>JAVXUP010001717.1:0-200332 GCA_033070095.1 Escallonia herrerae
CAATGTAATCATTTCATTTCGTTATATATGCTACGATTTCATTTGGTTAACGGATATTAGTGCTATATGTCCAAACTAATGGACACGTTGTAATTTCAACCTATCCTCAGGCACCTGGGTGTAATTAATCCTAAGATTTAAGGGTCGCATTAATGTTTATCTGCATGTGCGATATTTTGGTTGGATGATTATGGAAAGGATGATCGAAAGAAATCCAAGACAATGGCACAACCTATTACAAGAGGTACTATGGGCAGACTTCTCCGCTAACAAGTTGCAAGGAATAAACACACCATCTTATCCTTACTAAACTAATACCGATACTCACTAAAGTCGCCTCTTAAATTAGAAAGGTACTTCTTTTTTTTAGAATCTGATTGAAAGATATACGTATAAAATACATGTCAAATAATGTACTAAGAATAATATTATCATTTTCAAAATATGAAATTGCCACAATAGCCAAATTCATTAGCTACGGTCAAGATCCTGACTTTGGGAAATCCTGAAACAAATTTTACGTTTTAGGTACAGGTGTCCAATTTGTGAAAATTGTGTCTATGACTGCAATTTAACCCTAAATTCTAGAAATTTAGCGTTAACATTTTTAAAGTGAGGATATTGTCCTTTAAACTTCTCATGGATTTTTCTCTCTCTTCCTTCGAACCTTCCATTAAGACCCACCAAGCTCCGTTTTTCTCTACTAGCGGAACCTCCATCAAGCACCAATTGCCATGTTGTCAAACCACCCGCAACCGATACAAAGAAACAACCCTTCGCCACTTTTTTTTTGTTGTTGTAGAAATTAGAAATACATACCATGATTTGTTTTAAGACCGAATATACAAAGTAACCGAAAAGTAGAAGACAAACAAAATGGATGACATCCCCAATATATATGCCTGCAAAATACCTCATCGATCTCCCCAAATGTGAGAGAGAGAAAATGAGCAAAAAATGGCAACTCGCAATCTATAGAGCAATTAATCTTCTCAGACAAAAAATGCACCCCGTCTACATTCTATATGGTCAATGGATAAGGGACATATTTCATCATAACTACGCCTTTTCTTGTAAATACGCCCTAAAATCAGAGATATAAGTGATATTATCCCTTTAATTTTTGTTCATATAATCATTCGTCACGTAAGGAAAGGGTACACCATTTCGCTGTAGCTAATATCTACAGCCCAGTACACAGTATGAAATGTTACAATTTTCAAACCCATGAGATAAGCCTCTGGTTCAGACAAGCAAAAATTAGCTGTGGCATTTTTTGGCCCAATTAACAAACGATTTATACATACATACATACATACATACATACATACATGATTATAAAAGGAGAAGCAAGCAGCAGCTTGCAATCTTTAAATACAGCTGGCCAAAAACACCGAATCGTCCATACCGAGCATGTCGTGGTGACTTCACAATGACTGCTCCGGTGTCAAACCAGTTGATCCTGTCAAACTCCAACCGCCACCCTTGGCAGCTGATATGACTGCAAATCTGCCTTTCCGGGAGAGGCAACTCAATGAGAAGATAATTAGATTAATTAGGCCGGACGGTCCTGTCATAACTTTGAGTGCTGTCTCCAAGGGCAACCACCTTCAAAAGCGTGTTCCAGTACGTCTTCCATTCGCTTAGCAGGTAGTATCTGAAACAAAAAGAGGTAGTGGGAGGTAAGCTCAGCGTTGAACCGCATGCACTGTGCTCTGCCAAGATGTTCGAATTCGAAAAAGTAAAGCCCATTTAAGAGGTGCCATAGCTATATCTCATACAACCACGCATAGACTCGGGAGAAATGACAACCTGACCATCTGGCTTAAACTAACTTGCGATGTTTTACCAAATATTTCACTCCCAACTTACATGTACGTACTTGAAGCAACTTTAGTGACAACTTTTGAACTTACAAGCAACTTCATCATCATTTTCGATAATAACTCTAAACAGATCTCTACCAAATTAAGTAAGCAGGAACGAGACAAAAATGTAGGACCCCAACTCTGCAGTGTCTGGAAAGCGCTAAAGGCTCACACCCTTGGCCTGCTTTGCAGAGAAGATTTTGTAGGAGGGAAACAGCGCTTTATAAGTATTCTGACCTCCAGGATACATCAGATGGAACTACAGTTAGATGGATACTTGGACGTGGGACCGCAGAAAAGAAAAAGACCCAGACCTAGATACACTAGTTCTTTACTCAAAAAAGGACAAGGAAAAAAGAACTAGTCGAAATCACTTTAGCCTTGCATATCCACAAAATTACCTCCAAGCCGGCAAGTACAGCTGCTGGTACTTCAACCAAGTCCTTCAAGTTTCTCTCTGGCAGAATAACTCTCTTGATACCATAACGGTGTGCGGCCAATACCTGTTGAAATTTAATTCCAATTAGAAAATCTTGCCCTCTTAACACGCGTGCTAGGTCTCAAATTAACGAAGAAAATAACTAAATCTCATGGTCATCAAAGGTGACTACTGCAGACAGAATCATTCAATATAACTTTCTTTGTTGTACAAGAAACCTGTGGTAACAATCCATTATCAACCCAATACATTTCAAGTGATTGTATTTTCTCTGTTTTGTGTTTGAATTTCCAACCCATAGCAAAGCTGTCTTGCAAATGAAAGGGGATGCATTTTACCATCACAGTGCCAGAGGCTAGGACTGTACCAGCCTACCCTTCTCAGCACCCTTCATTAGGCCATTAGTTTAAAAACTGAAACATTACTCTATAGCAGATTATTTCCTTCCTATATTTCGTACAAGAGTCTGTTAAAGAGAATGTAGGCAGAGAGAAACATTAAGCCAGTAGTTAAAACTGAAACTTCATTATATTTCCTTCGTGTTACATAACTACTTCAAGCAATTTCATACAACACAGTCTGTTAAGAACAATGAAGGAAGAGAGAATGAAGTCAAGATACATTTAATATGTTCACATGTAATACTTGGTGAGCATCCCACTAAAACAAGTTAGGGATGAAATATCGACCTGATGCAGTAAATCTATCATGTTTTCATATTACGCTTGAAAACTGTTAACCAGAAATTAGCCCCTAAAAAGAGACAGAAGGTGACCTTATCTTTGATTCCACCAACAGGTAATACTAGACCTCGCAGAGTCATCTCTCCTGTCATGGCTGTATCCGCTCTTGCTCTTCTCTGACTGAACAGTGAAACCAGAGCAGTTACAAGAGTCACACCTGCTGATGGCCCATCTTTGGGTACAGCACCAGCAGGAAAATGAATATGAACATCCCGGCCTTCTAGCAAATTACTTTCTTCAGCAGCAGCCAATTTGAGTTCGGTTGCTCTTACTCTTACCTGTATCAACAAATATCCATAAAATTAACAACTACCACAATTTGAAGACTGAACTTATCGTTGAGATGGAAGGTTTTCCGTTCACAATCTTGTCTGGCACAACATATACACACATGGCAAAGCAGACACCATAATGCGTAAGACGTGCATAATAATAATGACCTCTACAGTTGACATTGATTTCAAAAGTGGTTCATTTGACTTTGCATACTTAAAATAGGCAGATGAAAAGTTCTGAGGTTTAAATATTTGTTTGACTGCAGAACATCACATATACTTAATAACAGCAACTAGGCATGTTGACAACATACTAATACCATACAAACTCTCAGACTCATGATTACCTACTAAATAGCAACAATTCACATTTTCAGGATGGCTTGTGCTACCAAGTACCTAGAATCTAATCAATAGCATGAAAACCAAAAAAACTCAAGGCACCAGGCTCCATACATCCTGAGATGCGTTCTTTCTGGCCCTTCTCCTTCAGTCTGAGGAGGTAAGTAATCTTTTAGATTATGATCGATCCTTGGAGTGAGCTTAAGTTATAGTCAAGAAAGGGGAATACGAAAGAATAAGAGGGAAGACCCAATGGGAAGTGAGTCTTGCATCAAGATCGGCCGCAACAAAGCATTTTGTAATGGTAGAAGGGTTGCAAGTGAATGAATCCCATCCCCTCGCGAGTAAAGTACTTACGCCCCGTAACACCAGACATCCTGCTTTAACATCCCATGCTCCAACTTAGCAGAATAGGGACATTCTCGGTCCTTACTCAACATAGGGCCTGCCGCTCATGCACTACACCTCCAACCCCTTTTGCTTTATAGTTGATACATATTCGACTAGAGGCTCAGCTTCATACCTAAGTGAAGAAAGGGACAATGAACTTAATGGCGGATTGGTGCTTTTGAGTGATCATAGGTAGCTGATACCTAATTCGTTGATTGACTTGTCATTCTACGAATAGGGAGCAAAATAAGTCTACCTTGACCAAAACCCTTTTTGGATATTGCTTGAGCACTAAAGCCTCTCGTAATGTTTCTTTCCCTTTTTGTCGGCCCAGCCTTATCAAGTGTTACATACTCTAGATTTAATTTTTCATTGAATGTTATAATGACTCATAGTTGAAAATCAACCGTCACTATGCTTCAATGGCATAGTGATGGTTGATTGTCTACGAATCAAGTAGGGACCCAAAACAACGTGCCCATCGTATAACGTGTTTGACCATAGACAGGTGTATGCTCTTTATTTTGACTGTGGAGCATGTTAGAGAATTACTGATAGTATTAAAAGGTGCATGCAAAATCCACGCTTCTGACTTTGGTTTTTAGGCTACCTGGTGCATTTTAGTTGCCGATTTTTGCAAATCCAGGTTTCAGAGGTGAGCAGAGTAAGGCGAGCTCAGCATAAGGAGAGGGAAGTTCACCTTGTAGCTTTCTGCCAACATCGTAGTATACCTCAGTATTTTGTGCACCGGCATAGATCAAGAGTTAAATTAACAAATGAAATGATATTAGTAGGGACTAATGAAGACTTATGAGGAAGGGTTTATACCTAAGAATATACTAGTTTTGTAATTCTAGTATGAAAATCAAACATCATATGGCTTGTATCTCATGCATAACAGGTTGAGGCTTCTGAAGCATTGCTAGAATGCTTACCTCATTCTCTCACCATTCAGAGAAGTAAAAGAAATCAGTTTTAGCCATTATTTGGTGTATGAGATACAGAGAAAGCAAGTTGGAAAAAAAAATATTACCCATGTTAGTGCTATCTGTGCTGATTCTTTAATGACATCACCAAGCTGCCCAGTGAGATGAAGATCACCTTTTCCTACCATTGCAGTCGCCTCAACAAACTGAACGTCCCCACCAAATGCGGTCCACACCAACCCAACAGATATCCCAGGAGTTGCAACTCGCTCTGCAGTTTCCCTGTCATCATACCTTGGAGGCTGTTTTCCAAGTTTAAACAAAGAAATAACCTCAGATTTGTTGAGCATGATGAGAAAGCTAGACAAAAAAATTGGTGTATCAAAAATTCATACAAAGCCAAAGCATAGAAGGATACAGAGGGACCTAACGACCAGATAATAGTAGAAACTGATATTTTAGCAGTCAAGTATATGTGCAGCATTTCTGAAGCACTTAAGCAACACTCGCACCCCCCGGTTTCTCACAATTAATTTGAACATGAAAGTATCCTCATTTCAGGTAAAAGGTAAAAGATCAGTACCCCTAGCACTTTCTCCAGCATAGCTTCATCCACAATAAAAGGCGAGGGAACCCGGAATGTATTTGATATCTCATGATTATTAACATCCAAGGGGATAACTTCCATTTCTACTTCAGCTCCATCAGCAACTCTGCTTTCCAGCAAGGGTGAAGCAAGTTGGTGCACTTCTTTGCCGAGTGGCATATCATGTTCTTGCTCCGCAACTCTTACAGCAGCTGCCCGAGCTAAAGCAGCCAAGTTCCTTTCAAGATTCCGAACACCAGCTTCTCTAGTATAACTCTGTATGACAAGTTTTACCATGGCCTACACAAACAAAAAAACATCAACCACTATCATACTAGCAATTAGATTAGTTAGACATAAAAAAAACAGAACATGCAAGAAATCCAGTAGACCCCCTATGGAACGACTGCAAAGGTCTAGCCGGATGGATAACAGAAAGTGACCCAACTAAACACTGTTTGAACAGTTCCATAGCAGATCATATCCAAAGCGTGTCAATTTTAACAAAAACACTACCAATAACGCTTTTAAATTCTCAGATCAACCATATGTAGCTGCTTTGAAGAAGGACAAAATCCAGAACTAGAGTCTTCCTGAAATAACACATTTCCTACAAGTACGTGAAAGACGGTTCAAAAAAAACTTTTGATGAGCAATGGTGACAAGTATCACTAAAACCGCCAAGAAGGCTATAATCTGACTAAAACCCAACACACAGTATTATTTTGTTTACATCCCATGTGGAAGAAACTAATATAATGTTTATCCACTAAGCATACTTCGTTGAAACTAAAAATTCAGTATGTCTAAGATAGGTTAAATACCTCAGGAATGTGAAGGAAATCAGAACTCAAGCCATGTTGATCCAAAACTCGTGGAATTAAATGCCTGGTTGCTATTCTAAGCTTTTCTTCAGGTGTATATCCTGGCAACTCAATGACCTCCATCCGGTCTAAAAGTGGGGGAGGAATAGGTTGCATCCTGTTTGCAGTCGCCACAAAAATTACCTTTGAAAGGTCATATGGAACATTTAAATAGCTGGAATTCTGTTAAGGAATCACTTTGATTTAAGTTCGTCATAAAATACTTGATCTGGAAAGTGCATATTCAGATGACTTTGAGAATTAATCTAAAGTACATTAAGACTCACATGTATAACAGTAAGAGGAAGTTGGCCTAGTTGTACCCTAAGTCAGAAATACTAAGAACCAACTCCATATCAAACCAAATTTAGGTTGTAGCTTGTAGGATTGTTCCCCTTCCTCCCCTCAACACCCCAAGTAACAGGAAATATTTGTAACACGTCCACCTCTGCGAAGGCTGGAAGCAACCAAAAAATGTCTGATTTGCAAGATAAATAGTCTCCAATGACATTTTTTTTGTGTTGACAAGTTATCTAATGACAGATTGAACAGTAGGAATATACACTACCCAAATACCAAAGTAATGCGCCATAATTAAGTAAAAGCCAATAGACAGACACTACCTTGTAAATATGCAAATTCGTTAAACATAGGTTGCAACGATAAAAATTTTGTGGAACAACGGTTCAATGTCATTACTCGGAACTAAGATCTAGGATGCTAAAAGATAAGAATCTAAGGGTGTGTTTGGATATAGGATTTGAACTGAGGATTTGACTTTGGTAGGGTATTTGTAAATCACTTGGACAAAATATCTTGTTTGGAATGTTCAAAAATGAATTTTTGAAATTTCGGAGTGATTTGAACTGTGGATTTGGGGTCCCCAAATTCACAGTTCAAATCACTAGTTTGAACAAGTTATTTGTCAAATTCACTCCAATCTCCAATCAGTAATTTACAAATCCACAATAACTACTTTCCTATTTTTTAGGAGTCCTGCCTGTCACCTTGTTTAACAACATTTTGCTTCCTTTCTTCCAAACAAGTTATTTCAAAATGATGGAATTTGTAAATCAAGGGATTTCGAAATGAGGGCATTTAGAAATACTCAGTATTTCAAAATCTCATATCCAAACACACCCTAACTGTCTTTCGGAAGTGAAGGATATGCCAAATATAGCATACGTGATATCCCACATCAGTTGTGGGAGGGTTTTTATTGGCCTAATAAGACCCTGCCTATGATCTCAGAAGTACCTATATGGCTAACATTTCTGGGGGAGGCATTGTCAGGCCGTGGATCTAGGTCGTTGAAGTTATGGTATCTGAGCATAGATATGATCAGGATGCAAACTCAATAAATTAGGGACATGATCCTGATGGCAATTCAAGAGGTTCGGGATATGATCAGGATGGGGATTCAAGAGCTGAGGGATGTGAAACGAGTGGGAATTAGGCTTATGGTTTAGATTCTGCCGAATGTAAGACATGCGTAACTGGGACGCTGGTTGGTACAAGGCTGATTGTGCCTACAGCCTTCTCTTACTCTGATAATTACGAAGGGAGAATGTAACCCCGCATGCAGTAACTAGAAATTTATCTTACTGGAAATGATTAAACTTGTGAAATGGTTATTAGCGATAAATCAAAGATAAGGCCATTGCATATTTCGAAGGAGAATTTAGTGGGCTTTTGAGGGGGTGCTCAGTTTGGCAGCTATAAACAGCTTGTACATAAAAGTCGTCGTGAAAGATTGTTGGTTTGTTACGGATAAATACATGCTTAAATGAAAAAGGATACTGATCATTGAACGTTTTGTTCTGTTCAGGGTCAAGAACCTCCAGTAATGCTGAAGCCGGATCCCCTCGGACATCAGAACCTGTCTTGTCAATTTCATCTAGCAGCATCACTGGATTGCAAACAGCTACTCTCTGAAAGTCCAACACAAATACCAGAACTTAATCTTCCCAGCTGAAACAAATTTAATATAATTAAACCAACATAGAAAATGAAATTTATCAGATTACTTGTTATAAACAGCAACCATAGTAAGCATCTTTGCTAAACCCAAATGTAGCAGGAGCCGCATGAATGCTCCTTAGAGAAAATCAACAATTTTAAAGTTTAACCAGATCAATAATTCCTCACCAAAAATTCCACCGATAAAAGGCTACTACTACTGACATCCAGGTGAAATTTTGCATATACTGTGAGACCAACTATGCCACATTGTACCCATGCAGAATCATAAAGACATATACCCTGTACCTTAAATATCTGACAGGATAATAACTTTCTACATAACGCCGACAAAGTGCTTCAAACAGATGCTCACTTAAACCAACGACACGATATGGTATAGACAACTCTGAGTGTGGATAAAAGTCCCTATACTACAGTAAAGTAACTGAATCGAAGACAATGTCATTTGGAAATGCGCGCAGCCACACCAAATGAAGCAGAATATGAGAGAGAAAGTGAGAAGCAGCAAGGCATATCAATGTGCAGGACTTTTGGCAGCCATGGCAAATAGAGATGCCAGAAATCTCCAACAGATGGCACGTCTTTCTTTATCGCCTTATGCCTTTGTGTCTGTTTGTATGCCTGAATTTGGGGCTAGGAATTCGTGCATTCCTTACTGCTACAAACGACCTAGAGTACTCCACTAAAAGTCTAAAACCCTGAGAATTCAACATTAAGCGAAAAGCATTTCCAAATTTATTTGTTTTTTAGTTGCCTAGCGTCCAGGTCTGATTAGAAGATTGCACTTTTTCTTTATTTGTTTGCTTTTCATTTTCCTTTTTTTTCTTTTTTCCCTTTTCTTTTTGGCAACTAAAGAAAGTGGATTGTCTAGAATAATTCCTTACCCCCCAACCCCAAGTCCCACCTCTTTAATTATGTGCATGCCAGGATCTAACAAATAGTATCAAACATTAAAGGATTTACGGTGAATACTGAAAAGCTCGAATGAAAAGCAGTTTCACCTTCAACCCATCAATCAGACGCCCTGGCATGCTTCCTATATACGTCCGCCTATGCCCCCTAATATCAGCCTCATCCTTGACACCACCAAGAGATATGCGTACAAATTTTCTGCCAAGAGCAGCAGCAATGGATGACGCCAAAGATGTCTTTCCAACACCTGGTGGACCGACAAAGCACAAAATTGGGCCTCTAGCATCTGGTTTGAGCTGCAATGCCGATTCAAAGCAAATTCACATTAAACTAAACAAGTCAAAAATGCGAGGCATACTGAAGGCGCACCAGCTAGATAAACTAGTCAACCTTGCGAACGGCTAGATACTCGATTATCCGTTGCTTGACTTTGACTAGGCCATAGTGGTCGTGGTCAAGACGCTCTTTTGCAGCCTTTAAGTCCAATTCACTTTCTTCGCTTGCTGTCTGCCAGGGCAAATCAGCAAGAAGCTCCAGGTACACGCGAGAACTATTGTATCCAGGTTGCTGAGGTTGCATTTTTTTGAGTCTCCTGGTATAGGAATTCACTATATATATTTATAAAATGTCCCCTCAAGCTTCACAATAGTGCAAGTTTTAGACCAATGGACAAGGAGCAACAAGCTGCTAGTATCATCTTTGCTACAAATAACACACTAGATGCCAGGTTGCAAAGAATAAAGTAACTTCTAGAGTGTTAACAACTAGTGTCATCCTCTAAAACTTATTACCCATTTACAACTGATGAAACTACCGTCCAATGATAAAAGGTACACTATTTTGCTTAACACAGTAGTCACAGTATACCCAGATGTTTCCAATATAGCAGTGCCGAAAATGAATTGTCAAAAGGAGTACACGTGTGCGATGCCCAATATAAGAATGCGTGTGCCAATGCAGCTTCACATTACATCAAACGTGTCTGATAATAGTCCAAAGAATTAGAGGGGGTATTTGCCCCTGCCAGTCAATCCCTCTGCTCCGCCAAATAAGCATCTCACTGCCTGACCAGATAGGGACATTGCCATGACCACCACCTTCTGTCCGCAAATAACAGCATCCCCCATCTCCACATTTATAGAAATCTACCAAGAAAAATTCTGCCAAGCGACAAGCCTATGCAGCTATGTGTATCTAAAGCTAAGTAATCTGTCAGAGTTTAGCCATGATCATAGAAAGTCCTATAAAGATTCTTTTTACTGGATTTTTATGATACCTTAACTCTCTCTGTGCAGTCTTCCATATATTTGGAGGCATTCCCGCATTTTGCATTTTCCTCTCCAGAACAGCCACGTCATCCTCATCATCGTCATTGTCGCCAAGCTCCTCCTTTATAGCCCTCATCTGAAGTGTGTCCAAAACAGGTAGAAAGATGAGAGAAACACAAATATGCCTCCTTCCATCTATATGGACAGTTTGATAAACAATTCTGTACACACTAACCAGGATGTGAAACTACGCCAAGCGAGAAGCTTATTTGTTTGTATTTTGTTCTTATAAGTTTGGATAAGCAAAGATGAAGGTTCACTGATTAGATTAGTTATTCAGCGTACTATGTCACTAAGTCAAACAGCAGGAACAAAAGACCTTTCCCGTCATTGCATAACCATGACCAGTAATAAATGGTCATTTAAGCCATGGATTCCAACTCCAGTTCCAACTCACAAACCTAAAGCCTCAAATACATACTTACATCTATATATCCTGGAGGCAGGCAGCCGGCTATCTATATAAGGTGAGAAACAAACCTGCTGACGAAGGAGAAATTCTTTCTGAGATTTTGACAACTGTCCTTCAACCTTTTGAGTGATCTTCTCTGCTACACGAATCGACTGTTGCAAATAAACAGCAGGCAGCATGACTCGCCATAAAGATAAGAAAACGAAATTATTAGATGTATATTTATTACTCAATCCATATCATACCTGCAAATGCCTGTCAACTAACTCAGTAGCTTTTGAAAGCCTTACTTTCACATCCACTGAGTCCAACATAGATAGTTGCTCTTCGAAGCTAATCTCAAAGCTAGCAACAAATATATCTGCCAGCTTGTGCACAGGAACCGTCTCCAGTAGAACTTTAGTCCGCCCCCCGGTTTTTTGTTTCTACGGACACAAAGAAAACAAGGCAATGCTGAAAATAAAAACCTCTCAATCATAGACAAAATAAAGCAAATATTGATCCAAAATAAAAGAAGGTTTTGCCAATTAATCAAACCAAAAGCGACGCCTGTTTTTTTAGCAATCTCAGCATAACACTTGAAATTAGAATACTACAAACTATAGTAGCATGAGAATCCAGTCAGATGTCTTGAACTACAACTATAAAGTCATTCTTAATGAAATAAAAGCATTGGAGGATCCAGTTTTAGACAAGAAAATAAGAACAGAGGACTGTACAATGGATGGCATCTGTTTACAAGTAGAGGTTTATTGAGGGCTTAGATATGCAAAATCAAGAGCCAAAAAGCATAATGTTCAACCAAATTTCTCAAAGGATCGAACTTGCATTTCTAACGTAAACTTAAGTGGGAGGGAAGAAAATCAAGAAATTCGGGTAAAAACCGTTTCGGACCACCACGCTATTATCAAAAATAAATAAAAAATCCTGCCCAGCAGGAAATGGAACTGTATCATAGAGTTTTAGACAACTATTTGTTCCTTAGTAGATCATTCTCAGCAAGTAGAAATGATACAAACAATATCTGTAACTTCTAACTTGCACTTGGTTGGGTACGATAAAAGATCATTATGATACACAGCCTGCCAGCAGAAAATAGATGGAAGACATTGGATTGTGAAAAGCTTTGTTTGCAGTCCTTGTTTGCTTATATTTAGGAACTAGTTATTTTGGTTCCAATGGCAAAAGCTTTTAGAAATTCTTTTTGGGGGGACTTATTTTTTACTTATATAAGTTAGTAGTACTCTAATATTAATGAGAGAAGACTATATTTATTCCCTCCATCACATTATAGGTGTCATGTTTGAAAAGGACAACGTTTAAGGAACCACACTAGATACAATGTCAACTCATAAGAATCGATCCTTTCTGCAAAAATTGCCCATAGAAACATAAATTTAAAGGAAGCACATCAATTACATTGTTCCAAGAAATAAAAAATAAAAAAAAAGTTCCACTGTACCTGTTCAAGAACAGAGATGAGCTCCATGGCTGTAGTTTTGAAGTGACGGGATAATGTCATGAACTCTGGGTCTTGCTCTACTAGCTCCATCTCTAGTTAAGATTAGAAAAATGGTACGAACTCAGCATCTTCACAGATCAGGGCTTAAAGCTAATTATCTACATGCAACATGCAGTAATAATTATGTCATAAACTTCAAGGGCCACAACTAGGAAACTGAGGGTAAGTAAAATTCAGATAGGTCAAGTACACATTCTGCAACAATTTATCTGTACCTTAAAGTATCACTTTACATCAGCAAAAAAACAAGGAAACACAAAGCGCAACTCCATGTTCTTATGAAGCCAAGCAGATAGGAAGAGAAAGAAGTAAACAAACAAAAAAGGCTAAAATCTCCTAACCTACTAACACAAACTACAATTCAAGGAAAGCTGTTACAATGAAGCATAAACTACAATCTCCTAACCTACTAACATAAGCCTTTTACTTGGAAGGCTTAAGCTAAGTGAAAATCTCCTAAACTACAAGTGAAAAGGCCACTTGGGAGGCACCATTGTAGTTTATGCTACAGCAAAGTTTATGCCACAATCTCCTAACCTACTAACTTAAACTAAAATCTCCTCGCCTACTAACATTAGCCTTTTCACTTGGGAGCCTACATTGTATGTCTCTAATCTGAAAGAACAGTGTACTTCACAGTAAACAGAGGATGTCATTCTTTCTGTATGCCACGAGTAATTTAAATGATTTTGCATTTCTTTCTTAATAATAACCATTTTATTACAAAGGCACCAATAGCAGGAGATCAGCCAATGTAGATTGAATGTAGACAGTATCATATATCTATTCACCAGGAAAGAACACTGCCATACTCAAAAAGAGCCTTATCAGAGCCATAAGAAACTCATTCAAGAGTAAAGATAAAGATATGTAAAAGATCAGTGTTAAGCTTAGTTATTGGACTACTTTTGTGCGCTGAAATCTCCTCCATTGCATTTCTTTCAAATACACCTATAAAAAGGCACATCATGGCAAGCTCCCAAAACTGCTTTGTTCTGCCCTTTCTTTTGTACAGAGACCAATTGGCAATAATTTGACTAACCATCCTTGGTATAGTGATGCCATAATGCGAATAACAAATGCTAGATTCCCACGTTTCCGTGCAATGAAGATGATCCACGGACCTAAGATTTTACTTTTCCAACAGACATGGTCAACATAGCATACAATGCAGCTTCCCAAGTGAAAAGACCACCCAGATAGAAGCTTGCAACCTCCAACTCACTTTTCCTTGGGAGCCTCTACCCAGCTGTAAGAATGCATATTGCACTAACAAAATCCCTGATCTCAAAGCATGGCCTCTATTACATCTAAATGCTCTTCTATGAATCAACTGATTCAAACCCCGTGTTTCACCAGTATTATAGAAGAAAAACTATATCCAAACACTGAATACTATCAATAGACACTAGCTTTGAGTAAAACATGGACCCTGATAACCAGTTCTGCTCCGACGGTATAAGATTGGCAGATCGATTAATCAAACCTCTAACTATACATAATCTATCAAGATCGCACATCCATTGAGCTTATCATGCGTTCCAGAGAGTAGTCAGCTTAATCTTTACCTTTCTATATCCTAGGGACAGAAAACTGTTGTAGGCACATCTGGCTCATATCAAGTGAATCAAACTATTCCGTGAAGAGAGAACCCGTAAAAATTCGGTACTCTTGTATCTAGACAATAAAGAATAATTAGCTTGCATGGTATCTACTGCCAGGTATGAAGTATTTTTCCCAGGCATGGTATTTTGCCAACAAAAAAAGAAAGAAAGAAAAGAATGTAAAGCAGAACTTACCAGCCTTAGTCATATCAAGAGGAGCAATCCGTGCAGTATAATATGTTCCTCTAGTACTAAGCTCCTGGACACTGAATCTGCACAAGCCTTCAAGAACAACTATGTATGTGACCCTCCCGCTTGGTTTCTCCACTCCCCTCGAGAGATGTAAAGCTCGAGCTGCAACTCCTCTTGAATTGGCAATCAAATATTAACCAACATGACAACGGAAACACGATAAGAAATGCCGAAGAAAAAGGTAAACGAAATGCGTAGCAAACCCAAGACCGGAAATTGGCACAGTCTGCATGAACATTTCAGTAAATAAAGCATATCGTAACAATCCAAAAGCTGATACTTTTCAATCTGATACCTGGTATGCCAGTGAATAACTTCCTGCTGATTTTTTCCATCGAGCTTGTGTGAATCTGATGTACCGACTTGATGTTTTGAGCTTCGCTCTCCCAGATCAGCCCCTGCACCTATAACACGCTATAAGCTTTATCTCAAACTTATTCATCCTAACCAGAGGTCCAGAACGTAAGCGTATATCAAGATCACCTGGATATAGCATTGGACCCACTGCCATTGTCTCAGCAGAATCACGAACAGGCAGAATCCCTATCAACCCCTTCTCTTCCCTCTGCCACAGTTCTTGTTCCACCAACTTCACACTACACAAGATTAAAAAAAATGTTCTCATCAGTTTCGCAAATTAAACATGTAAGAAACAGTGCTACAGGTAACTAAATGGAACTCATTCTGAACCCCATAAATTCACGCAAAAGGCGGCACGTGACACCCCATTCGAACAGTTACGGAACATAGCTTATAACAAGAAGCTCTATGTTCTGATTGTGCTACCACACACTCCGTGCGTGCGCACACACAAACACGCACTTCACACACGAACAAACTCAGTCAGAGTCCATTTGCTTGTGCAATTATCCTAATTATTAAATTCAAAAATCCCTATACAATTACAAGCAGAAAACATGCCTAGCAATCATAATTACAATTCAGAAGCTAGGGTTGAAAGCTATAAACGTACCAACGAATAAAATCAATCTTACACCCTGTTGGCTACCACTACGAATTTCGGCTGAAGTTACACTACCAGAAACTTCCGATTTCAATACAATTGCAACGAAAGGACGAACTACGGCTCACAAAACGAACAACATAGGAAATCACAAGAAGTGAAAAAAAAAGTACAAAAATCCTTAAAAACGATTTCCAAATTACCTGCTAGGTGAAGTGCACCGAATTCGAATGATTGCACCAGGCAACAACACCTTGTTCCTGAACGGAAGAATCCCGAGTCGACTTGGTAGCTCCACCGATTCCGCCATAAATACAATAAATTATGTGTGATTCTAGAGACGGAAACAAAGAGCTGATTGAAGAGAGAACCTGGCAGTCAGTGTGTTTCGGTGATGCTTTGTTGCATATAAAGCAGGGAGGAGAGGGAGTAGAGAGAGAAATTAAACAAGGAAGGGAATCAGGGAGAGAGAGGGCGAGGTGGAATTTCGGTCAGACGCACCTAAACGTCGTCGGCGGCGGCTTTGCTGTTTGTGTGCGTGTGTGTGAGAGAGAGAGAGAGAGAGAGTGCGATATTTTGTTTTTTTGCTGGTTCATAATTGGACAAATGATTTTTCCCAGGGGAAGAAGCGATCGTGCGTTGATCATGTGCGACGGGTTTCGGGCCGTTGGATCGGCGGATAAGGTGGACGATACGCGTCACCCGTTGGTGGGTGGTTTACGTCAGAGCAAAGAGGCCTGGGTGGTAATTACACACTGTAGCAATGCCGGCGGCAGGTCGGTATCGGGTGGGCCCCGCGGTTCCAAATGGGCCACGTGGAATTTTGGGAAGCAAAATTGGGTTGCCTTGGGCTGGTCTCGGCAAAACGGATAGGCACGCGTTTTTCTAAATATTTTTCCCATTTCACATGATGAGAGATTAATGCCGGTGCCCCGTTACCCAGCAAATTATTATTTTTTAATAAATAAATGATCATAAATACTGGAATATATATTACTCCAATTATAAAAGTGAAGTCACCGTTCAAACGTAGAAGTCAACAAAAAATTAAAAAATAGAGTAAAGGCCTAACACCCTTGAGCCTATAGGTACTAATAACAAAGTATAAGTCAAAATGCATACGCACGAATCTTACCCGGGAGACCAGATTCTCTACTGACCGGAACATACCCTTCAAAAACTCAGTCATCACCGGCAACTAAAACCACGCACCATTTGCAATAACTAAATCACTACCTCCTCTGTACAATTATTAGTTAACGATAGACATGACAACGGTGATAAGGTAGAGAATATGTTAGCGCTGCCTTGTTGCAATTGTTGGGATTGAGACCTAACATCAATCTCATGTATTGACACATTAATCTATTTAATATAAATATGATTTTTATTTGTCATTTTTGTATTTGCATATATGTTGATTATTGATAGTTTTGTACTTTATAATAAAATGTGTATGTGTTCACTATTATAAATTTATGATCATTGTATATAGGATAGATCAGGATACCCCGCATTTTGAGTACATACGCAGGTATATAACGATTGTGATAAAATATATAATCAAATAGCTTTTTACAATGTTATATGGAATTTGGCAATCATCTAATACATTGCAGCGTGCAAAGAAGATATGGTTTGTTTTAAACATTTTATTACATGTTAGTACATTATCTATATTGAAGGAGTGACTACAAAGACTATTTATAATTACAGTAGCATGAGGACCGTTAAACAGCTCACTTCCCATAGTTAAAGGGCGAGTCCTTTGAGTATGGGAAGTGAACTATAACAATTTACTTGTAACATACTCGTATGAACATATTTCTACAAGAAGTTTCAAAATTACATTACTAGAGTTTAATACGAAATACGATAGATAATAATGTAACAGTAATCTACCATCAAATATTAAACATATAAAGTCACATTGGATATTTATTCATTTATTCTACTTAAAGTATTGTTAGCCTCTCTTTATCACGATTTCTTTTACATCCAAAGAAGATTATGGTACAAAGTATAATTTTTCCATCTACTTCAATAAGTTATGTGAAAAACTAGAATGTAAATAACACAAGAAGTTTCAAGCTACTTCAGAACTATATCTTTTTCTTTTTGTCACAAATAAAATGAATTTTGGCTAAAGTGCACCAATTTATACTACATATAAAGTATGAATCTTATAAATCATTTTAATCTTTTTTGTCCTTCATAAATCACTCCAATAGCAATTATACTATTTCATAAATACTATTATTAATTATTAATTTTGAAATCGTTTTCGGTTTTACCCTCCGTTAATTATTCTAATGACAACCCTACCCTTCCCTAATTAGTTTTTTTGTAATGCTTTTAACGAACGTATGTTAGGTCATAAATTTAATCTAAACCTACATTTACGCATTGAGAAACAAAATGTGTGGTATGTGTGTGTATACACTACCTATAAAAGTATGAATGTTGTAAATCATTTTTGAATTATTATGTCCTCCGTTAATTACGTTAATAATATTCTTACCCTTTTTTTATTACTACCTTTTAAATCTTGATGAAATTAAAAGAAAAATGAGTAATGAATATATTCTATACATTGAAAAATGAAAAGTGCAATGAAAAAGAAAAACTTAACAAATAAATTCTTTTATTATTCTCTTTTTAATTTGATAAAAACGAATTCATATCAGATATTAAACTGGTTAATGAGAACTGTGGTTTTTTTTCCTTGCATTTTTAAGTTAGCAAATAATTAACCAATTGAAAAACGAATTAAAATACGTAAAAAATCAATTAAGAAACAAAAAAATTCTTGAAAAAACAAAAAAAAAATGATAAAGTGTTAAATATGCATAAAAAAGGCTTAAATATAGTGCCAATTTGAATTGAAAATATGTTTAGTTATTGCAATTGAAGACTGGATATTTTACATTTCTTATTGAAGAATGCAAAGCACTGATCTTGAAAATTACAAATTTTAACCATAAACTAATTTAACAGATTACAAAAATAAAGACATATATTTATTCTTTTAATTTCTCCATTTACTTTTTTTTCAGCAGTACTATCAAAGATTTCTTCAATTTACAAATAATATTTTCAAACATTGAACTGATTAAAATTATGAATATCAAATATGTATTTATTCTAAAATAAGTTATAAAATAAATAAGAACATAATTGAATTACATTATTTTGAACTCACAAAAGATAATAATATCACTTCAAACATTACTTTCGATTATATGCACGTGCTCTATACTAGTTACAATTAAAAATGCCAAAGCAATTTGATTTGGTTAGTATGCACGTGTAAAAGAAATTCACTTATAACTAAACTGCATATGGAACACTTCTATAATAATTTATAAAATGGTTCTGTAACCTTTTTGTTCGATTGACAAAAAACTAGAAGGCTTGTCTGGCTTAAAACTTTTAGCCCGATCTTCCGTATGTTGTAACGTTAAACTTCTTTTCATTATTGAATTCACCAATTACAACATAAGAGCTCTACCCTCCTGAATTCGTCGGTCAAGTTGATGCTTATCATCTACTTGATAGGTCAAAACTTGCCTAGATTAAGACTGCCAGGCAACGGGTTTATTGTTTTTACACCATTCCTTTGCTTTTATTTCATGTCAATTTCATTATTTTATTAAGTATGTGCATCTAAGAGTCCGTTTGAGATTGATTCTAAAAAGTAAATTTTTGCTTAAATCTTAATCAGTTTTAAAATTCAAATTTAATCTACCTTAAGCAGAAATACGTTATTTTTTAACACAAGTTGTAAAGTTATAAAAGTGTTTGGATAAGAAAAAGTGCTTAAATCAGTTTTACTAAGAAAAAAATGACTGTAGAAGACACTTAATGGATAAAAATTTAATATCTATTTAGAAATATGATATTAAAATAACTTTTATTTGTAAATAACTATACTAAACAAAATTTTTGTCCACGTACGAAAGTTATTTATGTTTTACTTTAAATTAAAAACACCTACGATCTCACATTAGTGTTTATAGTATGATAACTTTTACAAATTAATTAAAAAGTACGAAATGTCCTTTTGTGAGAAAAATGAGGATAGTATAGTAAATTAAAAGGTCAGGCCTAATTAGGAGAAAAAATATTATTTTATAATCCCCACTTTTTCAGAATTATGAATTTAATCAGTTTTGAATTTTTCAAGACAGATTAAATATTCTAATCTGTTTTATCAAATACCCACAATCTGATTTAATCTAAGTTTGACAATCCCAAAATCAATTTCAAACACCCTCTAAACCTTCTTTTATTCGTTATGAAGTCCTCAAAGTTGATAAAAAAAAATATGCCAAAAAAAAAAACTATAAATCGCAAAGAATCCAAATCTAATTACATAATACACACACACACACACATATAAAATAAAAGTCAAAACTAAGAAAAAGTGGTCACACCATCACCTACGTGGATACTCTTTTAACTCGTCACCGAACTTTTCTATTTTGACTTTTTGAAAGCGTTTTGAATTTACTCTTCTTTGTAATAATAATTTTGAGCAATTCAACCCCCCCCCCCCCCCTCCCCAAATTCAATTTTATTTGAATTCTCTTTTTCCATTTAAAAGTAAACCAACTAGATAGATTTTATAATTTTCTCGCCTCTATGTCAACATGTCTCATTAAAAAAATTTATTTATATCTTGTAATTTTAGTAGTTAATAATTATTTTTAACGAAAAAAATTAGAAGAAAGACTCATATGAAAAGGTAAACAAAATTTTTTACTTTCTTTTATCACTATCAATTTTGTTATTATTCTTAAATATATAATTGTACGAGATATCTGTTGCACAACGTACGGGATGAAACGTAGTTATGATGACCCATATTTAACCCAAACTTTGGGTTCGCTTTTCGTTTTGAAAGAACGGGCTTCAACCAATCTCGGCCCGATTTAAATTAACAAAGTCATTAGGCTGTGTCGATCCAAAACGACATATGGCGGCCCCGTCACCAGCCCTAAGCAACTACAGCACCGATACCGCCACCACCCCGATCCCGGCTGCCGCCTCGACCTCTACCGCCGGAATCCACCCTGCCACCAACACGTCGAGGAACCTCCGTGGCCTCAACAAGCCTAAATGCATAAAGTGCGGCAACGTCGCTCGATCCAGGTAACCCTAAACTTCGGAACCCTAAGGGTTTCAGTTTTATATCCATGCATACGGTTGCTATTGAGATATATGGATGAACATTATCGTTGCATCATTGTGATGAATATTGTCGCTTGCTTTTACCCTTTTTAAAATCTTGGCCGAGTGATTTTAGTTCAAGTACGATTAGTTGCATGGAGAATTTCGGGATCTGACTCTTGATAATGGAGCAAAAGAAATTAGTATGTGCTTCATGCTTTTGGCAAATTTGACTTTTTCTTTGTCGGATGCATGGTTTTAAATCGCGGAATTCGGATACGTAACGGTCGCGGCGCGTGTAACGGTATCGGACGATTCGATGTTATGTAAGCACTGATATATCGGTGTGTAACGGTATTGGACTCCTGAAAATCCGTTACGAATCGGCCGTTAACGGCCGTTTTTTAAAACCCTGGTCGGATGGAAATCAAGCATCTGTCTGAACATCTGAATGAACTCGAGTTGTGATTAGAGGTCATATCAGTGCTGTTTGACAAGCTGAACTAAGGCAAATACAAGGAGTAAAGTCGATGTCTACATGAGTGATTCTTATTCCAGGAATTTGCAAAAGTCAAAGAGGACAGAAATATGGAATGGGGGGATTACAAGGAAAATTATATTACGTCATTTTGGTACCAAAATACATGTTAAACCACCAGAAGAACAATGTGGCCAGTAATTTAACCTCAAAAGTGTTTATAAGTGCGAGCTTTTGATCTCAAGAGCAGAGTAGCTGACGTTTATGATAGCACGGGTGCGTCTAGTGTCAGTTAGTACTTTAAACTAAGGGAGGAGAAAATAGTGACTAGCGAGTTTCTCCATTATGTAAGAAGTTTAACAAATGAGGAACTGCCGGACATGGAGGTGTTCTGATAGTCGGATGCTGGTCTACTTTATATTCCGTTAGCTCGTGTATATGGCAGAGTGGAAGCCATTTGGATGGCATTGATGCTTTCATCGATTAATTGATGTCTGGGCAAATAGGATAGCCAGAGTAGGATTAGAGTTCCAAAACAGTAAGAATTAGAGTTTTTTTTTCGTAGTCTAATTACTTAGATATTCTTTATGCTTCCTTGGACTCTAAATCACCTGAAAACTTTGTATCCTCTACTTCACTTTGAGCCACATACTTCTCATTTTATCTAGCGTGAAGGTTCTGAATACCATTGGTTCAACAGTCGACAAAACACTATATTCTAATGATTGAGTGCATTGATAGTTATAATATAAAGCTTAAAGCATTTTTTTCTTGTCATTGAATGCTGTCTAATAATGTCCTGTCACCTATCTTGACAAAGCTAGGGTACAAGCTATAGAAGATGACAAATAATGTCTATGCCAGGCTTCTCTCTCCCCCTCAGACTCCAAAATGTTGAATAAACCTGGAAAAACTAGGTCATCTTTGTGTATAGTTAAAAAACATAAGAGGTGCAGCCACGTATGCTGGAAGTGCGCAAAAAGGAATAGCCGAACAACCTACACAAAATCCCATATTCAACCTCAAGGCCCTATCACATTCATGGCATGGCATAGGTGCTAGTATGGAATGCTCACATCAGAATGTGCTACTCTTTAAATTTAATCTTCCCTTTTTAAATTTTTTCATATCTTATTTTTGCAATTTGAGATTCCATTTGGAGGGAGAGGAACTTGTAAGCTTTTGAAGGAGTTGAGACGCTTGTGTGTGGGATGCATTCTTGATTCTTCTTTTCTTGACCTCATCCTTTTTTTGGGACAATGAGGAACTCCCAGGATCTTTTAATGCTATTTTAGCCTTTATGGACGATTTGTTTAATTTTGTTTGGGGTTATTGTTTGGCTCGGGCAGCTCCTTGGCCCTTGGTTGTCCCCCTATCTAATATGTATTTATCCCAATAAATAAATAAATAAATAAAGAAAAAATTGTAATTTGAATGTGACGTACATGTATCTTCGTAAATCTTATTCTGTGCCATTTATACACAAGCGCAGCTGGTGTTATATAGCTCCTGCGACGCCTGATATTCAATATCAGATTTTGAAAGAAGTGGGTATGTCTGGTATGCCTACTTTAGAGATGGAGATGGAGTATCAGAGTGTGATTAAGTGGAGTGTCGGAAAAAAGGACCTATACCTGATGATGTTGCGAGCACTCTTCCAATTCCACCTTTTTTTTTAATGTTCAGTTTCCCTCTTTCCACAATTTGTTATGTCAATCTTCCGTCTCATAGCTATGCTGAAGCTTGTATGCATTATGTTCATGAACTACTGTCAGCTTCATCTTTGTGATGTCAGCTAAGTAGTTTCTCGATCTCTAGGTACGTGTATGTTTTATATTTGTGAGAACCGACAAACTCCTCTTGAGAGATACTGTAATTAGAGGTAAATGCTCTGGTAGTGGTAGCTCATGCCTGGATAAATATAACCATGCATTGCCTATTTTCAAAATTTCAACTGTTTTGAACTTACTACCTCTTAACTTTTGGACCCTTTTAGCCTTCACCTGATTTCATCTGGTTGACTCTTGGGGACATCCTGAAATTTGAGAGAAGGATATATGAAGAACTGTGGTTGTGCATCTGATTGCTTCCATCATATTTTTATGTTGTTTCTGATGAGTTAAATTAACTATGCAGGTGTCCATACCAGTCATGCAAGAGTTGCTGTGCAAAAGCTCAAAACCCATGTCATATACACGGTATGCAAACGTTCTAGTTTTCCACCATCGGAGAATTGTATGCATGTACTCAACATGAATGTCAGGATCTCAGAATGTACTCAAGCTTAGCTATTACTATAGAAGAATAAAAAAGTACTACGAATATACGGAAACCATCATTTTTTTCTCGAGCTTTAAAGCAACGTCTTATTTCTTCTACTATGTCATGAAAGTGCACTACATTTGTATCATGAAGGTACAAGTTTCTGGCCTCTTCAGCTTTTTACTGTTAGGTGGATAAGCAGTCCTCAAGCATTAGCACTGAGTTTATCTTCAATGTCCAGACAAAAAAAAAAAGAGCATTATAACTTAGCATGTGATTCATGTCATGTACATCAGTGATTTTCACAGAACACATGCATATTGGTATACCGAAAACCATATATTTAACAGTTTCAGTATGATTCTATATTCCCTGTATAGAAGTCAATTTCTTTACCCCGTTGTACATTGATATAGGTATAGTAATTGATTTTGTTATACCATTTTTAGAAACCGGGATGGGGTATGGTCATGCTCTGGGCATTGTGGTTTGGTGGCAAAGATGACGATACAATAGCGTAGACAAAAGGGAAAAATGGAGGGCAGATTGAGAAGTTTAGACAGAAACTTTTGAGGGGTTGCAGAATTAGCCGCACCCAAAAATATTTTAGAGACATCTCTCCTTGATAAGTAAATATGAGAACCAGTACAAACTCAAACTTCTACATACTCCTTCTCTTTGATAGCGGTCATAGGGGAGTTCAGAAAGGATCTGATCGTAGATAGAGATTGAAACCTGTGGGGGGGGGGGGGTAGGGGCAGATGTAGCCAAGTGGTACAAGGCAGTGGATTGTGAATCCACCCACCACTCGCGGGTTCAATCTCCGTCATTTGCCCATCAATAAATGGACCATTTGTTACGGAGACACAAGACAAACCTATAAAGCATTTTTCTTCAAGTCATCCCGAGGCTTTCAAACGCATCTAAGCAATTGGTATCCGGATGAAACATAGAAAGCGCTCTTCTTTTTGCATATAAAGGCAAATTTTGCATTTCCTGGTCTTTAAGTAGTAGGCGGCATCCCCTCTTAATTTTGACTCGGCGGAACCATTCTGTTTTGGTTCTTCTCCACATTATTACCGGACGCTTCCGGATTTGCCTAAGATTTTTTCAACTGATATTCCAATATAGAAAAGAAGGATCTCCTTATTCTTCACCACGGGTTCTTGCATCATTTTCTGAAAAAGATATTATATCATCATCGATACTTCAAGATGAGTAATGCTTACCATTTCAAAAACTGTCCAAAAACTCAAAAAAAGCTGAAGGGGATTTAAACCCCTTGATAATGATAATAAGGCACAAGCAAAATGTCAATTTACATCGTTTGAAATGCTTGTCATTCTTCTCTGTTTAACTAGTCAATAATCTGTATCCTCATTGCCTTATTGTGTTTTCCTCTTATCTTATGTTGTGTGATTTCAGTATTGAAAGGCAATTCAACGTTTCCAGAGAAGGGACCATCTTCTGGCTCTCCTTCAGTTGACCAGCAGTCAACTGAGGCATCTTCCTCTGGGTAAGCTGTTTGCTGATAGCCAATTACGAAGAGATTTTTTCATTCAATCTTGTTGTATTAAATCAATTTGTTTTTGGTGTCGTGGCCTGCTAGTAAAAACTATCAAACCTCTCACCTTATTTTACTGCCTTTCTGTTTCTTTCAAAATCCCCAGGCTATTAATTTCAATCTTGCTTCAATATATGGTAGATTTCTTCTGTTTTGTGGTTTTACACTCTTTTTACAGTGCCTTTTTTTCTTGGTCTTTGACCATTTGTTTCAGGAACTTGCATAGAGTTGCTTCGCTTAGGCAACTTTCTAGCAATTTTGCGCAATTCAACAATTTGCAATCCCCACTTCGTTCAAGAAAGCCACTGAGTAGAAAGGTTCGTACACTTCGTCTGATAATTTTCAGACTGATTGTTGTTTTGATTTAAGAATGGCTTGTTCTAAATGGTTTTCGATTTCAGGATGCTGCAGTTATAAATGAGTGGAGGTTTTTAAAGTTGAAGGAATACAAGGATAGGAACTGTGAGGCAGAAAATGAAGCTTTTGATCGATACATGCAGTACGTTACTTTACTGGAGGAGGTGTTTTCCGCAAAATCCGCGCTCGAAGGCCCTAAAGACAATGGGCCTCCCTCATCAAGCACGAACCATACTGCTGCGGAAGACAGCAGTGAGATGACAATGGAAGCATTTAAGTTAAAGCTTAGATCAAACCCAGTCAGAACTGATAGTTTCAGGAAGAAAATGCAGTACGTTGTTGACCAGGGATTAAGGAAGCTTCGGAATTTTGAACCAAATGGTGGTGGGAGTGACCTCATTAATGAGCAAGATGAACTTGTAAAAAGACCGAAGAAAGCAAAGTCATGGCGGACTGAGAGGGCTGCAGCCTTGAGTGATCTGGTTGATAAGCTGAACAAAGCTCGAAATGAGGATGATCTAAAATTATGTTTGGAAATGAAAGCTCAACTCTTCAATCAGTGTACCAAGATGAGCGAAATTGAATCCAAAGATGTTGAAAAGTCCAAGCAGCAGAATGCCAAACATGATAGCTCGCCCCAGCTGCAACCAGATTATTCTCCACCAAAATGGTATTGTAGAGCTACTATCGATCAAGAAGAGCTCAATCGCATCGATGTGCATTTTTCTTCCCTCGAGGAGATAGAAGACCTTTAAATTGAGGTATATTCTTCAAGTAGGCAATTGTGGTTAATAGTAGCTGCTCTGTAGTGTGCTCAATTCTCTTGTATAGCAGCGTAGATTATTTCTTGTAAAACTAGCATCTCAACTGGTGCGGTGGCCTAGATTTTATCATGTAACATTAGCATTCTCCGAATATGAAGCCATGTTATCCCCTACCTTTCAGAGGAAAGTTTAGATAACAGAAGGCTTTAGCTGGATTTCGGGACAATAAATGGAATCATTGATTCTAACAGTTGCCCTAGGTGCAACAATTACGAACAAACAACCCTTCATGTCCTCTCGGGTTGTAGTTAATGCGATGGACACTTCGAAAAAATTTGTGGAGGCTCAGTATGTCCAACAACTCATGCGATGGATGTTGTGAGCTGGTTTAAGCCCTTGAGAAACTATTTTGGTTGGTACAGTGTGGACTATGTTTGAAATGTCGGAAGATGAATCCACAACAATGGAAGCTTTCTACTCCGGTATATATTTAGCAAGTCTCTAATTAATGGCTGTGAACTGAACTCTTGAAGCACCAAAACAATGACCGTGAAACTGATATAACGGATTTTTCCAGTGACGGCCTATATCAAGATCAACATGGAGGAACTATCAGGGGTTATGAGGAAGATGGATAGGATGATTATGTGAAAAAAATTCAAAGCTTGAATGCACAAGCTTGGAGCATTCACAGAGGTCCGTGCATTGAGAAGGAAAGGACTGGCAAATAAGACACTAGAAACAGATTCCACTGCTGCACTTCAAGAGATACAATGTGACCCCGTGAGGTTTCTAGCGGAACACTGGCTTTCGTGTTGACCCGTATAATGAGATAGACAAGTTAATACGCGGACTACTTTGCCAACTTGGGAGCTAGACGGACAGATTTCTGTGTCTTATGATGGCTGATTTGTGTGGAGTCGCTCTTTAAAGTCCCTCCAAGCTGTTTTGCTTTCCTATTTCCTTCTCATACAAAAAGGAAAAGCAATTCAACAGTAACAGATAAATGCTTATAAAAAAAAGTTGTGTATCACACGTACGAGCCCCGTACATTTCTCTTTTGCTCCATTGATTATGTGATATCCTATGGGAAGTAGAATGATATGAGATTATCGACTTTACATATAACTTTAGAAATAATTTTAAGGGATTAACCTAGTGGTCAAGGAGGTTTCCTCCCTGCTTTGACTTCTTGGGTTCCTTGGGACCAGCACCCGGAGCAATTTCTGCAAATGTGGGAGGCACGCCTTTAAGATTGTCTTAAAGGGGACTTAGTCTTGATTGATACTGTCCAACTAGAGATGTCAAACGGGCCGGGCTTGGGCCGCCCAGCCTGGGTCCAGCGGGCTTTAAGCGAAATCGGGCCGGGGCCGCAGCCATCCGGGCCGGGCCGGCTGAGGAGAAATCTTAGGCCCGGTCCAGGCCCAGGCCCTTTTTTTTTAATTTTTTTTTAAATTTTCTTATTATTCAATTTTAAATTTCATCTTTAGGCATGTCCAATTTTCAAATTTTGACAAATCTAATTTTTATCATTTTATTTCATTATATGTAATATTCATATATATGTATGTATGTATATATATATTTATTTGTCTCTCATTTTATTTTTTGCTATATGTTAAATCTTTTCTTACTCTTCTTGGTGATCTTTATTAATAAAATCTGAACACATAACAATTATTACTATTTAAGAGAGACTGTTTCTACTATTTGATATTTTACTTCAAACTAATTGGCCGAAAACCCGGGATTGATACATGTTAATTCCCGAGACGATCTTTAGTAATAAGTATAAAAAAATAAATGTGTTCATAGGCCCTCCTCCTTTTATCCGGGCTTGGGACCGGCTGCTTGTAAACAAACAGGCGAAGTTACCTATTTTTTATATATACGAAAAATATATATCTTGCTTGTAAAAATTTATTTTATATATATGAAAAAAAGTATATTTTGTGAAAAAATTTATTCTTAAAACTTAAGAGAAGGAAAATAAAAAGAAATTACCTAATCATCCGGAAGTACTTCAATATCCGAGTCACTGCTCTTCCTATCATCAATCGGTTTATCTTGCTCGCGGTATTTCGCATCAAGATAATCCTTCCAACATACACATAGCTCGAGCGACTCGGGGTTAAGACGACTCCTCCTGTCATCCAAAACCCTCCCGCTGGCTGAAAATGCCGACTCTGAAGCAACCGTGGAGGCTTGCACTGGCAGTACATCCCGTGCAATTTGGGATAAAGTTTTATACATGTTTTGATTTTGTTTCCAAAAATTTAACAAATTAAAATTAACCTGTTCTTGCATTGATAAATCAGAATAATGATCAGTATTTGCATATACACCAATCTCATTAAAAGAGGAAAAAGTAGACGAACCTGCCGAATTAGAAGTACCTTCACCTGGTAGTTGTCTTGCTACTAGATGTTCAAAGCCCTTAAGGTATGGCGCATAATACCTCTCAACAGTGGATGATGTAGCTCGCCCGCGCACGTCAGCAGAATTACGATAGAGGTTGAACAATTCCTCAAACCTCTTGCTCACTTTTGCTGTGAGTGCGGTTGTCTCCTCTGCTGTGTAGCACATTAATTTCGATATCTCTTGTATCGAGGCGTTCACGCCATGCAACTTTAACCTAGGATCTAAACAAGTAGCCACAGCAAAAATAACAGGCAGTCTACTCCAATATTTATTAAACTTTTTATCCATCACTTTTACTATTTCCCTAAAGGGTCCTATATATCTCCATTTTGTTAACATTGTAGCCATCTTGAGAATTTCTATTACAGCGAGAGGAGAGGTGGGATAGTACGTACCAGACAATAAATTGGTAGACGTGTAGAATACCTCCAAAAATTCAGCTAGGTATGTGGCCATCTGCCATTCCTCTTGAGTTGGCAAGCCGGCTGGGAACTGGGTTAGTAGAAAATGCGTATAGACTTCTCGGTATGCCAGAATGTGTAAAAGCATATGGTATGTAGAGTTCCACCTGTGGACCACATCTGTAACTGCTCTCCTGCGAGGCATATTATATTCAACACACAACGTTTTAAATTGTTGTGTTCTCGGACTCGAGCTATTAACATACGCTGTCATACCCCTCATTTTGACAAGAATATCTCCTGCAGCAGCTAAACCATCTTGAACAATTAAATTAATTATATGACAAACACAACGAACATGAAATAATTCACCAGAAAGTACAGGTTTGAGGCTCTCCTTTAAAGCATCAACAGCAGCTGTATTGTTAGAAGCATTATCAAAACTAATACTCATAATCTTATCCTTTAATTTAAATGTGGTACATGCTTTTAATATAAGAGTAGCAATGTTCATTCCATCATGCGGAAAAGGAAAGAGCTCGAAAGCGATGATTCTCTTGTGCATAACCCAATCTGCATCAATCCAATGAGCGGTCACACAAGAATAACTAACAAAAGTAAATGGAGATTGCCAAATATCAGAAGTAAGACTAACTTTACCGTCAAATTTATCGAAATAATCGATAAGGCGTGCTTTAGCAGCATTGTACTGTCGGAGTGCATCGGATCTAGTTGTGTTTCTATGAACCTTTTTGTACAAAGGTTGAACGTATGTGTTCATATATCTAGAGTGCTTAGGATTATCGGCAAAAGAAAAGGCTTGTTCATCGTGAATAACAAATTCAGCGAGACCGTCTCTTTGCTCTCGCTGATTATAAACAAATAACTTACCGTCAAAAGATAACTGCGTTTGGGTAGGTTCGACGTGGCCTTGTCGAGGTGCACACAGAGGGTAATGCCTGTTAAGATGTCCATTACCACTACCAGACGAAAATAATTTAGCGCAGTACTTACATCGAGCTTTTCGGATGCCGTCCACCGTAACTACATCGAAATGATTCCAACACTCGGCTTTCTTTTTTTTCCCCTTTTGGACTTCTGGCTCATTACCGGAGGCATTGCTCGGCCCTTCTTCATCATGACCAGGCATAGGGTTGAGATTATGCCACGGAGTAGTAGCTTCGCCAACCGAGCTGCGTCCTTGACTATAATGCGGGGGGTCTTCATCAGGCGTGTATTCAAAATCTGGAATGTTTTGATTGAACTCCCAATTGGCTTGGGTATCTATCATACAGCCTGTACTCATTCGTCCAGGAACGAATGGTTGTGTTGGTGCTTGGATTGGTGTTTGTGATGGCCGTGGCGCTGGCGCTTGTGCTTGCGATGATGATGATGTTTTTCGTGATGATGATCCACGCCTCAGTTTCTTCAATAATCCAGCCATATTTCACGCTAAACTTTTTTACTAGATTGGAAATCAAAATTCGTAAGAGTAACTAAATACACAAGTATAAGAGTAGTAATAAGAAATAACAATTAAAAGAATGAACGAGTAACAAATATTAATCACTGAGGATAATTCTGATCCAATTGGAGAGAGTTAGTAATTAAAAAGCATTTAGTAATAGTAATTAATAAATAAAAATTCACTAATTACTAATTACTAGACAAAAGAATTAGAGAGTAACAAATTAATAAGAGTAGTAGTTAGTAATTAAAATTTAGTAAGAGTAGTAATTAATAAACAAGAGTACTAATTAGTAAATACTAGTAGTAATTAGTAAGAGTAGTAATTGGAGAGGGAAATAGTAGCAAAGCTTGTAGAAATATAGAATGTTTAGATAAGAGAGAGTAAGAAGATTGGTGTGAAAAATTAGAGAGAAATGGTGTGAATTTATAGATTTTAGAAACTTCACAAAAGACCAAAATACCCCTAAAAACTATCCGTTTATAGTTGTTGGGGAGGGTAAGAGTGTAAAAACCTTTAAAGGAATTGAAAAATTTAAGTTAGACTAAAATACCCCCCAAACTAGCCGTTATATTGCTGTTGGGGGGGTAAAAGTGGAATTTTGGGGGAATATATCCGTTAGAGGAAAAGGGGGAGAAAGGGGGGGAAAACAAAAAATTCAAACAGGTGGGGCCGAAACCGGGCCAGGGCCGGGCCTGGCCCGGGCTTTCCCCCCAGATTTTCGGCCTGGTCCAAGCCCAGGCCCTAAGCCCAATTCCTCCCGGCCAGCCCTGTTCATGAATGGGCCGGGCCGGCGGGCTTTTTTCAGGCTGGGTCGGGCCGGGCCGCGGGCCGCCCGGCCCGTTTGACATCTCTACGTCCAACCAAAAAATAAAATAAAATTTTGATCTTAGAAATACCTATTGACTAATACCTTCGAGGGAGGCAATACCCTGTGACAGGTTATGACAAATACGTTTCGATGACTTGTGGAGCTTAAATATCAACGTACAAAAAAGAAATACTACGAAGGTCGATAAAGAATGCAAGGGGTGAGGCAGGATGTAGGTTGATATTTAATACGAGAAGAGAACGAAAAATGTATGTAATTTCCTTATTCTTTTATCAACATTAGTAACGACGTTCGACCGGTGAATGTGGTGCTCAAATATTAGCTTTTTGATATTTTTCTTTCACTAACCATTCCAACACATTTAGCAACAAATTTACAACATTTACTAACTTTCACCACCGACGCAACAATACACGACAACTTGTTGTAAAACTCAAGCAACCAGTTATAAAAACTCAAGACTATGCCTTTTACAGATAAAGAATTTCTGCCGTACTAAATCTGTTATATGATAAAGGCTATCACTCAACTTTATGATATATAGAGACAAAATCTTTACTACAAAAAGATGTCGCTAAACTGTTAAACACCGACGTATTCTAGCTTCGACTTTCTTGTGCAGCACCCTATTCCCAATCCAACCTTATTTAGGGCTTCAACGAATTTCGCGAGTATCAATACCGAATTGACGATCAGTCGAACCAAATTAAAGTGGAAATTCTGCAAATTGCAAGTAAATGGCGACGACGGACATGGATACGAGGCGGATCGACGGCGGCGACAGAGAGGAGAGCTGTTCGATGAAGGCGGCGGGCACGAAGGCCGGCGAGGGGCTGAGGCAGTACTACCTCCAGCACATCCACGATCTCCAGCTCCAGGTCCGCCATAAGTCCCACAACCTCAATCGTCTCGAAGCCCAGCGCAACGAGCTCAATTCAAGAGGTTCACCAACCCTAACCCTAAGATCGTTGCATATGCATTTCGATCGACTAGAATCGTTTGCCTGTTTGTGTTCATTGTCGCGAAAACTGTTTCCCTAACCCTAGGTGTTTGCGCGCGAATGATTTGGTTAGAATCGGTTGCCTTTTACCTCCTCTACTCACAGAATTGGTGGCTTTGGCATTTAAATGTGTCTTAGATGGTAGAAACTGATGTTTTTTGGTGGGCTTGGTTTTTGCGTAGCCAAATTAGTTGCTAATTGATTGTGATATCCTTGGATGTGGAATAGTATGTGATTGCCCTTACAAGACCTTGCCAAAGTAGAATTACCTATTTGGCTAGCTATATTTTGAGGGAGGCATTGCACTTTGGTGGGGCCGTGGACCGGTTTGTTCCTTTAGCCACAATCCTTGCCCTGGAGTAGATTTAGTTTTCACTTAGAATTGTGCTTTTTGCCGCCTTGGTGTAATGAAAGCAGTAGCTTTTGGCTTCTAATCGTGTGTTAAGATACGTGCTTGTTCAGCTAATGTTTTGAGTAGCGAAATTTGTGCAACTTGCCGCTTTAACTAGCTGAATGTTTCATTGTACTAGGGTTTGCAATTTCTATGTTTTCTATAGCTAAAAGCGGTGGCCTTGGCATCCAAGTATGGTTTTGACGTTAATTTGTCTTATGTTTTCCCCCCTTTTTACCTTCAATCAACAGAGAACAATTCTCTCAAGGTTTTAACTTGTATATGGTTTGTTTAGTTGGAATCTCTGGTTTTTGTAAGTTTTGTTCAGTTATAATGCGGGTTTAACCTTTTTCTCGATGAAAATGGCGGCTTTGCATCTAATTGTCTTTAGCAGTAGTCAATGATGTGTTATGTACTTGTTTGTTAGTTAGTTTGTCTGTTTTAACTACTTAACTTTAATGACAATTCCAACTCGTCATATGCCTCGTTGTCTTAGAATTGTTATTGTTACTTTCTCTGCTAAAATGGCATCTCCATGCGTGAGATTGTAGGAACTGATGTTACAAGTGTGTTTGGCTGAACGGTCCTAGTTGCTTAACAATTTTGAAGATTTCACAAAATTTTTTATCTATATGTGCGACCCTAAACCTAGATATTTGCATAGTTTTTTCTATTAGAAACCCTGATTTCGCCTTGCACTGTGTTCGTTAGAAAACCCCATGTAGTTCTTCTCCTCAGTGTGTTGCCACACTGAGATGAGAATTCATCACACTTCTTGTTTTAAAGAGGCAAAAGATAAGTTTTGGGAGACGTTTGCCTCATTTCCTTTTTTAAAATTTTGGGCGAAAGGAGTGGAAGAGATTTTGCTTAGCTGAAGGATGTGTTCAAGGAGGCGTACACGGAATCTAAAAATGTGTATGAAAGATTTTATCTTGCTGTCTTTAGATTGGTGATTTTTTTTTTTACCACTTGTTTAAGGGTATTAATGCTTGTGGTCTTCCAGGAATTACATTTACATTTAATAAAAAATAAAGAGAATAGCTGGATTTGGTGCCTATAACTGCTTGATTTCTAGCTGAGCTATTGTGGCCACGTCATTTCATATTTCTTTGTCATTTATTTCAAAGGGATCACTCTGTGTGCCGATTTCTACATTTATGCTGAAAAATGCTGTTGTGTTAGTCGAATATTTTTTTGTCTAACATTTTCCATATGTTATCTTTTATGTATTTATCAACCGTCGCTTAATTTTTCATTGTCTTTGTTTATTTTTTTCCTTTATTTTTCTCCCAAAAATTGTTCTACAATTATTTTCAATTGTTGAATTCATCAATGACTTTTTACTTGGTTGCAAATCGGGCAGTGAGGATGCTAAAGGAAGAGTTACAGCTGCTTCAAGAGCCTGGATCATATGTTGGCGAAGTAGTTAAAGTAATGGGAAAATCAAAGGTTCTAGTTAAAGTAAGTAGTCTTGCATGGAGTTACTCTTTGGGTTGTTCATATGTTTGCTTTCCCTTAGATTGTAGTGGGTGTGATGAAATTGCATGTATATATGTACATCCCTGGATCATTCCCTCTGCCCACATCCCCTCTGAGTTATGGTGCTTTAAGATCACGTTGTACAAGAACAATCGTCTGCTGTTGTGAAGCATCCAACTTTAGCAACATACCCTATCTTTGGGATATTTTACTCGAAGCCCCCATATCCTAGGATCTGGCTTCAGACTCCTTGACACCCGAGTGAGCTTGACATTGTCTTGTAGACACCCTTCTTTATTTTTGCGTATGTGTGGCGGGGTGGGGGGTTGGACTTCAAAATTAGTCTTCATATTTTCATGTTCTGTATATCATTTTTCTAGACTTGAATATCGTGAGACTACAAACTTTTCGCAGAAAAAATGTTCTGGTTTCAACTTTAACTACAGGGAAAACGTACTAATGTTGTTTGCTGATGGGGATATGTAATATCTCATCTGAGTCACATCAGTAACATATGAGGTAGCACGGTTTACTAACTCCCCCCAACCAGCCTTCTCACCATGATCCGAGGTTAATAGCGGCCATGAATATATTTGTATAACTCTGTTGCTCTTAGGTTAATGAATTAGACGAGACCCAGTGAATGAGAAAACTTTAAGTTCAACTCTTAATTATTTGATTCAAATCATATAAGGTTATGCTTTCTAAGCAGTGTCAGCCCCTTGCAGGGGCTGACACTTCTTGAATTCTAGTTTAGTTGGTGGTGGAAGTCTAATACTAGTAGCAATAATTTGTATCATTTTATGCTTTTTGTTATGCAAGATATTGGTTTTCGTTGTCTCTAATATACTTTTACACCCAGGTTCATCCGGAGGGAAAATATGTTGTTGATATTGACAAAAGCATTGATATCACAAAGATCACACCATCAACAAGAGTTGCCCTCCGTAATGACAGTTATGTTCTTCATTTGATTTTGCCTAGCAAAGTAGATCCTCTCGTCAACCTTATGAAAGTTGAAAAAGTTCCTGATTCTACATATGACATGATTGGTGGCCTCGACCAACAAATTAAAGAGATAAAGGAGGTCTGGTCCTAGCTCCTTGATCACTTATACTGCTTCAAACGTTTTTTACTTCGTTGCATATGGGGACTTTAGTTTTGCAGTGATATGATATTGACTATTTGATTTATGAACTGCTTAGGTTATTGAACTTCCAATCAAGCATCCTGAATTATTTGAGAGTCTTGGTATTGCTCAACCAAAGGTGATATCCTACCACCAAATTATTATAATTATTTATTCCTATTTAGGACCATTTTTATCTATCTTTGTATCTACATTCTCTTACCGAATGTTTGTCTTACACTCGCTCACTTTTCTCCCTCTTCTCTCTCAAAATAGGGGGTTCTGCTCTACGGGCCACCTGGTACGGGAAAAACATTGTTGGCTAGGGCAGTGGCTCATCACACTGATTGTACTTTCATCAGGGTTTCTGGCTCTGAGCTAGTGCAGAAGTATATTGGAGAAGGTTCACGAATGGTTAGAGAACTTTTTGTCATGGCCAGGTCTTTTGCGAACTCTTTACGTGATTGTATCTTACATTATCTTTAACTATCACTGGGTTTTAATTCTAATTGTGTCTTTATAGATAAAGCACTTCGCACTAGTGGAACCGTAGTCTTGTTCTTGTGGAACATCCTATATTTTTGGATTTATAGCCCGACATACTGGTTATGGTGGTGGCCAAGTTGCCAAATGTTTTTTCTCCACGTAACTTGTCAATTTTTTTTGGTTGTTTCACAGGGAACATGCTCCATCTATCATTTTTATGGATGAAATTGACAGTATTGGGTCTGCTCGAATGGAATCTGGTAGTGGCAATGGTGATAGTGAAGTGCAGAGGACAATGCTGGAGCTTCTCAACCAATTGGATGGATTCGAGGCATCAAACAAGATTAAGGTATTTATTCTAGCTCCATGCAGGTGTACCTAGTGAGAACAATGACGCTTCTCCCCCCCCCAAAAGAAATTCTGCTACATATTGTCTCATACTTCTATTATAATGCTATCTTCACAGGTTTTGATGGCCACTAACCGTATCGATATTCTGGATCAAGCCCTTCTCAGGCCAGGACGGATTGACAGGAAGATTGAATTCCCAAATCCTAATGAAGAGGTACGTGGCTCTGCCCTTTCTACTTATCTTCTGCACCCCTGCCACACACACAGCCTTTTCTCAAAGCGTACAAAATCCTGAATACATGTGCCTGGTATATCTGTTCCTTATGTTTATATCTGATAGTATGTGACAAAATTGTGGAACAAACAACTGAATTTTCTCTTGAGAGCTTCATAATTGTCCTCTATATCACTGTATGGCATCAACTCATATACTATTGAGTTAGTTGCTCCTGTTTGGACAATGTTAAGTGCCTGCATTCGACTTGGTACCTTCCACAAATGAGGTGGCTGCGATTTTTGCCTGAGAAGTTCAGATGACAACACTTGCTTTCGGCTGTTTTGACTCGCTTGGGTCACTTCACTAACTCTTTGTTCTCAATTTATTGGGAATCTATACCTTGGCATTCAAGAAGTCCACTTTTGAACCCCTTAGCAGGAGTATTGTGCCCTCCAGATAAGCTGTCTCGGACCTTTAGTTTTTCTTCAGGCCGTGATCTAAGTTTCTGGTTTGCCATGGTCTGCACAAGTGGGACATGATATCTTCCGCTTGGACTACTATGACCTTGTAGATAATGCCTTGTTTGTGCGATATGCCTTTTATGTGCCGCTGCATTTCACGTTTTGTTTACTTCTCTGTTAATTGATTTAATTTATCCCCATGTTGATTCTTTTCTTGTAAATACATGCTTGTTTGGATTGATCCTTTTTTTTTTTTTTGGGGTTACTTAACAGTCTCGCTGGGATATCTTGAAAATTCATTCAAGGAAAATGAACTTAATGCGTGGCATTGATTTGAAGAAGATTGCAGAGAAGATGAATGGTGCTTCAGGTGCAGAGCTGAAGGTGTGTTTCATTGTTTCTTGTTCTTGTTTATTATTCAGATTATAGCATTCTTGGTCTATCAGACAAATGGATTAATCTCACAAAACTCACTTAGCTTTCAGGCTCCTCATTTTGATCCTATGCTGAAGCTATTCACAGTACCATTTTGGTGTTGCTTGCGTAGAGGACAATTTTATTAACGGCTTTTGTTTAAGTTCATCTCCTAATACTAGGGAGTGGAGTTATCCACTGTTTTTCTTCATCTGGGCTGCCTGCCACATGTTACACTTGTAATAAAGAAAATGCTTCTCTTTACACTCATGCATCAAACTCTATAACCCCGGTATATGAAGCCAAGGAAACCTTGAAGGATAAAAGCAGAATTCTGTTTCTTTTAGTCATATATATTAATCTCAATGAATCAGTACAAGGCCCTTTTTTATATTTTCTGCTTCCAATATATAAATGAAGTACTTTATAAGGATATTGTATGATGAAAATACTGGCTCTGTGAAATTTTGTTAAATAATTTGTGTATAAAAGCCCATTGATTGATTTGTGATTGCTACATCCTTAATTTGTTGGTGTAAGGATAGATTTGGCCAGCATATTTGCTGCATTTTGCCTACTCGGACCCCTGACAAGTAGCGCTGTTAGCAAATACCGGGGGGTTGCAACACACACACACACACACACACACACACACACACACACATATATATATATATATATATATATATAAATTGAGCATATGTAAGCCGCGATGGACTGATAGTCTTTTCTTGTGTGCTGTCATGCTATTAATACACTTGCTCTTTCTTCTTGTTTCAGGCCGTGTGCACAGAAGCAGGAATGTTTGCTTTGAGGGAGAGGAGGGTCCATGTAACACAGGAGGATTTCGAGATGGCTGTGGCCAAGGTAATGAAGAAGGATACAGAGAAGAACATGTCCCTTCGGAAGCTGTGGAAGTAAGCTTCAAGCCGGTAGGATGCACTTCGCCCTTTGTCGTTTGGACTTGCTCGTCTTGCGGTTTGGATAATATGATCCCTGAAGAAGAAGAAGAAGAGAGAAAACTTGAAAGTAGATTTTACTTGTACGCTGCTTTTGATGTTTCCATATAACTTCAGATTCCATGCACCATGTAAGGTATTTATTTATTTTCTACAAAGTTGGCATGCCGATGCATGCACGTTGACGTTGTTCTGGCTTGTAATGTTGATCTTTTGTTTATAGATGCTATTGTAGTAGACCACTCATGCCTTTATTTATCATCCTTCCGATTTAATGGTAGAATTGTATTTCAATACCAAGGAATCAATTACAAGAGTTGGTAGTCCAGGCATCTACATCTATAGGACATGCACGACTTTCCAAAACCTTGCAAAAAAATTAACTTATCGGCTTTGAACCCCCAGTCTTAACAGCACGTGGCTATTTCTTGACCGATAGATGTTGGATTGGCTATTACAAGTGGACGGCCAGATGGATGGTGGAGAAATAACTAAGCTTGATCTCTAGTCCAGGACGCCCTCGTCTTCACCTTTAAATAGTATAAGGTTTAGGAACCTTTTTAGAAGCTGAAAACCTTGATAATATTTCTTCTTCAATATTTAAATAAATCTTTTGTCCTTCCACCTCTCAGTTTTCTCTCATAATCTCAATATAGCCACCTTTGTCACCAATACGCCAAGAAATGTCGAACGATACCCTCAAAAGAACCAAAAATCGCCACCAAGGTAAGAGCAGCAATTCTCGATCTTAAAATATGGGAAATCTTACACCGGTAGCACCATTGAAGTTCGATGTAATGGATAAGAGCTTCTCCCACAATGCAGCATTAGCTTATTAGCTAATTAGGTGAAGTACTCAACATGCTAAGGTGAAGTACTCGACATAAAACGAGATCGTGGATAAAGCTAAAGAATTCCAACCATGTCAATATGAAAACTTTCTAGGCCACTTCATGTAATAGCTGATCAATTCAGGCTCAATAAACAATTCAAAATGTGTTAATTACATAACTATCTCTTGTACTATATATGTTTTTTGCTCTTGATACTTTGTAATTTCAACTTCGACAAAACTATTCCTTGCAAAAATAGACTCCTAATTTCGATCGTGGCAGTTGAATTGCTTTTGGGTTAAGCTGCAATATCCCCACTTCAATCAATTTCTTTTACCAAAAAGAGTGCATTTTCTTTCACAGTGGAATGTCATGACTATATTTCGGACCAGTTAAGACCAACCTCAATTGGTAATGGATTGGAAACGAAATAGAATCCCTACGTTTGTATGAAGTTTTAACTTTATATAAGACTTTAAAGACCAATCTCAACTGTTCCTTGGTGCTTTCGGTCTTATATAATGATAAAACTTCAAAAGTTTGAAATGACCATCAAACTCCAAAGCATCCCTCCGTTTGCAGCAAACTGAGAGAGAGAGAGAGAGAGAGGGCTGGTTGATTCCAATCTCATTTTCCTTGGGACAATCAAGCAGGTTGGAATTCATTGTTTGTCTTCGAATCAAAGTCACATAGTAGTTCAACTCAATGGATGTTATATTCAAGAAAAGAAGTCCATGCAAGTTCTAAAGTCTCTGACCATTATGACAAAGAGAGTCCATCCATTTGAATTTCCCTTCAAAGTTCCACTAAACCTATCTTAGCTTAGTGGTTTGCCTAATGGGGTGAGTGCTTTTCTTGCTTTATTCTCCTATTTATACCTATGGAACCACCTTTGTAGGTTGAGACATCAATAATTCTGTGTCTCTTTGAAGGCTGTGCCTTTCCCTTTTTATTGGCATTGCACATCTCAACATTGCCATTTCAAAGACTTGTTTTTATCATCAACACCATTATGATAGCCAGTGCTTCCAACCTCTAGATGTTGGTCATGATTCTTTTGGAGCTCAATTCAATCTGAATTACAACCGCCAAAAAGAAAAAAAAAAGGTAGAAGAAATAGAGAAAATGAACTATATATGGAACTTGAAAGAATAAATTTTTTAGATAAGCTGCTAAAATTTCCAAAAAGAATGAGGATACTGCAAAGGAAGGCTCTTTTCATCTTTCTTACAGGGTGAGGTAAATTCTCACAAAAACTGTTTGAATTCACATTCTTTTTTTTTTCAAAAAAGAGAGAGTGCGGCGTTTTTACATCTTTTAGTGACGAACGATTGTGAATATAGCCGGAAAGAGTGTGCATCTGACCACTTGAACTGATTACTCTTTTGGGCTTTCCTTCTCACATGCTAAGCTTTCTTGATTCAAATCGAAATCATTTTGTTTAAGCAAAGGCACACGGAGCCAAACGATAATGATGTTGCGGATTAAGATTAATTAATAAAACACGTGGTAATAAGGACTTCCACACCTGCTAATTAAAAGGGGAATTTTTTTTTTCCTAAGCCAGACATCGATTTAACAAGTCTTGCATTTGGAAGAAAGCTCTTTGTGATGTTTGGAAAAAGTCTCTCCCCCATGTGTATTGGATAGAGCAGAATCATGGTTTCACTATCATTATGTATTGGCAGTACAATAATAGTAAGAGAAAATGAATTGATGCCCATGGTTGTCGATCATTTGTACTATATACTAATGTTTTGATAAAGGGTCGAGGTACCTAGTCAGGTACCACTGGACCACATGTTTCTGCACACTCATCCAAGATCCTTAACCTGATTAATCACTAGAAACTTAATTATCACTAGAAACTTAATTGTCATGTCCATGATCAATTCAAAATGCTCCATTCAAGGTGCATCCACCCTCTTTTCTTGCAGAACTTTGAACGTAGGCATCTTTCCTGTTATTCAATTTTCAGTGAGATTTATTCGCATTTTTATTATTTAATTAAGCGTCTTGTGAAGAGAGTAGACTTCTCGTCCTGATAAAAATTATAAAATTCTTTGAAATCTTTCGATATGAATGTCTGAATATTATCCCATAACATCGTAGATGTCTTGAGGGTAATGTGAGAGGATTCGTTTCCTTGAACAATGTTAAGTTATGACGAGATCAATTTTTTTTCTTCCTTGATCATGAATGCGGGTTCTATTTCCTCAAAAAGGATTAGTCCAAGTGAGTCTTAGAGCCTCCTTTGCTCTAACATAAGCCTCCTTAATTGATATCCTCCCTCTTACCTGCCTTAAATTACAGTTATTTTGCACAAGAGAATCTTTAAATCTTCCTCCAAGGCCAGCTTTCTAACCACATTTCTACATACTGATAAGAACAATCACAAAGGTTCTTCCTCTGGCCTTCGAATTGAATTAGTACCAAGTTCAGCTGCAAAGATATGATGAGCCATATCCCATACCTGAAGAAGCTGCTGATAAAGCTTCATAGTTTCTTCCAGATTAGGGGATTAAGTGCCATTACTTTTTTGGCTTTGTAACTAGTCAAAATAACCCAGCAAATTGCAGCAGAATGAATCAGTATTCCAACCTTTCTTTCCCAACCAACATCTTTCCTATCTACCCAGAAGCAGAACCAAAGCTAATTTTGGTTTGCTGAAGGCTTGAAGGATCAGCTGTACGCTGACTTCCAAACCAAATTGCTATGGCAAAAAGAACCGTTTGAACATTTATCGTATGCATGTTTCTCAGCCTAGAACCACTTAGTAATCTTGTTCTTGTCTACGTGTGTAACAATGAACAACATAACATGTACTCCCATTACTAATTAATTTTAAATTGAATGCTTTCACATGGTACCAGAGCAGGTCGATTCAGACGTAAAAGACAATTGAATCTCATGCCGGAAAACTATTAACTTATACTTGAGAATATAAATCTTGTACATCTCTTCCTTGATTATCAATTAATTGTGAATTAAATGCTTTCTCGTGACCGTGAAATTTGGTGAACAAATGACAAGACGGTACATATCACAAAAGTGGTCACCGGAGCCAAAAACCTTTTGGAATGACTTGAAACATCACAAAACCAGGAAAACCAGGCATTGACATCTCCTAATAATATCAATAATGTACATAGATAAGTATCTTTACACCTTTGACATAGTCCTAAAAGAGAATTCATGGGGTTGGTTAGGCAACCTGAGAAGATAGCCCATAAAAAGACAATCCTTAATCTTAATATTGAACACGACTGATGCATCATGGTCCCTACCGATCGAGAGCTTCAACGCTCAACCAAATTTCGTTCCAACTTAGCTACGCCTACCGACCGTAGTGTGCGTGATTGATGCCTAAGATCAAGAAAGATATGGGTTTAATTCTGATTAATATACACTTTAGAAGCACGATTCAGAAATGGGGATTGTTAGATTAGGTCAAAGAAAACATTTTATCTAAACTTCGTTGCACCAAACTCGTTGGCCTCTTCACGAGAAATTTAAAGGCAAAGTCCAAAAGTATGATTCCAAAGAAAAATCACAAGAATAATGGTGATGTACCGAGGTTACAATTATGACAAATTTTATAATTGATGTCTAGATTTTGATGCTATAGTAGAACCGGAGTGAATTTTCTAAAACACTACTTTTTATATTATGGACCGAAGAGCGTGACTAGCATAGAACAACCCAACCTCATTACGTTTTTCTTTGTTAGTATGAATTGTTTCGATCATTTTACCCCACGAGAGCAACATATGCAAATGTCAGACCTCCTTGAGGAACAATTAGCCTCTCTTAGAGTGAATAAGGTGCATTCATACAGTAATTTTGCAAATGATAATGACTATTTTCACGCTCTTATATCTTTGTTCATGTTTCGTTTCTAACTAAAAAGTAGAATGGATTATCTCCGATGCACATTATGATGGGCGATGTGAAAATAAATTTTCCCAACAAGTTGATTTATTATTATATATATATATATATATATATATATATATATATATATATATATATATATATATATATTTTTATCTTTGACTATGCATGCACAAGCATACCTAGGGGAAATGAGGAGGGGCTGAAACTGCACATAGAAATAAGCACAAGACCTTCTTGCTTGGATGAACATGCGTGCAATAAGTGAGAGTTGTTGGCATTTACTAATCGCACCATAACTACTTTAAAGCAAATACTTGGTCGTCCTGCAGTTAATGGGCAAAAAGTACACCTTATTTTGGGACACCGTATCACTGTAAAAGGTAAAATATAGAAGGCCATTGCCTCAAGAAAAAAGGAAGGGGCAAAAACAGTGGACAAATATGGCTTAGTTTTCGATGGCATAGAATGGGTGAACACGGAAAAGAGAAAAACTTTAACAAGCGATCTTTGTGTTACAAACGAAGCATGAGCATGTTGTATAAGTACCAAAGATAAGTTGATCTACGCCCCTTGAACGTAGTGTTGTTCAAAATTGACCAGTAAGACAATAAGAAATGCATTTCGTTATCGATAAATAAACAACTCAAATCATTGATTCTATCACCTGTACGACAGAAACTTTAAGGTAATAATAATTGAGATAACGTAATATCGGTTGACGAATTTTATTTATTTTAATGCCCTTGGTGAATAAGGTGGGAGTGCATACGGCGGCCAAGCCGCCCTTGGTATTGCATGGCAAAATTGCTTTCTAGTACCAAAAACAGACACAATTTTGGGCAACTTTGTTATTTAATCTATTCAAAAGAACAAGATAATTGCCGCAAGTCACAAGTAGTAGGCCAAATGCCATAATTTATGTCCACTAATTTGTTCGGATGAGGCCAAAAACAAGATTTGATTACGACTTCATTGAACCGACATTGCCATTAGCGGGGACATAATTATAAGTTTGTCCCTTTTTTGCCCTTTTCTAAACGAGAAATTATCATGTTGGAATACTTTTAGAAGGGAATTTTTTTATAAGCTTTATCCTCTATTCTCTAGATTAAATATATAAATAAATGCAAGAAAAATGGCAAAAATAATGGATCCATGCATACTAGATTCTTTGGTGGTACTTAGCTAGTAACATGTAGAGCACGCGAAAGTCTATCATACTTGAAATTTTGTTCTATTTTTCACAGGAATTAATTTTATAAGTGATAAAAGGTTAAGCAGAATCAAATGGACTTCATTAAAAACTATTGAAAAGTTTAAGTTTTTAGTGATTAACTGTATTATCAAACACTCCTTCAATCTATATTTTTATCAAAGGATAAATTTTTGTTGTTACCATAGTTATAAGAAGATAGTTACAACCCCTCGCATAACAAAAGTTAATGGTCGCTAAATAAAATTAATGGCATTTATGCTATTTTACTACTACCTAAGTTATAGAAAAATAGTTACAATTTTCATACAACGAAAATAAATTGTCGTTGAATATAGTTATTGGCTTTTATGTTAACATTTTCAGCGACAATTTTTAATCGTACTTTTTAACGTCACTAGATATAAGTCATTAATAATAAGGCTAATTACACTTATGTCCCTGAGGTTAGGGGGTAATTACAGTCAAGGACACAAAGTTTCAAAATGTAACATTCCGTGACCAAAGTGTTTCAAATGTATCACCCGTGTCCATCCGTTAGGGTTCCGTTCAAAAAGTGTACTTTTTTTATGATGTCATCGATACGTATTTTTGAAATGACAATGCTACCCCTTGTACTGTATGTATTGTATATTTTTAAATTTTTTTTATATTAAGATATCAAGCCTTAATTAAAGATCAAGGTAATTCAATTTAATTTTCAACTCAATTAGGGTTTCAATCTACCAATTACGGTTTCAAAACCCTAATTTACAAACCCTAATTTTCAAAACCAATTAGGGCTTCAATTCATCTTCAATTCAATCTGCAATTCAATTCAATCTTCAACTCAATTAGGGTTTCAATCTACCAATTAGGGTTTCAAAACCCTAATTTACAAACCCTAATTTTCAAAACCAATTAGGGCTTCAATTGAATCTTCAACTCAATCTGCAATTCAATTCAATCTTCAACTCAATCTGTATTTTGGTATTCAATCTTCAATTCAATTCAACCGCCGAAGGTTGGGGTGCAGCGCTGGGGACGGGGGAGGAAGGTCAGGGTGCAGCGCCGGGGATGGGGGAGGAAGATGGGTTGCAGCGCAGACGGGGAAGGGGGAGGAAGATGCTTCATCGAGCCTCTGCGAGCATCGCGCCAAAGCCACTGTGCTGCTACGCCACTGCAACTGCCGAAGCCACCGTGCTGCTACACCACTGCAACGGGCGATCAACTCCGACGCTCCTTCCGATCGACCAGTGAAGGAGACGCCGGCGACGGGGAAGGAGGAGGGGGAGGGTAGGGGGCGACGGGGAAGGGGTAAGGTAGGGGCGACGGGGAAGGGAAAGGGGTAGGGTGGGGGCGACGGGGAAGGGGTATGGTGGGGGCGATGGGGAAGGGAAAGGGGTAGGGTGGGGGCGACGGGGAGGGGGAAGGGGTAGGGGGAGGTACAGGCGAGTGGGGGGGGGGAGACAATGAAAATTAGGGTTTCATGTGGTCCCAGGGGCAAATCAGGATTTCAACTTTTATTTAGGGGCAACTTGGTCTTTTTGTCAGAACTGTTAAGTATTTTGGTATTCCGTTTGTCAATGGACATAAGTGTTACATTTTGAAACTTTGTGTCCTCGCGTGTAATTACCCCCAAACCTCAGGGACATAGGTGTAATTAGCCCTTAAGAATATTTAACTACTATTAATTATCTCTATATTGAAAGTCGTTGATATATTTTTACTATGGGAATAGCGGCCAAAATTCAGTCCGTATGATGCATAATTATTCACAAAAATTTGCTATGCAAATTGAGCAGGGCAAGGGGCCCCGTAAGAAGACAATTAGGTTCCAATTACAATGGTCCTACAGAATTTAACCTAAAACTCCATTATTTTTCTCTCCAGATTTCCTTTTTCATGATTTTGTACCATCTTAGACGGAAAAGAAAAAAGGAAGGAGAAAACTCCATTTTGCCCTAATATGAAATCATCTTAAAGGTGAATATTTTCCCAGACATTGCTGAATTTGCCCACAAATAGTTTTCTTCCCTTTTTGTATACGTAGCTTGACATAGAAGACCATGAAATAAGGAAAACAAATTGCTGCGATCCTAGTTCTAAGAAGATAATTACAACTCTGTATATAGTGCCAATTAATTATCGCTCAATCGCTTGGGCAGAGTGTGCGGACATGATTCTGTTCGGGCAGAATTTTGTTCGTCCAAAGTCACTCTGCTCGGGCAGAATTCTGTTCGGACAGGAGTCTGCTTGGGAAGAATTCTCGTCGGCATAAGTCACTCTGCTCGGGCAGAGTGTTCGGACAGGATTTTGCTCGGGCAGAATTCTGGTCGGCAAAAAATCACTCTGCTCTGGCAGAATGTTCTAAAAGGGTTCTGTTTGGCCATAGCAACCCAGCTCGGGCAAGATTCTGCTCGGGCATAATTCTATTCTGTTCATTTTCACGTGTCTTTTTTGTCATTAATGCCTTTGAGCGGAAAATTTTCAAATTTCAAACTTATCCACTCTTAGCTTATGACACGTAGGGGGTAGATGAACCGTTGAGTTTCCCAAGAGACGGTTACTTGGGGTTTTCCCATAAAAGGAGATCTTCACTTTATTTTTACCTCACTCGAATCATTTGGAAGCATTCTTCATTTTCTCTCATATTTCTGTTTAGCACTTCAAGTTTCGTAGTTTCCAATAGTAGTAGAAAACATGTCCGAAACTTCAAAGTCTTTTTCATCTTCCGAAGAAAATATAGTGATCAGTAGTAGTTCATCTTCAAGTTCAGAACGAGTTCCAACTTCAGGAAGTGAAGTTAGAACTTCAAATCCACAACCTCCACATGCTTCATCTTCACAACCACCACAGGCTTCAACTTCTCAACCTTTACACTCTTTACCTGCCAAGAATGCCTTAAGAGATGTGAAGGATCAGGCCGAGGATAAGGCTAATCCTAAGCCTTGGTACACTGCTGATGAGAAGTCGAGTAAGATGTCCTCTGAAGAGCTATTTGGAGTTGATTCGGAATATCCTCTTCCCGCAAGTTAGTATGGTCGAATTCCAGGTTTGCAAGAACCAGCCAATTATGGAAAGGTATTCGAAACAGGAATATATGAAGTTTAGGTGAAGTCTGGGTATAGGCTTCCTCATCACCCTTTTGCTCTTCGTTTCTTCGAGCATTACCATATGGCTCCCGGGCAGCTTGTTCCGAACGGTTGGGGGAAGCTGGTTGGGTTTATATACTTGGTTAAGACTTCGGGCTATATAGCGGATCCTACAGATTTCATGAGGGTCTTCTTTGAGATCTGCTTTGTTAAAGGAGTTGCCAACTGTCCAGGATGGTATTATATTCATAGTAGACAATGACTTTTGAAGGGAGGACCTAAATCGAACAAGGGTTGGCACTCCAGATATTTCTTTGTGGTCATCTAGATAAAAGGAAGTTACCCTTTGATAGAGACTGAAATCCTTACTGTAAGGATTTTGAAAACCCAGGCAAACCTACTCCCAACTACCTTCACCACCACAACGAGGCCGCCGAAGCCATGGCCACAACGATCGGCCCACCACCACAGAGGGGTTGCCACATCAACAAAGAGAAAAAAAATATATCTCATATGGCAGCAGCCCACCAACGCTGAGAGCAAACGGGCGAGCACCACCACCGTCCACCATGATCGGTGGCCAACCTTACCGGCACGGCCCATGACGAAGCTTGCCGTCACAGCCCATGACAAAATTTGCCGACCTCCTAGATTTGAATAAGTTACGGCACTACCGCAATCGCCAACAACAGCAACGAGTCCTGCCTGCAGAGTTCCTCCTGGAAAAATCGTAGGACGGGCACGGCCTGCTCCACCCATAATCAACGCTGGTGCAGCACCTCGCCAACAAGCTCTCATCCACCTCACCCCGATGTCACGTCGTCAACGATGTCATGGCCAACAACAGTTCTGATTAGCAACCGCACGATTGACCACACAGAACCAGTCAAACACAACAATTCTCTCTAGATCTGCTCTACCGTGGTGCCAACAACCTTCGGCTGCTACAGTCCTGATTGGAAAACACCACCGGCAACAACGACAATCTGCAACTGTCGTACAACGTCCAAAAGGAAAAATAAAAAGAAACCAGAAAGGCACAGCGACGCCACCATATGACTCACGCCGTAAAGATGCCATCACCGCTACGAAGCGGCAGTTGGCCCCGTGACCAGCAATAGCTCTAATCGGCACTGTCACCATTGTGCCGCTACTAGCTTCCAAATTGGCGTCACCATCGATCGCCGTTCAGCTCTAGTACCGCACCACCGCGGCACAGGAAAAGTGCTACCGTCGTCCACCACAATCAGTGGCCACTGCACTCGTCATAAACCACAGGCGCCTGTAGCCAGCAATCGCCGCCCCAGGGTCAATACCCTAACAAATTAGCGCAGCCCCTTTGGTCAACATCGTTGGTGTCGCACATCACCAAGCCCATCCTGTATGCGCTGATTGTGCCGTCGTCGCCTTCCTCCGGGATCTCTCTATTGGCCACTACTGCGACGCCACCTCCATCAGCCTCTGGGATGATACAGACAGAAGGCCCCCTACCGGTAGCCATCATTGGTGGCCACCGCAATGCCACAGCTGATAGCCGTCTTCCTCAGAGTCATGCCATCCACCGCGATCAGATGGAGAGGACGGCACCTCGCCACCAGCTCCCTTAAAGTCACGCCTTGCTATTGTACCATCCAAGCTTCGGTGTCACCGCTACTAAGAGCTGCCTCCCTCACCGTGGCGCCGCCGCCTTCCGGTGGTTCGATCTATCTCCAAGAATGGCTGCCCTTCTGTCTAAAAATAAAGAGTCTAGACATAAGCACTGAATCTAAGGCTCAGAGGCACCGCCTGAAGAGCCTTCCTCTGGGGGATGAGAAGCTACAACATCCCTTGCCTTTGAAGGCATAGCTGTCTCCCCAGATGGAGACTCAACAGCAGGCATAACAAAGTTATCCAAAAGGATGTCAGGGAAACACTCAACGAACATCTCCTTGGCCTTTATGAAGCCCATCTCATAGATCTCCAAGCCATCATCCGTTCACTTCTTCAGCCATTCTTCCCCAGCATTTCCATCGAGGAAGTCGCGGATGCCTTGGTCACGAGCTTCTTCCACCTTCTTTTCCTCTTCAGCTATCTTCCTCTTTGCCTATTCCAATATCTTCTCCAGAGTTACAATCTAAGCTATGTAGTCAGCCTCTTGCTTGCTCAACTTTTCGGCACGACGGGTGGCTTCCTCTGCCTCTTTAATGGCATCCCTCTTCTGCTGAGCTTCTTCAGCTGCCACCTGCCTCGCCATCTCAAAGCGACACAACATTGCAGACCCACTAGCATACATCTGGAATAAAGATTGGAACAATCAGCTAAATGAAAGTTGAAGATGAAAAGAAGAACTAGTTGGGAGAAAGGCTATTACCGTATACACGACCTGCGCAAAAGAACATGCGAAAGTCTCATGAGTCTGGTTCTGGAAAACTTTCTTGTCCTGAGGAAGAACTCCATAAATAAGATGTTGCTTCAAAATTTGGCTATCTGGCATCTCAAGGTCATCGCGTCTAAGTGTCCACCTCGGTTGAAGCAACATCTTATTTATGGAGTTCTTCCTCAGGACAAGAAAGTTTTCCACCTCGGTCATCGCGTCTAAGTGTCCACCTCGGTTGAAACATTGGATCCTCATCGATAGACACTCCTTCAATAATCCGTGGAGACAAGTCAGGAAGAGTAACCTTTGCCTTCTTTGGAATCGGGGGCAGCTCCACACTTGGCTGCTTTTCCTTTCTTTTCCCCTTGGCTTTTTGAAGCACGCGGAGAAAGGCTTCTTGTGGTGATTTTCCACTTCTGCTGGCCATTTCTGCATGAAGAAAGAAATCAATACAGGAACGAACATGGAAACCAAATTGAAAATAATAACCTATATGAAGCACACCTAAAGGAACAGTCTCAGTAGATGATGCACTAGGGATAGCAGGAGGAGGAGGAAGAACCGAAAGACCCTTCGAAATGAATTTACGAGGGATAATATTCTCATACTCTAACTACTACTCTGAAAGGGGTTCATCTATGGAAAGACCACATCAAAGTTTAATGTAGCTACGAATGTGCTTGGTAAGGTTGTTGGGAGTAGGCTTGCCTGGGTTTTCTAAATCCTTACAGTAAGGATTCTAGTCTCTATTAAAGGGTAACTTCCCTTTATCTAGACGACCAACAAAGAAATATCTGGAGTGCCAACCCTTGTTTGATTTCGGTCCTCCCTTCAAAATTTGTTGTCTACTATGAATATAATACCATCCTGGACAGTTGGCAACTCCTTTAACAAAGCAGGTCTCAAAGAATACCCTCATGAAATGTGTAGGATCTGCTTTATAGCCTGAAGTCTCAACCAAGTATCTAAGCCCAACTAGCTTCCTTCAACCGTTAGGAACAAGCATCCTGGGAGCCATATGATAATGCTCGAAGAAACAAAGAGCAAAAGGGTGAAGAGGAAGCCTATACCCATACTTCACTTGCTCTTCGTATATTCCTGCTTTAAATACCGTTCCATAATTGGTTGGTTCTTGCAAACCTGGAATTCAAGCATACCAACTTGCGGAAGAGGATATTCCCGAATCAACTCCAAACAACTCTTCAGAGGACATCTTACTCGACTTCTCATCAGCAGTGTACCAAGGCTTAGGATTAACCTTATCCTCGGCCTGATCTTTCACATCTCCTAAGGCATTCTTAGCAGGTAAAGCGTGTGAAGGTTGAGAAGTTGAAGCCTGTGGTGGTTGCGAAGTTGAAGGCTGTGGAGGTTGTGAATTTGAAGTTCTAACTTCACTTCCTAAATTTGGAACTCGTTCTGAACTTGAAGATGAACTACTACTGATTGTTATATTTTCTTTGGAAGATGAAAAAGACTTTGAAGTTTCGGACATGTTTTCTACTACTAAATTGGAAACTACAAAACTTGAAGTGCTGAACAGAAAGATGAGAGAAAAAGGACTTACTTGAAATGAAGAATGCTTCCAAACGATTCAAGTGAGGTAAAAATGAAGTGAAGATCTCCTTTTATGGGAAAATCCAAGTAACCGTCTCTTGGGAAACTCAACGGTTCATCTACCTCCCTACGTGTCACAAGCTAAGAGAGGAGAAGTTTGAAAATTTTCCGCTCAAAGGCATTAATGACATAAAAGACGTGTGGAAATGAGCCGAATGACATTAACATTCTACCCTAGCAGAGTGATTTTTTGCCGACGAGAATTCTGCTCGAGAAGAATCCTGTCCTAACACTCTGCCGGAGCAAAGTGACTTTTGCCGATGAGAATTCTTCCCGAACAGACTCCTATTCGCACATTCTGCCCGAGTAGAGTGACTTTGTCCGAACATAATTTTGCCCGAGCAGATTCCTGTTCAAATGCTCTGCCCGAGCAGAGTAACTTTGGCCGAACAGAATTCTGCCCGAGCAGAATGCCCTTTGGCCAAAAAGAATTCTGCCTAAGCAGAATCCTGCCCGAACACTCTGCCCTAGCAGAGTGACTCTGGCCAAACAGAATTATGCTCGAGCACTCTTCTAGAGTAAAATGCCCTTTGGCCAAAAAGAATTTTGCCCGAGCAGAATTCTATTCGAGCACTCTACCCGAGCAGAGTGACCTTTTTGGCCGAACATATTCTGTCAGAGCACACTGCTCAAGCAGAGTGACCTTAGCCGAACATAATTTTTCCCGAGCAGTATTCTTGCCGAACTCTCCGCCTGAGCAGAATGACTTTGGCCGAACTGAATTTTGCCAGAGCAGAATTCTATCCGTGCACTCTGCCGGAGCAGAATGCCCTTTGGCCAAAAAGAATTCTGCCCGAGTAGAATTCTATCCGAGCACACTGCCCGAGGAGAGTGACCTTGGCTGCACAGAATTCTGCCTGAGCAGAATGCTGTCCGAGCACTCTGTTCGAGTAGAAAGGCCTTTGGCCGAACATAATTCTGCCCGAGCAGAATCACGTCTGAACAGTACTCTCCTCATACGCTTGAAATCCTAAAAAATAGTTTCCATTCTATTCGGGTATATTCGCTATCTCCAGTGAGGAAAAGGTTGCTTCCACCCTCTTCATTAACACTGGTAAAAGCAGGGGGCATATGATATAGCTAAAAATACGCCTTCAGTCTAAGAATGACACTACGGTTATGACATGAACCCCTTGCTAGCTTATTATTGATTTGGCAATTGCCATATTGATCATCAGACAGATTCCTAAAAGGACTTTAACTCTATCGTTTGAGATAGATATAGGATCCTCTAGGATCCTAATCCGATTCTGATTAGATCTGTTTGCAGCCCTGTTCTACTAGGGCTCTTCTTCCCACTACTATATAAAGGGGTATGACCCTTCAGGTATGGACAAGCTCACACATATACACTGTGTACTACTGCTTTTCAGAGTTCTACATTGTTAGCCATCTTTGACTTAAGCATCGGAGCGTTCCCCTGCCAGAACTCCACCCGGCGATCACTCCGTATACTCTTTGTTCATACCCTATTCTGGTCAGACCAGCAGGGCCCGCTAGGGGACCCACTTTGCACGACACATCATCCAGTCGACGGTCAGTTATTCAACGCTCACAAGCCGGTCAAAGCGTCACATAATCAAGTCACATGCTTTTTCCTTTTGAGAAGCAACCTTGGTATGCCTTCCCTCCCCCCCCCCGAGGGGGTCGGCCACCCCAAAGAGGGTCGACCACCTACCTTGACGACCGACGTCCGTCGCCCATGGTTGTGAGCCGTAGTGGCAGCGACCTTCGTCGCCCACGTCCGCGCTCGAACTCCGTAACTCTCGTTGCCTGCGTTCTAACTCCGCGACTCTCGTCGCTCGCGCACCATCTCCGCGACCTTCGTCGCCCTTGTCCGCACGATAGCTCTGCGACTCCCGTCGCCCGCACACCTTCGCCGCGACCTTCATCGCCGCGCCCATGCGCCACTTCCATGACATGTGCCCTGGCACCATGTTTTGTTCCACGACAGTTGTCACCGCGCCCATGCGCCACAATCATGTCACAGGCCTCCAGGCATCACACTTATTCACCATACCATGCGCCCCCACCATGGACGTGGAACATGCTTCGACCCACTCTCCAGAGTGCACAGCATTCTGGAGACTCCGCTCATAGTGCTCCGGCACGAGGACCCCTCACCCGGCATGGGCTTATCGCCATCATGGGCTTAGCGCCATCGCCGGCTTAACCACCGGGGGCTCTGGCCCTCGCAGCAAAATGGGCTCGTAACCCTGGAGCCATCGTCGACACAACCTTGAAGCCACCGACATCACACTTGCAGGAAACTCCGACGTGAAGACCTCCCAGCAACTGATTCTAAGCACCAAGTGACGACCATGCCCACTCATGTTGCTGTTGATCGTCGGCACCACCAGGGCAATGACCCATGGGTCACTCCAGGACGGGAGCAGGTCCTTGGAGAGCATCGCACCTAGTCTGCCTGGCAGTTGGTTACAGGGGCAACCCTCACCGCTGTCAGGTTCTCTGCGCGTCTCTTGACGTACCTTGTAGGATTCAATAAGGGCTTGGACTGGAGGCTGGGGCAACAGGCTACTCTGGTCATGCTACTACAGCGTGATCAGTCTCCTCAGACGGGCAGAGAGATGTTGCAAGGGCAGGGCAGTACGGACTTGGGGACCGGCCGTCCAACGGAGAATCAGTACTTTGGCCCCCCTGGCGACGCGTAGTTCCCAGGGGTGACACATGTCAACTTATGACACATGCACATTTTTGCCTATAAATAGTGGACTTTGGAGCTTATTCAGGGGCTTGCTCTCATTTGAACTTTTCATTTTCTCTCTCTAAAAAGACATTCTCTCTGGAATTCTAGTGAGAGAAACACACTTAGACTCCCGTCTCCGGACCCTCGACGCTGCATCCTTGACACGGACTGTCGACTGTTAGCCCTGTTCGTCGTCGCCCTGCCTGTGCGGCGCTGCCAGCCCTCGCCACCTGTCTGGGGAGCCTTGCTCTCAGCCCTTGCTCCGTCCTTGCTGTCTCCCGCTTTGTCTACCTGGAAGCTGACTCAGACTGCATCCTTTGTGGCACCTCCACGTAGCATCGAATCCCTTTTCGCATCAACACTCTTTTGCACGCTTATCTCTGGTGTGGTTCCCGATCCAATTTTTAGCTGCAACAGCTTTTAGTCACTTTTATTAATGACGCTAAAAAATACTGATAATAATTGTTACTGAAAGTGTAAGTAGAAAAATCACAAAAAAATTTAACGACCATTAATTGTCGCTATACAAGTGTTGTAGGTAGCTTCTTACAATCAGGATATAACAAAACCAAATATTTCCAAGAACTAATGAATTATCTTAGACAGTGCTCTCTTTTATTGATATATTCCAAAGAAGCCTTTGAATGAGAAGGATCCGATTGGTCAATAATCGCTTTATACACTATTTCTTTTTTTAATTCCTGTTAAAAGGTTAACGATTATCACTAAAAGCAATTTCAACAGTCAAGAAAGGCAAAACATACAACGTATTATGATAAAAGAAATACAAAAAGGAACTTGATCTGTTTTTCTTTTTGACAAAACCTTCTCATCTCTTTCCCTCCTAGTTATAACAACAGCCTTCTTACAGAGACAACGGTTGTTAATACAATTAATGATAATTTTATAATTATTTTTAAATACAAATTTTAACACCTTTTTAAAACATATCACTAACTAAATCCGACAAACCATATATCGCTCTATGTGTGGGATTGTACCTTATTGTTACAATCCGCGTTGTAGACCAAACTGTTTCAGTCGCGAGGCTAAGGGTCAAAGCATCGTGTAAAGTAAAAAGCTCCATCTTCCATATTCATAACTTACTTCGAGGGGTCCAATAGCATTAATAATAATTTGGTTCAATTCTCTGTTGCATATGATTTCCATCACAATTTTAATGAGCATGTGATGATAAAGTTGGAGAAAGTAAGGCCTTCTACTGCAATAAAAAGTTAAAACTTGAAACACAAAACAAAGTTTTTGTTTCTTCTTCTATTTCTTGGTCTTTTTACTTTTTGTGTTTGATCATGAAGATCGATGAAACCCTAAGAAAATGCATTTAACTGCAAATAGACTACACTTAATATCTATGCTGTAAAACGTTTATTGCGAAAAGATTATCATAAGAACTGTTTTGTTACTAAAATTCTACACAATTAATTTTCATAGTTAAACTTAGCAATATTTTCATAGTAGAGGTAACCGTCCATATATCCACTTGTACCAAATCTTACCTCTGTAATAGAACAAACATCATCTTAAAGTGCAGTTGCGGATAGATTTGTGGCTCTAAGAGTAGTAAAACCATTGAGCATGAAAAGTCGCAAAGATCCGAACTTCTTGAGAGGGGTGATTTGACATGGGGACATGTGCAAAGAAGGGAGGTGTAAGATGAGGAGAGCATGAAAGGCAACAACGCGACGTGGAGGCAAAGCAAAGGAAAAACACACTGACACCTGCATTAGCAATTGCTCTGAGAGAGGGATGTGGGGGAGTTGTATCAGAAGAGGGAGACTTTGGCAGCCCATTTTTCTTAATAATAATGTCTCTGTTGGTTGGTTGAGGTAGCAGGGGGATAGTTTACTGGTAAGAAGGCATGTGTTGAAGGTCAGGGAGTTGAAACTGACCCAACACATCCATGCCTTCCTCGCATCATCTATGGCCATCTTCCAACCCCCTTCCCCACCCCACTGCCTCTCAAACACACGACCCCAGAAAGAAGAAAGAACATTATTTATTTCTCCCATTATTATTAGCAGGGGCGATTCACATTTATCGGTGAGAAAATAATTATTTCTCAATTAGTGATCTGGTCTTCTATTAGAGATTGTGAACAACTCAGATTTGATATTTTATACATTAAACGATATTCTTAGTGACGGTTCGCCGCTCACTTGGGCCAAATGTATCTTAAATAACAAATAAATCCAAAAAAATGGGGGAGCAAGCCTAACCGCTACAAAGAGCAGCGGTTAGACAGGGAGCTAGATAATTCTAGCCTTAGATATGGATCAGCTCCCTTATTAGTAAATTTCTAGTTCTATATAACTCAATTTTCTCCACTAACTACAAAAAGGAAAAAAAAAATTATGTCTCTCTTTCATCCGCATATGTGACAATTATACTGACAGAGCTGGACAAAATGAGGTTTGACTGGGTTCATGTTTGCTTGAATTGGAATCATCGTTTCATAAGATAAACGAGTTAAGCTTGAACCCTTTCGACACTCTAAGCAATTATTCATGTACAAGCTCGGATTCGGACTCGTAGAGTTGATCTTGCGAGACAAACAAGCCTAACTTGATGTCTTGATCATAACAAAAACATATTTAAATCTAATTTTATCTAGCTTTTATAAGCTCGGCTCGGATCATCTACAATCCTAGAAATAGTAGACCTTATCTGGGATTGTCATGGATGAACCACGATATGTTATGCTTAAGTTCTCCTCTCCTCTCCCCTCTCAATTCTATGTTCTTACTTCATTCACCATTTATATATCCAAGTATAGGAAAAAGAAGGGGGTGTGAATTCCATCACACGTGGAGTACAAGAAAGAGGTCGTAGGGTTTCAATGTTTTGTTCCATCACAATGTTAAATCTTTATATAAGCCTGCTTATATGAGAATAAGTACCCTTAATCATCTAGAACCCTCCCTAGAACTGCAAGATATAATATAGTCATAGACATGTATAATCTAACTGGAGCCGCCAACACCCCCTCCCCCCACCAAAAAAAAAAATAAAATAAATAATAATAGTAAAAAAGAAAAACACCAAAAATTACATTCAACTGCTGGAGCTCCTTTCCATGTATATTGATAGACTGTTGTATACAAGATGAGACTTTCAACACACATCCGATGACATGCACAACAGTAGGTTAGACCACATCTTTATACGTCATATTGCCACTTCTACGCTAGATATTTCGAGTCTTGCCCATTCCTAATCAAGCTTGAGTGCCCATGATCATCGGACATTGGTGATCACTATTGACTAACAAATGGCAGATGAGGACTATAATGCTTCCTCCTTCAAGCATTATGTCTGATGGGTCCCTTTTTCATGCATTCCACACTACAGGAAAGGAAAATTTAGAAACAAAGGAAATCAAAGTATGTAAGATGACAAGAAAAGCAGGATAAATTCATTAATTCATGATCTTTTTGAGAAAGGTCTCCAAGAAAATTTGTAACGACTCGGAAGCCTGTTGAATTCCCTGCGCTACTCCGTAAAGGCGTAGGACTTAGACCAGTGTCATAATAGAAGGTGTAGATACGCATCTGATATCCGATACTTCTTCTCTCAATCTCCGTGTAAGCTTAAGCATGTGCATGGGTGTCCTCCCAATATCAGAATTCCTGATCTCTAATTACTTCTTCTGTTTGCACTTCTTTCTACAAGCTAGGTCAAAATCAGTGTTTGGCGACAACAAATCTCACAACATCTTCTTGATGCAACAAATAAAAAATGGTTCGTCAAAAAATGACTCGAACCGAAAATGCCAGTCGTAGGGCATAATAAGTGACCAGGGAAGGGCAACATCAACACTCCTAATCAAGCCAAGCTAACCTTAGGAGAAAGGGAAATGGAATTGAAGCTCCCACCCATAAAAGAGCGCCTCAGCTCAACAACAATCAAGGGAAGGAACACAAAAGGTAAAAAAAGAAGAAAACACGAGGGAGAAAAACTAAAAATAGGACATAGGGGTTGATGCATTCCTTCCAGCTACACAAGGTAACTTGGCTGGAAAGTAGTTTTGGTGTTTTCAGTCGGAGTATCTTTCTCTTTTGCTTCTTTGAACTTTGACATGAATGCACCACCCAATAAGAAAGGTGAGAAGTTAGAAGGTGCCTTGTGGGTTTCCTTTTCAACAGAATTATTTGGGAGAGAGATTTCACTATATCAATTTGGTTTTAATTGTTTGTAAGCTTTGTTGGATTCGAAGCAGTGAAAGCTGCAAGTCTCTGCAATAGAGAGACAGAGAGAGATTCATAACATGTGAAAGAGGAGGTTCCTACCATTGTCTTTGTTCTATTCATACATCATGCGTCTGACGTGTTAAACTAGTAAATGCGTCTCGTTTTCCGAGAGAGAGAGAGAGAGAGTATATGATGAACATATGCCGCAGAAGCCGTGTTAATTTCATGGTGGTGCAAACAGAAATCGAGAGATCGTTTATCAGAGCAAAAGATGTTAATGGATTGTCTAGCAAGGGCGGTGTTTGCCATGCAATGGTTAAAACTTATTACTAAAGTAATTCATTGAGATCGACGACTTTTAACTTTTAAACTTTTAAAAGCTCTTTGAGTATGGACATTTTGAATAGCTTTTCTTTGTAGCACTTTGCTTGCATTCGCAGCGTTGAACTCATATTTTATAAAAATTAGCTCAACGTATGCATTTGTTACAAAAAAATATCAATTGGTTAGATGGTAAAATTTGACGACCAAACTCATACATACCAGCTTGATAAAAAGGAATACAAACGAAGTAAAGAAGTTGCATGTATTAGAATTTTTCTACGTGCATGAATGTTCTTCTACAACCTCATTTCGTTCATCCATCGTTACTAATAGTCTGTAACTAATACTCGATGCATGTTTTACTCAAATTAACTAGTCTTTTTTTTTATATATATAAAACTCGTCTTCTCCGCTATTCCTTGCATACATACACGAGAGAAAGTATCTTGTTTATCACACGAAAGGAAGAAAAAGGAAGGTCCAAGCAGCAATGGCCAATCTCCATATGGAAGAAGCAAGAGACAAAAGAGAGAGGAAAAGGGGAGATTAGCTAGATAGCAAGCTACTCGAAATTATTATATTCCCTTGGCATCCTTGAAAAAGTTGAGGGGCTTCTCTTGTTTGCATCCAAGTTAATATAGTGCCAATGCACACACTCATTTCCATGGAAATGGCCAACCCATTGATTTGATTCCACCCCTCTTTCCACCCCTTATCCAGCCCTCTTGCCCCCCTAGCTGTGGCTGGTCCCATTAAAAATGAAACATGTTCTAAAAGAAAGCGAAATATAATAGAAAAAAGGAATTAGGCAAATGCACAGGAGGAATATTTTGACAAAATAGTTAGTTTACTCGGATGGACTAAAACTTGCAAAACTTAAAAATTAGAGAAAAAGTTTGGCTACTATGAGGGTTATAAGAATATGGATACAACTCGTCGTATAATAATGATAATTAATGATCATTAAATATCTTTAGTGACTTTGTTATTGCTGAAAGTATTAGCAAAATGCCACTAACTATATTCAGTAATTATTAATGTTTTATAAGAGTGGGTGTAGTTATCTTCTTACAACTCGAGTAATACCAACAAAATTTTTAAAATCAAAATAACAACCAGCATGCATCGTTGTTAACATGAACAGATGGAATTATGCTGACAACTTAGAAGTTGAATTGCGGGTGATGATCGATGTGCACAGCCTTTTTTAATATTTTGTGACAAAAATTGAAGTATTATATTTTGAGCTTTCTATTGTAGTGTGGACAAGGGGTGGATTGACAGGGTCATGGGTCGTGCCTCGTGCTCCGTTCAATGGTTGTCTTAGCATCATAGTCATTGCAGCCCCTCGTCCCCTTTCATCATTTTTATTTATCTTACAATCAAATCTCTCTCTCTCTCTCTCTCTCTCTCTCTCTCTCTCTCTCTCTCTCTCTCTCTCTCTCTAGTAAGGATAATGTGCGTTGTACGTTATTTAGTAATTTGAAATAAAAATATTATGAATCTTGATGAAAAATACAATTGAAATTAATCAATATGATTATTATAATTAAACTATAACAATAATTCAATTGTTAACTACTAATCAAATATGAAAAGTTAATTAGACATTGTCTTACTTTTAAACCCGAATTTTTCACGTCAATTATCACCAATATTTTTTATATTTATCATACTTATTTCTTTCGTCATATCAAGTTACCGCTAAAGAAAATCCCGACTGTTTTATATTATACCTTATTATCGAAGGTACACTAATATTGTAATTAGTTTCAAATATATTTTACAAATATCTAACTCTCGCGAAATGTACAAGATTGATTGTACAGTAATAAATGTAAAGAAAATTTTTAGAGATAATTTCTTGTAATATGTTTTGATGGCATATATATAAGTCTAAGAAGTGAAATTAAGAAAAAGTTTGAATTATAATAAAGTGATATTAACAAAGTTCAAAAATTAATCTGAAAAGAATTGTCGAAAGTAAAGTGTGTAAGAGAAAGAAGTTATGACTATAACAAAATTTGTAAGATGAAATTCTTTAGAAGCTTAAATGTTACATCTTTAAAATCAAGAATCAAGTTTATTTGCTTTTGGTAATGATCTAGTCTATTACTCCCTCTGTCTTAAATTTTTTTTTAATCATATTTCATTTTTGGGGCCTCCAAAAAAATTGATCAGTTTCTAAGTTAAGAAAGATTCTGTAAGTATTTTTACATGTTTACCCTTTGTACACTTTTTGTTATTCAACTTCTCTCTCTACATTTAATCCTCCATCGACCAACTTCTCTCTACTTAACCATGAATAGAATGAGAAACTTATATAATAAGACTCATATCCTAAATAAGCGTGCAATCAAATATGATCAAATAATTTGGGATGACGGGAGTATAATTATCATGCACATCTTATATTAAGATTAAAATATATAGCAAGCCTTTTTTTAACTTTTTCTATTTTAAGTTACAACGTTCGAGTATAATTTGTCTCAAACTATGTTTAATCTTAATTGTACTTTCTTTTTTCTACTATTCAATTAAAAAATTTATAATGTACTCTTTTATTTTTATCTAACACGACCTTGTTTATCTTAATAGTATAATAAGGACTCTTATTTTTAACACAGACTTATATGATAATACATAACCTACTCATCTAAAAAGTCTACATACATGTGTGCCTGTTTGTGTTCTTTTGAAATCTATATCGCGAAATAAATGTCTGAAATTGATATCAGATAATGGTAACGAACTATGTAATTTCAATAATGTTTACAAACTTACGTTTTTCACCATGTATTTATATATATGCATTATAATTTTAATATAAATACAAACTCAACAAAAGTTTATCAAGAATAATTTTAGATCATTCATCAAATAAAGACATGTATCATCAAAATAAAAAGGAAAAAAATATTACCCATTACATAAGGTTTTGAGAGTTAAGAAAATTATAGGCTTAATTGCACCCATGACCTTGAGGTTAAGATAAAATTATATGCGTGTCCATTAAGTAGAACAATAACACTCATGTTCGTTGATCAAACAAAAATATTGAAAGATAAAAAGACCAGAATGCCCATCACATAAGAACACAATTCCTCAAATGTCATTCTTCGTCCCTCTATCTCCCCATACAGCCCCACCACCATCACTCTTTTATACTTCTTCAGCTTCAACACACACGCGCGCGCACTCCCCCACACACACCCTCAAAATCGGCCTCAACCACAACCACAATCACGTCCCTCCATTATCGTGTTCTTCAGCTTTCTCACCTTTCTTCAGCCTTCCCACCCCAATAAATTATCACAGCTTTCTCATTCTAATCACTTGCTGCAATCATCACGATTTAACAAAGGAAAATGCAAATTTGGGGTTCAAAATCTACAAGAAGGTGGATAAGATTGTTGTTTGTGCCAACCTAACACCATGGTAGCTGCTACCATTAACCACCACTAGAGCAGCCTTTCATTGCCATTAATCAACCTACTAATGCATCCGATCAGCCCACCACCGCCTGCATTCACCCTCTACAACCCACAAACACCAATCAATCAACCTTTCACGACCCATCACACCTCTAGTTAACAGGCCCACACACACACACACACACAAGTTACAGACTTATGACTGATTTGGCGACTTTGAAATTTGCATGTTTATGTTACTGTCGAGGATGTTTACAGTGGTGGAAGCGTCTAGACGGGGTGGAATAATGTGGAGGCCGATGTTTGCCGGCGCTGGGATAAGGCAAGTAAGGCTAAGCAATTTGCCAACTTTCAAGCTGAGTGCTTGCCGAGAAAAGTGAGGTGGCAAGGTGGGGGGGGGGGGTGGAATTTGGATTGAAAGCCTAATTTGAAAAATTAGGATATGTAAATTTTTATATTTTATGTACCTTGTAGATTAAAATGAGAGCAGTATTGGCATTTAAAAATAAGTATTGATGACATAAGCAACAAAATATTTTTTAACAAATCAATACGCTTTATCTTTTAAAAAACTTAGTGCCATTAACTGTAGCGCCATTAATTGTAATTTCATCCTAACCTCAAGGACATGAGTTATTTTTGTGTTGATAATTTTTAAGGTTATGTTTTGAAAGGATTTTCTTCAAAAGTGAACAATGTCTTAGCATCATATTTATAAAAAATGGGTTAGGTCCACTCATACATTTTTGTCACTTAAAAATGCATTAGTGAACTTTTAACCTATTTAATAGCAAATTATTTATATTGAGCCAAAAAATTGTAGTTTAGTCTCCCCTTCTTAAAAGTAAAAAAATACACTTAATTTTTGTAAAACTTTTATTTCTAAAAAGAGTATTTTTAATAAAAAAAAAATTGTTTACTCATTGTAATCCCTTGAGATTATTTTATACGATGGAGCCAGATCTTTACCCGTTTTGATTAAATTCATAGTCATTTGTCACTAAAAGATGCATTATTGAACCCTTTTAGCGTCAAAATATTTAAAGTCAGCCCAGACGGTAGTAATTTAGCCTCACATTTTAAAAAGTCAAACTATTTAGAAAACTTTTAAACTTGAAAAGAATAGTTTAAGAAAAAAAATTAGTTATTTAATCTCTTTCATATCAAAACTTGAGAGTTTTTAAGCTCAAAAAAATTATTAATCATTTGAGCAGAAATAAATTGGAGTCTTTATCAATTGGATTTGATATAATCCTATCACTTATAAGAATGAAATATACGAAGACAAGCTATATGAATAATACATAATCATATAAATATTTGATATGCCGGGACACAGTAGATCAAAGACAATAACTATATGAAAGATATGTTATCATGCAAATAAGGGTATTACAAAAACTCTAATACGAATATATGATAATGTACTTGCCACGAACTGAAACTATAATGATTTAGCGATTCATATGCATTTAAAATTTCTAAATCTCCACTTTTGCTATAATTTTCTTACTCCAATAGGTGTTTGCAATTCAAATTTAGATTTAAACTTCAGTTATATAATAGTTTTAATGTACGAATATGTTTGCATTGAAATAAATACACATGCAAAATTATTGACATTTGTAGTATACACATCAACATACAATTATGTTATACAAAATTAAAAAAAGGATTGAAGTTTCTGACAAAATATTCAATTTAGTGTAAGTAAATTATGTTTATTCTTAAAAGGTATAGAAAACACTTTCTCTGCAAGTTGTAGTAGTTTAAAGGCATTTAACTCATTAATCAAAATTGATGAAAAAGATGTAGTAGCTCTGAGGTATTTAGCTTTAACGTGAATAAAGGTTGTAAGTTTTAATAAAAAAATTTTGGTAATCAAAGAACATACAAGAGTTCAAGGGTGATTTTATAGGTTTTCATATATTTTTTTTCTTTTTTATTAATAGACAAAACAACTCTAACTAAAGCATAGATTCATGTAAGGGTATTTTAAAGAAAGATACTTAATATCCTAAAAGAAGCCAAATACACTCTTATTATTATTTTTTTTAACAAAACTCTAATTCAAAATGGGTATTTGATGGGAAAAAAGTTTTTAGTAAAAAACACTCATAATCAACACTAATTTTGGATGAAGACTTCAGTTTAAAAAGGACATCTTAAAAAAAAAAATAGCCATTTAACTCTATTTATGATTACATATGAATTTAGAAAATCCTAAAAAAACCCTAGTTTTACGACAGCTTCTTTATATCAATATATGTGTATTTAAAATTTAGAATCAAGCTTCAGGTTTTCAATAGTTTCAATGTACTTATATTTTTGTATTAAATTTATATACATGCAGAATAATTCAAATGTGCAGCATATGTGTCAACATACAAATATGAAATACAAAATTAAAAAAGATTGAGTTTCTGATAAAATATTTAATTTAGTTTAGGTATATATCATTTCTCGAAAAAGGCTATATAAACTCTACAAGTTATTTTCTTTAATCAAATATGATGAAGAATATGTAATAACTTTAAGTTAATTTAGCTTTAATGTAAATGGAGGCCGTAGGGTTTGATAGGAATTTTTTCAATAATTAGAGAGCTTGTAGGAGTTCAACGGTGACTTTATAGTATTTTCATAACGTTTTTTTTGCTTTTAAAAAAAAAAAACTATTTACTCTAACAAAAGTATATATTCCAATAAAGATATTTTAATGAAAGAGGCTTGTTACTATATGAGAAGTAAAAAATACCTTTATTTTTTAGTCACACTCTTAATAAAAATAGGTATTTAATGAAAAATAATAATTCAAAATTCAAATTAATCCTTAATTCTAACCAAAACTTAAATTCCAATAAGGGTATTTTAAGGAAAGAGGCTTTATATCTTATGAGGAGTCAAAAACACCCTCATTTTTAAATAACACTCTAACTTAAAAAAGGTATTTAATGGAAAAAAAAATGTTATAAGTAAAAAATACACTTACTCACCCTTAATCTTTTATGAAAATATTAATTAGAAAAGGGCACTTTAAGGAAAGAAAAGATTAACTATTTAACCCCATACGTGCTTTATATATGTCTAGATATAGATACATGCCCTCCAAAAGAGAAAATGGCATGGCAAACTATTATATTATTAATACTAATAACTTCTAAAGCACATAAAAGAATAGAAATAAAAATGGCTAGTTTGGACGGACAAATTATTTGAAATTGCCATTGATAATGCCGGCCTGCTTGATAGCATACGTTACACCTCAGTGCAATGCAACTAATATGGCTAAAAATACGCCTCTAATCTACAGACAACACGTGGCAGTTATGATACATAGTCTAAACTAGCTTATTACTGATTAGGCACTTGTCATATCAGTACCAGGCAGAATCCTAAAAGGACTCTAACTCTATCAACCAAGATTGAGATGTGATCCTCTAGGATCCTAATTTGATTCTGATTGGAGTTATGCAAAACCTAATTTTACTAGGATTCTCCTTCCCACTACTATATAAAGGGGTCTAACCCCTCAGGTATGGACAATTTCACACACAATTACATATTGTGTCTTACTGCTTTTTCAGAGTTCTACATTGTTAGCCATCTCTGACTTAAGCATCGGAGCGTTCCCCGCCGGAACCCCACCCGGCGATCACTCTGTGTTCTCTTTTGCAGGCCTAGTTTCTGGTGTGGTTCCCGATCCAGTTTTTAGCTGCAACAGTAGATATGTTAGAATCTCAACCATGCAGATAAAAGAGCTTGGAAAAAATAAAATGAAAAGGCATACTTCAATTTTCTGTTATTTTCTAATTTTTGTTCTAGATTCGCAGATGTCCAGTTCCATAGATGTGAACAACTTACATTTTCAAGCGACATGAAAATTGTAATAATTTAGTCTTTTCAAATTTGGAGTAAAATGAACAATCACTATGTAGCTGAAAAGCCAATGACAACATTCAATGGTTTTGATGGCGTACCTAGTTACAAGCTCATGTTACTAAGCTCACCGTATGTAGTCCTTTTAATTTTTTTGTTACTATTAGTGATCTACGCTAGTACAAAAAGAAAAATGCAGAACTCCACCTTGGAAGATCTTTGGTTCTCTAAGGGGCCGTTTGACACAGATTTTGTTTGCTCTTTTTTGGCCCACTTTTTTTTTTTTTTTTTGCAAAAGCTATAAAAGTGGGGTGTTTGGTTGGGTTCTTTTTTTAAAAAAGGCCCAAGAGTTTTTAAAGTCTTGCCCATTTCTGAAAAGAGCTCAGAGCTCTTTTTTTTTGCTCTTTTTCACGCAGGGCTGAGGCTGGTTAAATGAGGTTGAGGCTTCGAGCCTCACTAGCAACATCTTTCCATTTTTTTGCTCTGGGTATAAAACCCTTCTTCACCTCTTTCATCACCACAGACTCCACAGCTCGTCGCCGTCACCGCCTCCACCGGCCATTCTTTGGTCCAAGATGAACACAACCATTAGAGATGGTTGCGCCCAATTCCTGGGAATCAGTACCTTCCGAAACTGGCGGCCTTTGCCGATCTGCCATTGGAGATGGGTCTCGTGGGTTGCCGTAGGTTGTTGTGGTTGTGTTGGATTTACATCGACAAATGGTTGCCTTTGTGATCGGCGGTGGTGGGTTGGCGTGATGGACATATTTGATTGGTGCGGTGGTGCTCTAGGTGGCGGATAGATTTGTGGGTTGCCGTAGGTTGTTGTGCGGTGGTGGGTGTTGCGAGTTGCCGGCGGTGTTGCTGATGGGTGATGCCGACCGGTGTTGCTGTGGGTATTGCCAGCAGGGAGTAATTCTGTGGGTTTGTATCGCTGTTGTGATGTCCGCTGACGGCGAACAACGGTGGCCCGATCTGGGTGTTGGCGGTGTGGCGATGAGACTGGTGGTGATGAGGCGAATCCGTGGGTGTGTGCAGCTTTGGTGGAAGTGTGGCAGTGCTGATCCGGTGGTGGTCTGCCGGTGGTCTTGGCGCCGGTGGTCAATCTACACTTGTTTCGAATTAAAATGAGTTCATGTTGGTTTAATTATGTTTAATAATGTTGGTTGTTATTCATTGTAATGTTGAAAAATTATGTTTAATTATTTGTAAGATATTGTAATATATAGTTGCTTAATTACCTTTAATAATATTTAATTATGTAAAAATGTATATTAAAAAAATAAACCCAAAGAGTTGTCTTGTTAAACGCTTGCTCTTTTTTATTTTTTGAAAAAATAAACTCTGTTAAACAATCACCAGTTTTTTAAACTGGTAAAAAAAAAAACAAAACTCTTATCTTTTTTTAAAAAAAAAAAAACTGAAAACTGACAGTGTTACAAACGGACTCCAAGTCTTCTAGTAGTGGAAAATCCAAATACCAATCGGGGCCATTAATAACCTTGTTGAAGAACAGCCAGCTTTCTCTTCCCTCCGGCGTGACCTGCCCAACTAAAATTGTGAAGGTAGAATCAAGGGGTTACATTACGACGATCTCCTATGAGAAAATTACAACTCTCACAAATAATTCCAGAAAAATTGTTGTGAAAGCTTAGGGGTAAACGTCTCTTTTTTTCCTGTTCATGCTCATAAGTTCGAGTCTCCGAGTGGTGGGGTTTTTTGGAGTTAAGAGCTTCTAACCTTGTGTGAGAGATTTACACTAGCGGAAGGAAGTAATTTATCTCTAAAAGCTAGTACTCTTCCGTTTATTTATTAGTCTTTCTAGATTATTGTTAAAAAAAACTAAAGAAAAATGTGAAGTGGAAGTTTATAGATATTTTCGTTGTATTGAATCTTTAGTGACAAAACCAGGACATAAACACTAGAAAGCAAAAATTCGGATAACAATACCCAAAACAAAAACTTCAAAATGAGGTGGAGATGTGTTTCTCCGTCTGTTACTCCTAGACTAATGAAAGAGAAAATAGGGTAATCTAGGAAGTATTCTGATCAACCATAAGAAGATCATTTGTGGTGCAGCTACAGATCAATCTACCACAGAGTTGGTCTCAGAAAATGGACCCTTAAAACATTATAAACAGACCCACTTCCCAGGAAAGAAGACAGTGGCCCTTGTTAGTAAATTGGGTTCAATTCCTCTTTACTTCGTGTATAGAAATAGGTGAACCGTCCAACTAGACACAAAAGCTGGTAATAATATACTGCTATAAGCTGATAGGTGATATGCACAGTAGTTATTTATCAACATTGTACCTGTGCTTTAGTTGGTTGTTTAGGTACCAACAAACATCTCTTCACTAAATGCCTTTAATTTTCACCCTAAGCTTTGAATTTACTGGATAGATTTTGGTAGTAACTCAGCAATTAGGAATAGCCATCAACTGATATACTGTTCATTAATTGTCGCTCGATATAGTAACATTTTTTTAACGTTACTGGTTAAAAGTTACTTAGGATATTTGCCAATTATCGTTTGTCGCTGAGCTCTTCCTGCATTTTCCATTGCAACAAAAAAAAATTTCCTTCTGTGTATTTGAGGCAGAGTAGCGCTGCTGGCAAAACTAAAACCGAGGGAAGCAACCCTAAGTCTGTCACTAGACACCACATCTGTAGGTGGTGAAGAGCTTTGGGGTTCTAAGTTCTTATGATAAGCATAATGTGCATGAAAAATAATCTATTTTGGGATATATACATATATACTTCCGTGTTGAGTGTATAACAGACCTACTTCTCACTTGAGTACTCTAGCAAGTCCCTCGATTCCCCACAACCTCTCAAGCCATGAATGTGTACGGTAGAGTGTTTGTATTCATCCATAAACACACATGCAGTGAACTGTAGTAATTTGTTTCGGTCCTTTTTTTCCTTTTCTTCAAAGTAGCAAGTACCTCCACTATAATAATGGAAGAAATTACATCCGTTCGCTAAAGCTTTCCATGTTTGTTCATGTGCTGTACTTAGCCGTTGTATAGACACCTGTAACACAGGAGTATTTCGAGATGGCTGTGGCCAAGGTAATGAAGAAGGATAGAGAGAAGAAGATGTCCCTTCGCAAGCTGTGGAAGTAAGCTTCAAGCGGGTCGGGTGCACAGTGTACTCCACCCTTTGTCGTATGTGTTAGTGTATATATTATTATGTTCTAGAATGTTAGATCGTAATTACCCTTCCAATGGGTATTTATGTAATTTCATGTAATTGCTTGATATATAAATATATGAGTCCTACACTAATTAGGGCAAAGGAATCCAATACTCTTCATGTTATCAGAGTAGGTTCGGTTCATCAAATCTGCCGCCTTCTGCTTCTACTCTCTTGTGGTGATCACTACAAGAAAAAAAGCTTTTAGCGACGGGAAAATCCGTCACTAAAAACTTAAAATCCGTCGCTAAATATTTTAACTACGAATTTACCGCCGCTAAATATTTTAGCTACGGATTTACCGTCGCTAAAAGTCTCTCGTATAAAAACCCGTTACTAATAGTTTGGCGGCGGGATTTTTAAATCCGTTGTGTAATATTTAAGTTTTTGTAACGGATTTATTTATTAATTAGCGACGGAATATCCGTCTCTAATTATATTTTAAGTATTTTAATTTTAATTTTTTTCGTTAAATTAGCGACGGAATAAATGTTTTAGCGACGGAATATTCCGTCGCTAAATGTCTTATTTAGCGACGGAATAATCCGTCGCTAAATGTCTTATTTAGCGACGGAATAATCCGTCGCTAACAAACTAACAGTAATAAAAAAATTTAGCGACGGATATAATCCGTTGCCAAAAGTCAAAAAAATTTTAAAATATATTTTTTATTTTTCTAATGCCCAAACCTGTAATAAAAAAATCAATCCTCAACAACAACGCGCAATAATCAATAAACAAAGAAATATGTATAATTAATCATAAAAAAGACTCATTATGTACAAGCTGAGAACTAGATACAACCGGTTAAGGGAGGGGAGAAGTGTACAAGCCAGGCACGGGGCCGGGGGGAAGCTGGGACCGGGCACGAGAAGGGGCTCATCAGGGGTTGCCGAGTCCCAGATCTGGATCCTGCTGATTCGGGGCTGGCTCGGCATGTCCAACTGCGGTATACTACTGATCCTGCTCCCTGATCATCCTCAACACCACCGTAACAATGCGCACAATCTCCTCGTCATTTAACGGATGCCGAGGAGCCGGTGTCTGTGGAAGGGCAGCGGGGGGTGAGGATGCTTCTATCACGGCACGAGTAGTCCGACTAAGCAGGCCGCGTATGCGGCCTTTCGGCCGATTGACGACCTCCGGCGTATCCAGCCATCGCTTCAACGCCTCAGTACTCGCACCCATACTAGTGGACGTTGATGGCTGTCCGGACTGCTCCTCGGATCCCCTAAGCTGTTCATACGAGGCCTGCAAAAATAGTGATATAAAGATATGTTAGGGCATTAAATAACGCAACAGACATTGAGGATAGAAAGACAAAAAATTAACAACTTAAACAAATTGACTCACATCGATCCGTCGGGCAATATCTGAAATATAGTCGTCATCCGGTGCGCCTCGTCCTTGTCCTTCTTCCGCACATGCGTCTAATTATACGTCAGAGCTACGACCTCATCGTCCTCCAGATCCAGGTGCTCGACTGCATTCTTGTGTCGGAGGATGTCGTGTGGCACCGACCCCCCCTGTGTGCGTCGGATCTTTGTTCTGTCTGTTCTCAGCCCCGCTCTTACTCTTGGCCCCCGGTGTGTGTCGAGGTGTTCGGGACCTGCCGACACCTTGACACCTCATCGACACCTCTGGAAACGTGTCGAACACCTCCGGACACGTCCGAAGTCATTGATTTATTTTTTAAATGCCGGACACCGTGTCCGTCACCCCTTGAAGAGGTGTCAACAAGTATAAAGCAAAAATGTAACATTTTTCGGTGTCGGTGTCGATCGGAAGGGGTGTCCGTGACCTACCGATACCTCGACACATCCGGACACGTGTCAGACATCTCCAGACACGTGTCCGATACCTCATATAGGGTGTTCGAAGACATTGATTTATTTTTTAATTTTTGAACAGTCGGACACCGTGTCGGACACCCATTGAAGAGGTGCCGGACACCCATTGAAGAGGTGCCGAACACCCATTGAAGAGGTGTCCACAAGTATAAAGCTAAAATATGTTGTTTCGGTGTCAGCATCGATCGGACGCGGTGTCCTTGTCTGTGCTACCTAATGGGGATCTCAATCCAATTGGGTCTCATACTCCGTCAACAATCTCAATTCTCAAATGTTCAATGCAATAAAAATTAATAAAAATCACACATTCTATACAATTGGGTCCCATTCTCCGTCAACAATCTCAATTCTCAATTCTCAAATGCTCAATGCAATAAAAATCACACATTCAATCCAATTGGGTCCCATCCTCCGTCAACAATCTCAATATCTCAAATACTCAATGCACAATTAACAATCTAAAATCATCAATTAATAATCTCATTTACTTCAAATGCACAGCTAATAACCTAAAATCATCAATTAACAACCTAAAATCATCGATCAATAATCTCAATTCTCAAATGCACAATTAACAACCTAAAATTATCAAACAAATGATCAATGTTCAAATGAAAAAAAATTATTCAAAATGCACATATCCGATGTGCTTGAATTATTTCAATTTGGGGTTCAATTCGATTAGGACAATTAATTTAATGTTCAATTAGGGGGTTCAGTTACTTCAATTCAGGATTCAATTAGGGGTTTTATTAGTTCAATTTAGGGTTCGGTTGAATTGAGGCATTCAATTAGGAGGTTCAATTAGTTCAATCTAGGGTTCGATTGGATTAGGGCATTCAATTTAGGGTTCAAATAGTTTAATTTAGGGTTCGGTTCAATTAGGGGTTCAAGTAGTATAATTAGGGTTCAATTATATCAATTTAAGGTTCAATTATAGTTCAATTTAGTTGTCGGTTGAATTGGGATATTCAATTAGGGGGTTTAATAAGTTCAATTTAGGGTTTGGTTGGATTAGGGCATTCAATTTAAGGTTCAATTAGTTTAATTTAGGGTTCAATTCGATTAAGGCATTCAATTTAGGATTTAATTAGAATTCAATTACTTCAATTTAGGGTTCAATTAGGGGGTTCTATTAGTTCAATTTAGGGTTCGACCCCTGATTAGGGCATTCAATTTAGGGTTTAATTAGGGTTCAATTACTTCAATTTAGGGTTCAATTAGTTCAATTTAGGGGTCGGTTGAATTGAGACATTCAATTTAGGGTTCAATAAGTTCAATTTAGGGTTTGGTTGGATTAGGTCATTCAATTTAGGGTTCAATTAGGGGTTTAATTTAGGGTTCAGTTGGATTAGGACATTCAATTTATGGTTCAATTAGTTAGATTTAGGGTTTAATTTGATTAAGGCATTCAATTTATGGTTTAATAAGGGTTCATATACTTCAATTTAGGGTTCAATTTAGGGTTCGATTGAATTTGGGCATTCAATTTAGGGTTCAATTAGTTCAATTTAGGGTCCGATTGAATTAGGGCATTCAATTTAGGGTTAAAAATACACACTATTTCAGAAAATTGTAAACTTTTACTAAAAATTCTAACGTAATCCAAAGTATCTTATTAACAAATTCCTACGGAACAACTTAGCTGATCACTACACTCATTTCAATCTCAACCAATCGTTTAAACAAGCATACACATTGTTGCATTGCATAGATACAATTACAAGTAAATTCGTGAAAAGGGTGCAAATGGATATGAAAAACAGGTACAAAACCTACCTGAAAATCAAGAGATCGCAAGAGAGATCGGCGGCAGTGGCCGCGACGGTTCTTCGGTTTTGAAGATCGGCGGCAGTGGCGGTGACGGTGGCGGTGGCAGGCTATATTCCGTCTAGGGGTGGGTTGCCGGGGATAGTGACGGAGGTGGCGTCGAATGAAATATCGCCAATGAGAGCTAATAGAGAAAGAGAAATGGGAGAAAAAAGAAAGTAGAAGGGGATCTGTGTTTTTAAGACTTTTACCGACGAAACACACCTGTCGGTAAAAGTCCGTCGGGAAAACTTTGCTTTCACCGACGGGTATTTTTACCAACGGAATTATTTTGTCGCCTTTATGTTTTTGAAAATCATCGAAAATTAAAAAAACTCATAAAATATTTATCGACGGTACTTTTTGTCGGTAAAAAACCGTCGATGAAAATCCGTCGCTAAAACATTTTAACGACGGAGTGTTCCGTCGTTAAATATTTTTACCGACGGATTTTTATCGACGATTTTTTTCGTCGCTAAAATGGCTTTTAGCGAAGGAATTTCGTCCGTCGCTAAAAGTCCGTCGTTAAATCCTTCTTTTCTTGTAGTGGATGGCTTCTTCCTCCAATGACGTGCTTTATTAGCCAATCATACATGGGTTCTTGTGCCACCAGATCCTACTAAAAATCTTGTTGGTTCTAAATGGATTTATAAGGTGAAACTCCAATCCGACGGTTCTATTGAATGCTTTAAAGCTCGTCTGGTTGCTCAGGGTTTTAAACAATAAGCTGGCACTGATTTCAACGAAACTTTTAGTCCAGTCGTTAAACCCACCACTGTCGCACTGTTCTCACTTTAGCTATTTCTTGTTCTTGGATTATTCGTCAATTGGATGCTAAGAATGCATTGTTACATGGCTCGTTGACTGAAGAGGTCTACATGAAACAACCTCCAGGTTTTATTGATCATCACTATCCTAACCATGTTTGTAAGTTGCAGTGGGCTATCTATGGGTTGAAATAGGCTCCTCGAGCTTGGTTTCAACATTTTAGTTCTTTTCTTCTTCAGGAAGGCTTTTATTGCAATAAGGCTGGCACGTCCATGTTTATACGTCAGTCTGGATCTGCTATGCTTGTCTTGCTTCTTTATGTTGATGATATTATCTTGACGGGCGTGATACTCTCTTCCTTTATTTCTACACTCTCTTCTCGCTTTGCCATGAAGGATCTTGGGGATTTGCATTTCTTTTTGGGTATTAAGGCTCGTCGTGACTCTTCTGGTTTATTTTTATCTCAGAATCATTATATTGCTACTTTACTTCATCAATTTGATATGCTGGGTGCCAATGCTGTCTCTACTCCGATATCTTCAAAAACGCAACCGTCTTTACATGATGGTGATCTTTTAGATGATCCAACCATTTATCGCAGGATGGTTGGTGCTCTTCAGTATTTGACTATGACTAGCCCTGATATTGCTTACTCAGTTAGCATTCTTAGTCAGTTCATGCACTGCCCTCGTACTACTCATCTGCAAGCGGTCAAGAGAATTTTTCGTTACTTGAAAGGCACGCTGACTCGCGGTCTTCTCTTGCGACCCATCTCTCATCTGTCTCTGGTTGCTTATGCTGATGCTGATTGGGCCGGGTGTCCTGACAGTCGCAGATCTACTTCCGGATATGCTTTATTTCTTGGTTCCAATGTTATATCCTGGCATGCTAAGAAGCAACCCACTGTTTCTCGGTCCAGTGCAGAATCTGAGTATCACTCTGTTGCCTATGCTATCGTTGAGTCTTATTGGTTACGTCAGCTTCTTCGTGATCTTGATGTCTTTCTCCCACAACCTGTTGTTGTTTATTGCGACAATGTTAGTGCTAAACATCCAATCTTTCATGCTCGTACGAAGCATATTGAAATTGAGTTTCATTTTGTTCGTGAAAAAGTTGCCAGCGGTGATATTAGCGTCCGATATGTATCCTAATTAGGGTGAAGGAACCCAATACTCTTCAGTATGGACTTACTCTTGTCATGTGGTCCGGATAATATGATCGCTGAAGAAGAAGAGAAAAAACTTGAAGTAGATCTTACTTGTACGCTGCGTTTCATGTTTCAACAAAGTTGGCATGCCGATCAATAAGTGCATGCACATTGACGTTGTTCTGGCTTGTAATATTGATCTTTTGTTTATAGATGCTATTATGGTAGATCACTCATGCCTTTATTTACCACTCTTTTGGTTTAAATGGTAGAATTGTATTTCGATACCGAGGAATTAGTTACTGTATTAAAGTTGGTGGTCCAGGCATCTACACCTAAAGAACATTCCCCAACAAAAAAAAAAACCTACTGGCTTGCATAGCCATATGCTAAATTGTACGGAAATCAACATCAGGATGACTCACCCTTGTGGATCCTTTTTTTTTTTTTTTCTGATTAAGAGTTGAAATATGTTCCATGGGTAAAGAAGTCAAGTTAGATCATGCCGTATAGGGCAAGTACGTTGACACGCGGATGACATTCCCATCCGATAGAGATGATCATAAAAGTAGTTGCCTGCAAGTCAAACTGATTTTTCATATATATATATATATATATATATATATATATATATATATATATATATATATATATATATATATATAGATGGATAAGAACAAACCCACGGGACAAAAAAATAACTAAAAGAAGAAGTTAAAGACAACAAATCGATCCAACCAAAATTTGTTAACTAATCCCACGACTCACACCAACACGAGACCTATTCTGCCTCTGCCACCTATCGTAACCTCTGCACAGGAATGCCTACTCGCACCATTGCACGTAGTGAGTACTGCTTGTAGCGGCGAGAGCGTGCTCCACAGCAAGTCCACCACGCCTCTGTCAAGTACCACTGGACACCATCAACAACCGGTTTCTGCCCCACAACACAAGCCATACCCGTCCACCATACCACAAGTCCACGCCGGACAACCACAACCAACTTACATTTAATTAACCACTAGAGCCCCATACGCTTGTTGGCCAACAACACCACAAGACGAACCGTAACACCTCCACCACCAAGTTCGAACATACCACACTTTTCTGGAACAAAGAAGGGAGGGGAGATCAATTGTGGGGGCAGGGGGAGGGGGGAAACAAACCCTAGAAGCAAAAACCCTTGAACCAGACTTGCCAACCTTCTCGTACCCACAGTAGCACCACACGCATTACCCCAACGGAGGTACCAATCCTGACCCGGATTAGACCACAGACACCTTGATTGACGTGCACCTTTCCAGCGCCGAATAGCTATACCCATCTACCCCTCACACGCACCCACTTAGCTCCAATGCTTAACGCTAAAAGAACCCCACACCTTTGGACAGTGGATCTGCCACAGACGGTGAGGCCATCCACTACATCTTAACCATGAAATTCTAAATTGAAATCCTGAAATTACCCACACAAAGCCACACAACAAATAAGATAATACTCTACCACATCACCACCCAACGGAGGAAACCGATGGCGGTGGCGTGGATCATATATATATATATATATTACAACGTACAAGGAAGTAAAATAATATCAAGCTTGATCTCCGGTCCCCGGCTCACTGATTCACCTCCGAATAGCAGAAGGGTTAAGAACAGTTTGTAGAAGCTGAAAAATCTTGATAATAATTTTCCGTTGTTTCATATTTTCCTTCTTCTATATCTACATAAATCCTTCCACCTCTCAGTTTCCTCTCAGCCTTTTATGTTATAATCTCAGAATAGCCAGCCTTGTCACCAATAAGCCAAGAAACGTCGAAAGATACCGTCAAAAGAACCAAAGCACGCCACTAAGTTTAGAGCAGCAATATCCTTGACCTTAAACTATTGAAGTTATGTTATAGATCAGCACTTCTCCCATAATGCAGCATCAGCTTAGCTAATCGGGTGAGGCACTTTATATAAAACGAGATCGGGAATAAAGCTAAAGAATTTGGCAATACCGGTTTATAGACTGAAGCTATTACAACTAGAAGAGGATCTTCCAACCATGTCAATATAAAACCTTTCCAAGTCACTTCATGTAGTAAGCTACCTTATATCAGCACTACAGCCGCTCTTAACAAACCTCTCCTTACATTGTTTATTAACTTAAAGTTGGATGCTTCTAGATGATAACATAACAAGTCGATTGAGACTCAGTAAACAAATTAGAAGATTAATTACATAATTGTCTCTTGTACTATATATGTTTTTTGCGCTTGACAGCTAGTAATTTCAACTTTGACAAAATTGTTCATTTTAATAGGCATAATAGACGCCCAATTTTGTTGGTGGCAGTTGAATTGCTGTTAGGTTAAGCTGCAATTTCCCCACTTCAATCAATTTCTTTTACCAACAAGAATGCACTTTCTTTACAGTTGCCAGTCATTACTACTTTTCGGATAAGTTAAGACGAAACTCAATGGTAATGGATTGGAAATGAATCAAAATCCCTGCGTTTTTATAAAATTTTAACTTTATATAAACTTTAAAGACCAATCTCAGCTGTTCCTTGGTGACTTCTCATTATCAAGTTTTGTTACTGGCGCATGGCAAAACAAAGACCAAATTCCGGGCCAATTTTCGGTCTTATATAAAGATGAAACTTCAAAAGTTTGAAATGACCATCAAACTCCAGAACATCCCTCTGTTTGCAGCAAACTGAGAGAGAAAGGGCTGGTTGATTCCAATCTCATTTTCCTTGGGACAATGAAGAAGGTTGGAATTTATTGTTTGTCTTTGAATCAAAGTTACATAGTAGTTCAACTTAATGGCTGTTATACTCAAAGAAAATAAGTCCTTGCAAGTTCTAAAGTCTTAGACCATTATGACAAAGAGAGTCCATCCATTTGAATTTCCCTTCAAAGTTCCACTAAACCAATCTTAGCTTAGTGGTTTGCCTAATGGGGTGAGTGCTTTTCTTGCTTTATTCTCGTATTTATACCTATGGAACCACCTTTGTTGGTTGAGACATCAATAATTCTCCATCTCTTTGAAGGTTGTGCCTTTCCTTTTTTATTGGCATTGCACATCTCAACATTGCCATTTCAAAGACTTGTTTTTTTTTTATCATCAACACCATTATGATAGCCAGTGCTTCCATCCTCTACATGTTGGTCATGATTCTTTTGGAACTCAATTCAATCTGAATTACAACCACCAAAAAGAAAAAAAGGTAAGGAAATAGAGAAAATGAACTATATATGAAACTTGAAAGAATAAATTTTATAGATGAGCTGCTCAATTTCAAGAAAAAATAAAGTTAGGATTTCGCCGTGCGGTTGTCAGGTGATTGTGATTGGTCCATTTGTCCCCAAAAATCCAACAAATATTGCCAACGAATTCCCCAAAAGAATGTGGATACTAAAAAGAAGTGTTCTTTTCAGCTTTCTTACAGGGTGAGGTAGATTCTCACAAAATTTGTTTAACTTCACATTCTTTTTTTCTTTGATACGTTTTTACATCTCTTAACAAAAGATTGTGGATTTGGCATAATAATAGAATGTGCATCCAACCACATGAAGTAATTAATTATTCTTATGGGCTTTTCTTTTCACGTGCTAACCTTTCTTGATTCAAATCAAAATCATTTTGTTCAAGCAAAAACACACGGAGCCCAATGGTAATGATGTTGCGGATTAAGATTAATTACCAAAACACATGGTAATCAGGAGTTCCACATTTACTAATTAAAATGGGAATTTTTTTTCTCACCCAGACATCCATTTAACAAGTCTTGCATTTGGAAGAAAGCTCTTTGTGATGTTTGGAAAAAGTCTCTCCCCCGCGTGTATTGAATAGAGCAGAATCATGGTTTCACTATCATTGTGTATTGGCAGTACAATAATAGTTAGAGAAAATGAATTGATGCCCATGGTGGTCGATCATTTGTACTATATACTAATGTTTTGATAAAGGGTCGTGGTACCTAGTCAGGTACCACTGGACCACATGTTTCTGCACACTCATCCAAGATCCCTAACTTGATTAATCACTAGAAACTTAATTATCACTAGAAACTTAATTGTCATGTCCATGATCAATTCAAAATGCTCCATTCAAGGTGCATCCACCCTCTTTTCTTGCAGAACTTTGAAGGTATCCACCTGCACAAAATGTGTTATCCAACTTTCGATCAGATCTATTCGCAATTTTTTTTTAATTAAGCGTCTTGTCAATAGAGTACACTTCTCGTCATGATAGAAATCATTCAATATGGATGTTTGAACATTATCCCATAACATCGTAGATGTCTTGAGAATAATGTGAGAGGAGTCATCACCTTGAACAATGTTAAGTTATGACAACATCAACTTTTTCCCTTCTTTGATAATGAATGCGAGTTCTATTTCCTCAAAAAGGATTAGTCCAAGTGAGTCTTAGAGTCTCCTTTGGTCTAACATGAGCCTCCTTAATTGATATCCTTCCTCTTACATGCCTTACATTACAGCTATTTTGCACAAGAGAATCTTTAAATCTATCTCCAAGGCTTGCTTTCTAACTACATTTCTAGAATCTGATAAGAACAATCACAAAGGCTAGTTATGGTTTGCCCCGCATAATATAGCCACTGTTCTGAGATGGCTAGAGCTTCAGCATGTTCTCCAGTTTTCTGTCTCCTGCATTGCTTTAAAACCCCGAATCCAGCTTTCGGGCAGAGTCTTCTTCCAAGTTGCATCCACTTGCAAAACAGAAGGTTCATCGTACCTAGAGTCTTTCCAAGTTGCAGTCTTCTTCCTCTGGCCTTCGAATTGAACTAGTACCTAGTTGAGCTGCAAAGATACGATGAGCCAAATCCCATACTTGAAGAAGCTGCTGATAAAGCTTCATACTTTGTTTCAGATTAGGGATTAATGCTATTTTCTTTTTGGGCTTTCTAACTAGTCAAAATAACCCAGCAAATTGCAGCAGAATGAATCAGTATTCCAACTTTTCTTTCCCAACCAACATCTTTCCTATCTACCGGAAGCAGAACCAAAGCTATTTTTGGTTTGTTGAAGGCTTGAAGGATCAGCTGTAAGCTGACTTCCAAACCAAGTTGCTATGGAAAAACAACTGTTTGAACATATATCTTACGCGTGTTTCTCAACCTAGCTAGAACCACTTAACAATCTTGTTCTTGTCGACGTGAGTAACAATATATGAACAACACACATATAAGCTTGCTAAGCTTCTACTCTCATTTCTAATTAATTTTGAATTGTATGCTTTCACATGTTAGCAGAACGAGTCGGTCTGGGAGTACCAGACAATTCAAAATTAAATCTCATGCCGGAAAACTATTAACTTATACTTCTGTATATAAATCTTGTAGATCTCTTCCTTCGCTATCAATAGATTGTAAGTTAAATATTTTCGTGAAAGTGAAATTTGATAAATGAATGACAAGACGGTACATATCACGAAAGTGTGGTCACCTGGGCCAAAAACCTTTTGGAATGACTTGAAACATCACATAACCAGGAAAACAATGCATTGACATCTCCTAATAATATCAATAATGTACATAGATATGTATGTTTACTCCTTTGACATAGACCTAAAAGAGAATTCACTGGGGTTAGTTAGGCAACCTGAGAAGATAGCCCATAGAAAGACAATTCTAAATCTTAATATTGAACGACTGATGCATCATGGTCCCTACCAATCGAGAGCTTCAACGCTCCACCAAATTTTGTTCCATCTTAGCTAGGCTTACCGACCTTAGTGCGTGTTATTGATCCCTAGGATCAAGAAAGATATGGGTATAATTCTCATTATTATACACTTTAGAAGCACGACATAAAAATGGGAATTGTTAGATTAGGTCAAAGAAAGCATTTTATCTAAACTTCGTTGCACCAAACGTGTTGGCCTCTTCGCGAGAAATTTAAAGGAAAATCCAAGAGTACGATTACAAAAACAAATCACAAGAATGATGATGTAACGAGATCATAATTATCACGATAGTTTAATTGATATCTAGATTTTCGAATTGATGCTATTTTGGAATCGAAGAAACTTTTGAAATTTTCTAACGCTACTTTTGTATTTTGGACCGATTATAAGTCACTCAGACAGAACAACGCAGGCTCGTTAGATTTTTTTTTAGTATGATTTCTTTTGATTAGCTTATCCCACGACAACAACATATGCAAATACTAGACCACCTTGAGGAACAATTGGCCTTTCTTGAGCGAATAAGGTGCATTGATAGAGATTGGTGCTTTGCAAATGAGAATGTCTGTCTCCACACTCTAATATGTTTTTGACAATTGGTTTGTCACTAAAAAGTATGATAAATTATTTTTGATGCATCTTATAGTGACAAATAATAATGTAAACAAGCATAACACATTATGAACATAGACGCTCCCAACAAGTTAACATTTTTCTCTTTGACTGTGCGTCCACAAGTATGCCTAGAGGAAATCAGGAGGAAGAAGTTCCTGCAAAGTCCAGGAGAGCCTGCGCGGTGGAGGGGCTGAAATTGCACATATATAGAGCAGTTTGGAAGAACATGCATGCAATAAGTGAGAGTTGTCGGCATTTACTAATCGCACCATACTCCAAAACTACTTTTAAGCAAAGACTTGGTCTTCCTGCAGTTTATGAGCAAAAGGTACACCTCGTTTTGGGACACCATATCTAAGAGGTCATTGTTTCAAAAAAGGAAGGGGTAAAAAGAAAGAACAAATATGGCTCAGTTTCAATGGTATAGAATGGGGAAACACAGAAAAAAGGAAAAACTTACTTTAATTAGTAAAGCAGGAACTTGTTGCTGTATAAGCGCCAAAGATCAGCCGGTTAACACCACTTTAACAACGTTCGAGATTGAGAAGTGAGGCAATAGGAGGGATAAACTTCACTATCGAGAAAAAAAAAAATCCAAATAACTGGCTAAGTCAAGTATACAACAGAAACTTCAACATGAGGGTAATTTAGATAACATATCATCAGGGAACAATATTTTTTCTTACTGCCTCCCTAGTGAAATAATGTAGGGGTGCATACGGCGGCCGAGATAATAGCTCAGTGACTGCAGCCACCCTTGGTATTACAAGGCAAAATTGCTTTCTAGTTCTAGACGCAGACATAATTTGGGCAAATTTGCAATTTCGTCAATTCACAACAACATGATAATAATTGCCAAAAGTGGCAGGCCAAGTGCCAGAATCACGTCCACAAATTTATCCTGAAGAGACCAAAAACAAGATTTGATTATGACTTCATTGAACCGACATTGCAACTAGCGGGGACCTAGTTTCATACTTTTCTTCTCTTTTTTAAAATAATAGTTATCATGTTGGAATACTTTTAGAAGGAAATTTGTGATAAGTTTTATCCTCTATTTTTCTACATTAAAGATTAAATGCAAGAAAAATGGCAAAATAATGGATCCATGCATACTAGATTCCGTAGTAGCACTTAGCTAGTCTCATTTAGATAGGGCAGGTGAAAGTCCAACCTTACTTAAATTTTTTGTCTATTATTGATGAAAATGAATTTCTTAAGTGAAACGAGGTTAAGTAGTATTGAACGGAATTAAACAAAAATTACTGAAAATTTAGCATTTAATTGGATTATCAAATATACCCTTAATCAGTATTTTTATCAAAGGATAAATTTTCGGTGTTATCCTAGCAAGTGGCATTTCTGTTAATACTTATGGATAAAATTCTAGCTGTACACTTTTTTAGCGTCACTTATAAATAAAAGTTACTATAATATTTAGTGACCACTGATATCGTTATAGGAGAGTCGTAGATATCTTTCTACTGTCAAAATTTTGTCTTTACCAAATGCATAATTATTAACATGCATTTGCTATGAAAAGTGAGCTGGGCAAGGGGTTCTCAGAGCAAGAAGACAATTAGGTTCCAACATCAATGGTCAGGCAGAATAAAATCTAAAACTCCATTATTTCTCTTCAAATTTCCATTTTATCGATTTCGTACCGTCATAGTCAAAAAAAGAAAAAGGAAGGAGAAAACTCCATTTGCCCTAATATGAAATCATCTTAAAGGTGAATATTTTTTCGGACATTATTGAATTTGACCCAAAACATAATTTTTTTTCCCTTCTTCTAGTTCGACACAGAAGACTATGGGTCTGTTTGATAAGACTTTCAGTTTTCAGTTTTTTTTTTAAAAAAAAAAATATAAGAGTTCTGGTTTTTTTTTTTACCAGTTTAAAAAACTGGTGGCTGTTTGACATAGTTTACTTTTTCAAAAAACAGAAAAGTCCAAGCGTTTGATAGGAAAGCTCTTTTGGTTTTTTTTTTTTAACATAATTGAACCGATATATTACAATGTCTTACACATAATTAAACATAATTCTCTAAATGTATTACAATAATGTCTTACAAATAATTAAACAAATACATTACAATGATGTCTTACAATGTCTTACACACAATTAAACATAGGTAAACAAATATATTACAATACATTCCTAGTTCTTGATTCAAGTGGTATAAACCGAGGAATCTCAACAGTAAAAATCAACGTCTGTGGCTCCAAATTTTTTCAGCAATGCGGTTTCTAACTTCCGCCATTCTCTTTTGCAGTTGAGGGTTACTTAAATACATTTGATTTTGATCATGTGACCCGCCGATCTGAGCTCCGTCAACAATCATATCTTCCCTCGCAAAATCCAGAAAATCCAGATCACCTCAATCTTGTCGTCTAATTCACAACATCATCATCTTTACCACAGTTGGTCATCTTGAAAAGCTAGCTCTAACAAATTCATAAAAGACTACAATTGGTCTTCCATTTGAATATAAAGAAAATTAAAGAGCAAATCCAACAATCCACTCATTATAATGAAGACAACCTATAAGCCTTATCATGCCTTAGTTGTGTGCATAAGTAAAGTAACACTGTCAGCTTTTCACATTGTTTCTTTAATTAGTTGAACTTTTTTTCTTGATTACAGTATCTCATCAAACTTGTGATCATTGAAAGCAACTAGAACATAAAACTAAAATTGAACCAAAACAGGAAGACCAAAAAAATCAAAGTTCTGCTAGCTTACAACCAAGTCACTTCCAATCTGAATTTAAAATTACAATTTTCTTTAAAGCTAGTTAACCTAATTGAACCATTCCTCAAGCAAAGCTATGCAAAACTCAAGATTTCTAATGTTTTGAACTAACCATAGGAAATAAGAATCTCCTAGCAGAATCGCATCAAGATCAACCAATTTTCAATGAGTTAAATCAACTCAAAGCTAGGTTTTACAAGCACTACCTTTCACATTCACGGCATCAAGCAGACTAAACACTAGACACAAAAATCCATTTATTTCCAAATCACCCCACTGTACAATCTCAAATTCCAAGCTAGGTTTTTCAAGAAACTGTATTTTCATTTATATTAACCATCAAGCCAACCGAAATCCAAGACAAAACATATAATAGAGATATTGTAATCAAGCAAAAGAGAGAGATTTCAAACATATAATAGCCAACCGAAGCAAACTCTTGGAGATTTCAAACAGACCAACAGTTTCCAATTACAACTAAAAAAACAAAAACACACCATATGGAACAGAAAACAAGCAAAAGGGAGAGATACTCGATTCAGATGGAGGCGGTGGCTGTGGTGGGAGATGAGATGCGATCCAGAAATTTCAAGCAGAGCGGTGGCTGTGGACTCCCCTAGATGAGATTCGGCCGAAGAGATGAGATTGAGCTTCGCAGCGAAGAGATGTTCCCCCAGAAAGAGCTGTTTGTGGCTACGCCGGAGAAAGAAGGGACGAAGGCGGTGACCGGCGATGGAGGCGGTGGCTGTGGTCTCGTGAGAGATGAGATGCGATCCAGAAAATTCGAGCAGAGCGGTGGCTGTGGACTCCTCAGATGCGATTCGGCCAAAGATAAGAGAACCCTAATGTTTTCTTTGATTTGGCAGATCTTTTATTTTCTGTTGCTAGGAAGACTCGAAGGTCAGACCGCATAAGTGAAGCCATCTAAGCCGCGTGAAAAGAGGTTTCAAAAAGAGCTAAAAGCTCTTTTGGAAAACAGGCTTCTCTTTTTAAAGAGTTAGGCTTCTTTAAAAATTAATGTCACTACCAAACACCCCAATTTTTTGGGCTTCTCTCCATATTTTAAAATTGGGCCAAAAAAGAGGTGAAGAAATGCATGACAAACGGCCCCTATGTAAATGAAATACTGAATTATTTAGAGGGTCTCTCTTTCGTTGGGATATCCAAAAGAAAAGACCTTTTAATAATAAATATCGGATTGGCTATTTTATCCCCTTTATATACTATATACCGGATCATTTCTTTTTCATTTCTTGCTAAAAGGTTAACAATTATCGCTAAAAGCAATTTCAACGATCAAGAAAGGAGAAAAAGCAATCTGTTGTGACAAAGATATAACAAAAAAAAAAAGACTTGATTCACTTTTCTTCAGAAAGAAATGTTCTCATCTCTTTTCCTCCTAGCCGTAGCCGTGTAACTACGGCCCTCGTATAGCCACAACGGTTTTTAATATAATAAATGACAATTTCACTTGTACTTTTAATAACAAAAATTTTAGCAGTTCTAAGATCACTAATTAAATCCTGTATCTACTTGTTACAATCCAGGTCGTAGAGAAAACTGTTTCAGTCGTGAGTCTAAGGGTCAAAGCATCATGTAAAGTAAAAAGCTCCATCTTCGATATTCATAACTAACTTCGAGGGGTCCAATAGCCATGAAATGGTTCGATTATCTGTTGCATATAATTTTCATCACAACTAATAAGGATCATATGATGGTAAAGTTGGAGAATGTTTCAAACTTCAACCGGGTACAAAACAAAGTTTTTGTTTCTTCTTCTATTTTTTTGGTCTTTCTTGTTTGCGGTCAAACATGAAAATCAACAGAAACCCTAAAGAGTTGCCTTTTTTGCAAACTTGTTGAGGAAAAAGATACTATGTGATACAGCATGTACGCTTTAAAATGTTTACTGATTAAAGATTATTATTAAAATTATTTTATTGCTGTTAATAAAACTCGAAGCGATATCCGGCCACTTGTCCCGCTGTAAATCCTACCTTTGTAATAGAACATAAATCATCTTGTAGTGCAGTTACTGCTAGATTTATGGCTCTAACGAGTATTGATACCATTGAGGATGAAAACTCGCAAAGATCTGAACTTCTTGAGAGGGGTGATTTGACATGGGGACATGTGCAAAGAAAAAAGGTGTAAGATGAGGAGAGCATGAAAGGCAACAACGCGTCGTGGAGGCAAAGCAAACAAAAAACACACTGACACCCACATTAGCTTGCTTTGAGAGAAGGGCGTGGAGGAGTTGTACTAGAAGAGGGAGACTTTGGCAGCCCCATTTCTTAATAATTATGGTGTGTTGGTTGGTTGAGGTAGCAGGGGCATTGTTTACTGGTAAGAAGGCATGTGTTGAAGATCAGGGAGTTGAAATAATTGAGTAATTGACCCAACACATCCATGCCTTCCTCACATCATCTATAGCCATCTTCCAACCTCCTCCCTCCACTCCACTCCACCCCACTCCCTCACGCACGCACACACCCACACCCACACACAACCCCAGAAAGAAGCACATTATTAGTTGTCCCATTCGTATTAGTGTATCTCTGGTTCTATGGAATTCAATCTTCTCCACTGACTACAAATGGACATTCACGTCTCTTTCATACAGTAGCAGAAGTATCTTAATTCTTATGCAAATCTGTAAGCAATCTGTGACAATTATACCAAAAGATCGAGTACGATACGATAGGATGAATTTGATGCGGTTCATGTTCGTTTGGAATTGTCGGTTCATAAGATAAACGAGTCAAACTTGAACTCTTTTAATACTTTCTAACTCTTCATGAGCTCGTCTCGGTAAGCATATGTATATATATAAAAGCTCAGCTTGGGGCTCGTGGAGTTCGTCTTGAGAGACAAATACCTAACTCGATGTCTTGGTCATAGCAAAAGGATAAATTTAGAGACAACTACTCGAGTGGTCTCTCAACTATAAGGGTTTTGCCATATTAGTTTTAAACAAAAATTTTCGCTATGTTAGTCCTTAAATACTAAACTCTTTATCCTCGTAGTCCTTTTCTCTATTACAGTCCAAAAAAACCCGTTTGTGGGCCCCACAGCAGGGGCACTAGATTCTTTTCACAATTCTCAAAAACCAGAAGCTCTCTTATGATCCTTGAACTATTAACGTGTTGCTAATTCAATCCGTGAATGAGTTCTTGTACTATTGGTCCTTTAACATTGTCTCATTAGTCAATTCCGTCCTTTTGATCACTTCAATTAGGTTTCCTCGGTCGATAAAAAAGTCATTGTATACCCCATCAAAATAAGTCGCCACCATGACAATGGAGCTTTATACAAGGTGGGTTTGTCTTTGCTATGCATCATCAACACCTTCTCTTCTCCCACCAACATAATAAACACCATGAAATCTCGTCCCTAGCTTCACTTGTTGCTACCTCAACTACTAGCGTGCCTTACCTGCAGCCATCAGTAGCTGACTGTAGCCAGGCTACCCCCAACCCCCAACTTCCAGCTGGCACCATGCCACCCTACCATCAACCAGCGATCGACTGTAGCCAGTCCCTACCTCTGCCAATCAATTGCTGGTTGACGGGAGGGTGATGGCGGCTGGAGGTTGGGGGCTAGTGACAGCCGGTGGCGATGGTCACGATCGATGGTCGGTAGATGTAACTGCCAAAAGTGATAGCCGACGACTGAGTACCTATGGCGTAGAGCTAGGAGCTGCCTGTAATCGGCAACAGTGGTGGTGGTGGTGGTTGGGTGATGACAGTGGCACATAGTGACCACTATGAATGGATTATGATGCCAAACCCAACATAATTTATGACTATAGTACTGAGTCAACCCATCCTAACCCATTTAATTAAGTGAACTGGACCGGGTAAAAATCAACATTTTCTTGAATTGAATTGGTTAAACCCATAAAAGTTCAAACTAACTTACACCCCTAGGTAGAAGGTGTTGGTCGTGTATAGCAAGAAAAAAGTCACCTTGTTAAGAAATTTTTGGTTACGGTGCTAAAACACCATGGTCCTGGTGATGACTTGTTGACTTTTTTCATTGACGTACGAAACTGTTATTGAAGTGATCAAAAGGACGAAACGGCTAATGATGCAATGTTAAAGGACTAAGAGTGTAAGAATTATTTAAGCGATTAATTTAGCAACACGTTCATAGTTCAGGGACCATAAGAGAACTTCTGGTTCTTGAGGATTATGATACTTTAGTGCCCCTCGTGTGGAGTCAAACATGTTTTTTTGGATGGAAATGGAGAAAGAAACCGCGATGATAAACGACGTAATGTTTAAGGACTAATATGACGAAAATTTTTGTTTAACGACTTTCACTACAAGAAAATTCACTTTTAGCGACAGAATTTTCTGTCGTTAAAAGTGTATATTCTGTCGGTAAAGACTTTTAGCGATGGACTGTCCGTCGCTAAAAGTCCGTGGTAGAAAATCCCGTCGCTAAAAGATTAGCGACGGAATTTGGTGATCCGTCGGTAAAAATTGAATTTTTGCAGACAGAATTAATTACTTATAGCGAAGAAAAATTCCGTCGCTAAAGATATTTTCTATTTTTTTTCATAATTTGAGTTTCTCCAAAAAAAAAACTTTTAGGGACAGAATTTCCTTCACTAAAAGTCCACCCAAAATCTTTAGCGACATTAATTCAGTCATTAAAGTCTTTTTTAAAAAGTTTACTAGTCTGTTGAAGGACTTTAAGCGACGAAATTTTGTCGCTAAAAGTCCATCTAAAGTGTAAAAAGGCTATTTTTTTATTTTTATTAGTTCTTAAAAATCAAAACCTGTTTCATGCTATTAATTCTAATCAACCAATCCATTAACAATTAATCCTTTCAATTAGCATTCATCATTTACCTAACTTCAAGTAATACAAATAAGATTTAAGTCAAATTACAAACCAAGAACCACTGAGATAACAAATACATCGAACATAAGTTTCAGCAGACATTCTCCTCTTCTAGCTCTGTTCCAATTCAGCTATTTCTTCTATACCTTCATCTATGTTCGAATCAAATTATTCACCCTCTGCAACAAATCATATTCATATTCAATCTAAGTCAACTAGAGAATATCATCAGCAAATGCAGAGGTACTACACATAATGTACCACCTTTATCAAGTTTAAAGTCGTCAAATAATTGTATAAGCTTGCTTCTATTAGCAACAAGTATAGTAATGATGTCAGGAGACCTATTTTGTTAGCAACAAACAACTTTAATTGACCTGATTTTTCTCATCTGTAATTACAAACATAAACATAGAAAATTGCAAATCCAACACTAAACATGAAGTATCTAAAGAACAATATCTTAAAATTGAAACAAAACTAGAGCGCGGTACAACACATTAATCTAACTAGGCCCTTCTACATGTACAATTTATATTCTACGATTTTGCAAAAAGTGAACGGGAAGAATCCAATGAAAAGGATGGAGTACCAGATAACTTGATGATATCAAACAACGAAATCGAACAACTGTATGTATTCTTCCACTTTCTCAGTAGCCAAAAGAAGGGATAAGATTAAGAAAAGACAAAGCAGAGGCGTTAACTAAAAAAACAGTTTAAAGAGATTTTCAAACCTGAGCATCGACATTCTTGGCGTCACGGCTAAAGGCGTCTTTGACCTGACGCTCAGTGACTTCCCATGACAAACCTCCAACAAATATACGGTACTCTTGATTCTTGTCGGGCATTTATACAATTACGATCCCACACAAATACGAATTTAGACAATAGACACAACACAAATTTAATAAACGCGGGATATGAATACTATAAGCCGAAAACTAGAACAATATTCTCAAACCCTAATCTCAGCAATAGACAGATCACACGTTCAATAAACAGGGGGCACAAATTCTCTAAATTAAAATTTTGAAACAATAATTCCCTAGCATTTGAACAATTATGACCACATATGAACCCTAATTTCAACAGTTTAGAGACAAGTTCAATAAACTCGGGACTCGAAATTCTGTAACTGAAAATGAAACAATATTCTTGAGTTTTAAGGAAACCTGAGATAATTCAATTCATTTTTCAGCTTTCCCCACTTTAGATAATTGCTTTTTGATATGCTGGCTGAACAAGCGAGATTGGAACAAATAAAAGTACTATTATTGCATGAACACATTAATATCATCAATCTGCATAGTGCAAGCTAAGATTACTGGAACTCCAAACTACTGGTTATGTAAATCATAGGCGGATTTGATTCCACTAATATTAGGCTTCCCTCCGTCATTTCTTTCGGTCAATTTATGCAATAATTATTCCCCAATTAACACATGGGAAACCACATTTAACAATCTAGATCTTTTCGATCATAAGTAACTTTGACAATGAAACAAACAAAATACTATTGTCGGCAAAACGAAATCCTTCCAAACTTTCAAGATAGATCGAAGAAATGGTGAAAAAGATTTGGATGTCCATGACGATGAGTTTAGACTGATTGCACTTTTCCGTATTGACCGACGAAGGTGGGCACTAGCCTTTGATCTTCTACCCTTTGGCTTCGGTGTTCCAAAAATGAAATCCTCCGATTCAGTCTTGAGGTTGTTATTGAGCGGGCGGTAGAACTGGGCACTGTGGGTGAGAGAGAGAAGAAGAAGGGGAAAGATGTGCGGCGGGTGAAAAGAAGATAGGTAGGGTTTTTTACTTTTTATAACCTTTTAGAGACGGATTTTTGGCCGTTGCCAAAGGTTCGTCGCTAAAACCTTTTTAAATAATTCTGAAAAACGCAATAAAGTTTAAAAAAAAGGGAAAAAAATATAAAAATCACATTCAGTGACGGACATTTCGTCAGTAATAGTCTGTGGGTAAAAGTCCGTCGCTAGAGATCTTTATCGACGGAAAGTTCCGTCGGTAAAAATCTTTAGCGACAGACTTTTACAGACAGATATTCCGTCGGTAAAAGTCACTTTTAGCGACGGATTTGGTTCCATGGCTAAAGGGTCTTTTTCTTGTAGTGTTTTATTACAAAACGTTTATAGTTGAGGGGCCATCCCGGTAGATGTTTCATAAATTTAAATGTATCTAGCTAGCTTCCCTAAGCCGGGATCCGATCATTTACGGTCCTAGAAATAGTAGACCTTATCTAGGATTTCATGGATAAACCACGTACGTATATGTTTGACTTACAAGTTCCTCTTCCCCTTCATTGGCCATTTAACCAAGCATAGGAAAGAAAACTGAATTCCATCAAACGTGGAGTGCAAGAAAGAGGTCGTAGGGTTCAATGTTTTGTTCCGTCACAATGTTGAATCTTTATATTAGCCTGATTATATGAGAATACGTACTACTCTTAATCATCTAGAACATCCCTATAACTGCATGATATAGTATAGTCATAGACATGTATAATCCAACTGGAGCCACCCCCAACCCCAAAAAAAATAAATAAATAAAACACCAAAAATTTCATTCAACTGGAGCTCCTTTCCATGTATATTGATAGACTGTTGTACACAATATGAGACTTTTCAACACACATCCGATCGACATGCACAACAATAGGTTAGACCCCATCTATGTCATATTGCCACTTCTACGCAAGATATTTCGAGTCTTGCCCATTCCTAATCAAGCTTGAGTGTCCATGATCGTTGGACATTGGTGATCACTATTGACTAAGAAATGGCAGATGAGGACTATAATGCTTCATCCTTCAAGCATTATGTTGATGGGTCCCTTTTTCATTTGCATTCTACACTACAGGAAAGGAAAATCAGAAAAAAGGGAAACCAAAGTATATTAAGACAAAATATATTCATGATCTTCTTGAGGAAGGTCTCCAAGAATAGTGGTAACAACTCGGAAGCCCGTTAAATGCCTGCCCTACTCAGTAAAGGCTTAGGGCTTAGACCAGTGTCATAATAGAAAGGGTAGATATGCATCTGGTACTTCTTCTCTCAATCTCCGTGTAAGCTTAAGCATGTGGGTGTCCTCCCAATATCAGAATTCTTAATCTTCAATTACTTCTTCTGTTTGCACTTCTTTCTACGAGCTAGGTCAAACTCGGTGTTGAGCAAGAAATCCACAACATCTTCTTGATGCAACAAATCAAAAAATGGTTCGTAAGAAAATGACTTGAACCAAACATGCCGGTCTTAAGGCATAATAAGTGACCAGGGAAGGGCAACATCAACACTCATAATCAGGACAAAAATCAGGCCAAACTAAGCTTATTCGGAGAAAGGGTTGGAAGTTCCCACCTATAACATAGCACCTCAACAAGAATCAAGGGAAGGAATACAAAAGTTAAGAAAAGGAAGAAAACACAAGAGGAAATTAAAAACTAAAAATAGGACATGGGTTTGATGCATTTGTTCCAGCTACACAAGGTAACTTGGCTGGAAAGTAGTTTTGGGTTGTTTTCAGTCGGAGTATCTTTCTCTTTTGCTTCTTTGAACTTTGACATGAATGCACCACCCAATAAGAAAGGTGAGAAGGAGAAGATGCCTTGTGGGTTTCCCTTTCACCAGAATTATTTGAGAGAGAGATTTCACTATTTAAATTTGGTTTTGTTTGTAAGCTTTGTTGGATTCGAAGCAGTGAAAGCTGCAAGTCTCTGCGGCAGAGAGAGAGAGAGAGATTCATAACTTGTGAAAGGGGAAGTTCCTTCCATTGTTCTTTGTTCTATTCATACATCATGCGTCTGACGCGTTAAACTAATTAATGCGTCTCGTTTTCCTCGAGATGGAGCCATCGAGAGAGAGAGAGAGAGAGAGTAAATATATGGTGAAAATATGCTGCAGAAGCCATGTTAATTTCATGGTGGTGCAAACAGATCGAGAGATCGTTTATGGGAGATAAAAACGTTAATGGAATGTGTAGCAAGGGTGGTGTTTGTCGTTATTAAAGAACAATAGTTAAAACTTGTTACGAAAGTAATTCACTGGGACGATTCTTCTTTTATTGGTTAAAGCTCTTGACGGACGGAAATTTTGAATTGATTTTTGTGTAGCACTTTGCTTGCATACGTCGTATTCTGTCGAGAATCTCTATTTTAGGAAACTAGCTCAACGGCTGTAATTGTGACGTAACGATATCAATTGGTCAGATGGTAAAATTTGACCAGAACGAGAGGACTACTGCAAAGAACCAAACTCGTATGTACCACCTCGATAAAATGGAATACTAGTTCTGCAAAGGACATAAAGAACATGCATGTGATAGAAATTTTTTAGCGCTAATTACAGTTATGTCCCTCAGGTTTGGGAGTAATTACAGGAAGGACAATAATTTGGACAAATTACACTTATGTCCGTTGACCAAACGGAACCCCAAAAATCTTAACATTTTTTATGAAAAGACTGTATTACCCCTCAGTTGGAACCTTATTTTTTTTTTATTAAAAAAAAGAAAAGAAAGACTTTATTACTTTACTCTCCACCCCCAACCCCCCCCCCCCCACCCATCTGCATCCACCTTCGCCGTCACCCACCCCGGCGCCGCACCCCTTCACCAACCTCACCCCAAGCCAACATCTCCGGCCAGATTCCGGCCGCTGTCGCCGACCTGCCTTATCCAGAGACCCTTGTGTTCCTCCACATCACCAACCTCACCAAAACAACCAACTAACAATCAAAGAATCGAGCACCGCCGGCGAGGGAGCCTGCCAAAGACATCCCAGCGTTCATCGAACACCATGGCTGTTTCATCGAACACATCCTGAGCAAAGGTAGGTGGTCCTTGTCACAGGCAACCGGCAAGACATTCCAGCGTTCTCTCTCCTTCCCGATCTGAAACAGCCACTACCGTCACTTCCCTAACGCCGCGGGGACTCCCCTCACCCAATCCTGGCCCTTCTTTCACCCCGCGCCCCTTGAAATCCTACTCAGTTGGTGGGATTAATCCGCCACCGCCTGCGGCGCACCTGCAAAACCCCAATCTCCAAAGCCGAAATCCTACGCCGACGGCTGCCCTACACTGCGACATGCTAAGGACCACCGCACCCCTTTCATCGTGAGTCGGCACCACTGGTTGCCTTCTTGTGATGTGGCCACCACTTCGCTAATTTCAGATTGGAGAAGAAGTTTGGAGAGAGAAACCCTAATTTGAAAATTAGGGTTTTGAAACCCTAATTTGAAGGTTTCAAAACCCTAATTTTCAAATTAGGGTTTGAAATCTTCCTAATTTCAGGGTTTGAAAAGCCTAAATTTCAAATTAGGGTTTCAAAACCCTAATTTTAAAAATTAGGGTTTGATATCCTAATTTGAAAATTAATAAAATTATTCATGATATATTGTGCAAGGGCAGTATTATCATTTTTAAAATACGTAATGATGAAAATTATACTTTTTGGACGGAACCCTAACGAATGGATACAAGTGTTACTTTATTTAACGTGTTTGGTCACGTATGTTACATTTGTACAACTTAGTATCCTTACCTGTAATTAGAGATGTCAAAAGGGCCGGGCCGCCGGCGGGCCGGCTCGGCCCGGCCCTAAATAAGCTCGGGCTGGCCCGGCCCTAAGCATGAATAGTGCTGGCCCTAACCTGTAGGGCCTTGGGCCTGGGCTAGGGCCAGGCCTAATATTTTCCAAAAATGGCCCGGCCCGGCCCTAAAAAGGCCCGGGTCAGGCCCAGCCCTTGGCCCGTTTCTGGACCTCTTTTCAGCCCTATTTTGGCCCAGCCCTTTGGCCCTAAACCTGGCCCTAAACCATTTTGAGTCATTTTTTTTTCCTTTCCCTCTTCTTTCTCACACATCATTCTCTCTACACCTCATATTTTACTTTTTTATTTTAACTTTTTGGACATGCACATTTCTTTATATTTACTCATGTGAAAATATTGTCTTTTTGCTAACAAAATTACTCTTGTTGCTAATCAATATTCTCAAATAGAGTAAACGCAAAGCTCTAAGGCACTTCATTAGTCACAAGAACGATATTGAATGGTTTAGGGCCTATCAATTGTATTTATTTTGTGAATGAGTATTTTTTCAACACAAAAAAGTAAAAAAAAAAAGGGCCTGGCCCGGCCCTAGGCCAGGCCCTAAAGTTAAGGCCTAGGGCTTGGGCCTGGATAGGGCCTCCATTTCCAAGATTTGGGCCCGGCCCGGGCCCGGCTCGGTTTACAAGGCCCGAAGTCCAAAATGGCCCGGCCCTTTTTTTGGCCCGCTAGGCCCGAGCTGGGCCGGCTCAAGCCCGGCCCTTTGACACCTCTACCTGTAATTACCCCCTAACCTCAGGGACATAAGTGTAATTAGTCCAATTTTCTAAGTGCATGAATTGATTGTTCTTCTGGAACTTGATTTTGCTCATCCTTCAATGCTAATATTTTGAAAGACTACTTGATGCATGTTTTACGTAAATTAACTAGTCTTTTTCCTTAAAAATACATCTTATATATCCACTATGAGCTAGCTCAGCTCATAAAGTTTAAAATCTTACTAAATAACTTTGGATTGATTCCCAAACTATGAGAATGAGAGTCAGTGAAAGGGCAAATAGATCCAATTCACAAAGCAAGAATCATCAACTTGATCATTTTTAACGATCTAAATTTAGAGGAACGTTGCCGTCAATGCGTACATACACGAGATTGTCACATGAAAGGAAGAAAGAGGAAGGTCCAAGCAGCAATGGCCAATCTCCATATGGAAGAAGCAAGAGATAAAGAGAGAAAGGAAAAGGGGAGATTAGCTAGATAGCAAGCTACTAGAAGTTATTATATTCCCTTGGCATCATTGAAAAAGACGAGGGGCTCCTCTTGTTTGCATCCAAGTCAATATAGTGCCAATGCACACTCATTTCCATGGAAATGGCCAACCCATATCGGCTTTGATTCCATACCCCTTTCCACACCTTATCGAGCCCTTTTGCAGCCCCCCCCCCCCCCCCCCCCACCCCCGCACAGCTATGGTTGGTCCCACTGATCATGAAACACGTTTTAAAAGAAAACGAAACAATAGAAAAAGGGAATTAAGCAAAAGCATGAGGAGAACATTTTGGCAAAATAGTTAGTAGTTAGTTTGCTCGCAATAGTAGTGGATGGACTAATTCTTGCAAATCTAAGAAATATAATATTTTGATTGCTACTGGAGTTGTTGAAAGATAGTTACAACTACTCATATAATAATCGTTAAATGTCTTTAACATATTTTATTTAGTGATGTTAAAATGTGTTGCTAAGAGCTGTTGTTGAAAATGTTAGTAGAAATATCACAAATCGTATTTGACGATCATTCATTACAGCCATAAGAGGGTGGGGGTGGGGGATAACTATCATCTTACAACCTGAATAGCACCAACAAGTTTTTCAAAATCTAAATAACAGCAAATATCTTCGTTAACATGAACGGTCAACATTACGCTTGACAGCTTAGAAGTTGAATTGCGGGTGATGGTCGATGTGCACCGTCTTTTTAATATTTTGTGACAAAAAATGAAGAATTATATTTTGAGCTTTCTGGTGTGGGCAAGGGGTGGATTGACAGGGTCAAGGGTCGTGCCTCGTGCTGTGTTCAGTGGTTGGAACAGAGAAGGTGGTGTTCATGCATGGTTGCCTTAGCATCACAGTCATTCTAGCCCCTCGTCCCCTTCATCATTCATTTATGTTACAATCAAATCGCTTTCTTTACACGTGTCTTTCACAATATCTTATATATATATATATATATATATATATATATATATATATATATATATGTGTGTGTGTGTGTGTGTGTGTGTGAAGCTGATCCATTACTAGCGCTAGCAAGTTGCTAGCGCGATTTGGCCCTCCGCTGTCCGCAACATAATGTAGCGGACGATAATTTACCGTCCGCTACATTATGTTGCGGACATTATATTTGTTCTTCAAAAGAGAAAATGGCATGGCAAGCTATTATATTTGTAATAATAACGTCTAAAGCACATATAAGAATGAGAGAAAAAAAAAAGGCTGGTTTCGACCGATAAAATATTTGAAACTGCTTAATGCAAAAGGTTTGTTTGACAGCATATGTTACATGGTGAATCTTTTTTCTTTAGCCGCAGTAGATGGTATTCTAGCTGTGTTAGAATCTCAACCATGTTGATGAAAGAGCATGAGGAGGGGGGGGGGGGGGACAGACTCCAATTTTCTGTTATTTGCCAAATTTTTGTTCTAGATTTGCAGATGTGTTCTTTTCCTTAGATGAGGAGAATTTTACATTTTTAAGCGACATGAAAATTGGCAGTAGTCCCTTCTTCTTTGGAGTAAATATAAATAATCACTATGTAATCGAAAAGCCAATGACAACATTCAATCGTTTTGATGGCTTACCTAGTTACAAAGCTCATAGTACTAAGTTAAGCATAAGTAATCCTTTTTAAATTTATGTTATTATTTATGATTTACGCTAGTACAAGAAAAAAAAATTGCAGAACTCCTGCCGGGAAGTTCCTCTGATTCTCTACGTTTCCAAGTCTTCTAGTAGTAGAAGATCCAAATACCAATCGGGGCAGCAGTAACCTTGCTGAAGAAGAGCCAGCATCCTCTCCCCTCCGGCACGGCCTGCCCAAGTAAAATTGTAAATATAGAATTAAGAGGTTATATTACGAATATCTCCTGTCGATAGTTACAATTATCACAAATAATTTCATAAATTGAAAAATATTGTCGTGATAAACGTCTCTTTTTTCTGTTCATGCCCATAAGTTTGAGTCTCCCAGTGGTGGGGTATTTCGCATTTGGAGTAAAGAGCTTCCTGTAAGATATGTACATTAGTAGATGATTGTCATTGAAAGCCAGTAATTGATCGTGTATTTATCAATTTTTCATTATTGTGAAAAAACTAAAGAAAAATGACAACCGAAATGTTTTTAATCACATACAATTCCGCTTCCGTCGTTACATAAATTCACTGACAATATATCGTCATATTTACTTTTAAGAATCTGTAGTGACCAAAACATGACATAAAATACTAGAAAGCAAACATTCACATAACAATACCCAAACAAAAAATTCAAAATGAGGTGAGATGTGATTCTCCATCTGTTACTCCAAGACTAATAAAAGAGGAAACAGGGCAACCTAGAAAGTTTTCTGACCAACCATAAGAAGATCATTTATGGTGCAACTACAGGTCAATCTGCCACAGAGTTGGTCCCAGAAAATGGACCTTTATAACAGACCCACTTCCCAGGAAAGAAGACAGTGGCCGTTGCTAGTAAATTGGGTACAACCCCTCCTTGTTTCGTGTATAGAAATGGGTGAACCGTCCAACTAGATCCAAGCTTGTAATAATACTGCTATAAGCTGTTTGGTGATATGCACAGTAGTTATTCATTATCATGATACCTGTACTTTTAGTTGGTTGTTTAGGGTTAGGGACCACTAAATATCTCCTCACTGAATGCCTTTCATTTTCACCCGAAGCTTTGAATTTACTAGAAAGGTTTTGGTAGTACCTTTGCGACCAGGAATAGCTTGCAATCCCTCTGTATGGTGACCATTAACTATTGTTTTGTGTAGCATCACTTTCCAACGTCACTTATGAAGTATATTTAGTGATTACCATTTGTCGCTAAGTTCTTTTTACTATCTGGATTGCAGTCAAAATTTCTCTGTTATAATTTCTTTTTATTTGATGTAGAGTAGTGCTACTGGCAAAACTATAACGTCAGGAGAAGTAATCCTGAGTCTCTCACTCACTTCACGCCATATCTATTGGTGGTGAAGAGCTCTGGCCTATCGATTTTGGGGTTTTAAGTTAGTGTGATAAACATAACGTGTATGGAAAAATAATCTATATTGGGATACATATTTCCCGGTGTTTAGTGTATAATAGACCTATTTCTAAGTTGAGTACTCTAGGAAGTCCCTCCATTCCCCACAACCTCCCAAGCCATAAATGTGGTTTGTATTCATCCTTACACACACATGTAGTGAACTGTGAAAGCAAGCAAGTTCTTTTAATTCAGAGTTTTGTTTCAGTCCTTTTTCTTTTTCTTTTTCTTTTTTTTCAAAGTGACAAGTACCTTCACCAATAATTGAAGAAATTAATTAGATCCATTAGCTACAGCTTTCATTGCCTGTTCATGTGCTGCACTTAGTTGTTGTGTCGGTAACTGTTTAATTTTACAAAAGCAAAATTCGCTACCCAGTTTCTTAATATCCATTAAAACAGAATAGAGTTATCGTCGACATTCTTCAACCAAGGCCAATTTTCTTCACCATTGCTAGGCAATCTGCCTTGAGTTCTAAGGAGTGAGTGAACGGACTCCTAGCTCATTATTGGGAGTGTCCTAATAGCCAATGCTTCATGTAGCTAGGGACACTAGATTTCCTAGTTATGTGGCTTTTTGCATGTCGGTATTGGGAGTAAATGTCTCATGTAGATGCAGGGAACAATTTAATTGAAGAGGCAAAACCAAAAGAACCCTGGATGGGCCTTACAAGTGGCTCCAAAATTGTGACCACAATGAATTTAAGGGGTCTGATCTGGGGGATGCAGTGATAACTTTTGATTCTTTTGCAGCAAAATACAAAGACCCACCACCACCACCCACACCACACTCTGATGTTGCTTCTCCATTACCTTATTTTCTTCCTGCTGCTTCTTGTGACTGGCATTATCATCAGAATAGATGCCCCTCCCCAAAGTCCTTTGTTTGCTTTATAAAATTGGTAAACACCACCCACCTTCCTCATACTGACATCTCATAATTAAAAATCTGTACCCGCCACCGCCTTGACATGCACCCTCTTGCCTCGCTCGTGCTAACTTTATTGTCTTTGATGTCATTTTAGTTACTCTAGGTTGTAGATAACTCTGTAAAATTTATAATTTTTAGCGATGAAAACTCTGACCGGCCAATTTGGACATTTAAAAACATGAAGTTTTTAATTTGAAGCAAGTAGGGTTGAGCTTTTTTGAGGGCAAAATTGGCACAACACAAATGAAAGCGGGAGGCAGGCGATGGTCAAGGAGGAGGTGCGGTGGTGGTTGGACGATGGAAACAAGAATGAGAAGAAAATCGAACTACGGCTGCTCTTTTTTAGACTATGTGATCCAATAAATTTGATAAATTTTCTTTTCATTTTATCGTACAGTAATCACTTTCATTAGTATTATTCTTTCATTGTCATTTCAATTTTGCCCTTGGAAAAACTCAAGTGAGAGGCACAAAACTGAAATTTGGGTCTCATTAAATTCAAAACTTCAGGTTTTAAATTCTCAAATTGAAAGATCGGGATTTTAATGGCCAAAAGGTATAAACCTTACCAGATTATTTCAATTTAGCCTGTCAGTTAATTTAACAAATGGATATTACTCGATATTATTTTTATTTGGTCAAAACACGTCGAGTTGTGTGTGATATTGTCCTAAAGATTTTCCAGAAGAAAAATGGTGAACTATTGTAATGGAATATACCATTATGACATATAGTATAAACCAAAGATGGTGTATAAACAAACATGGTTTTTAGTGCCTTTTTTTTTTTAATCAGGAAGATTGCAATAACATTAAATGCAGTAACAGTAGGTAGACGAATTACAACCTAACCGAAGAAACACAAAGTTGAAGTTATGGTGTTGGTAGTGATGATATCTTAAAACTGTTGAATTTTATTTTCAAGCTGTCAAACGTCCTTGAAGGATTCCGGTACTGTAGCAGATGCTTACTTCCCGAAAACTTTTGGTTGCAACTTAAATTGTAGGAAAAGTATACGACTCACATAGCGACAAGTAGCGATCATTTAATATGCTTAACGACTCTTAAGTGACGCTAAAAAGTATTACTAAGGATTGTGGTTAGAGATGTGTCCAAAAATTGTGCTAGCAATATTTAGAGTTGATTATATTAATGGTCATTATACGAAGGAGTTGTATACAATGTTGCAGCTAAAATATTTCCAGTAAAAAATGTATAGCACTAGAAGTCCACTTAAACAACCGATACACATTCGCCACTAAAATTTATTTTTCGAAGGGCAAAAATGAGTAACACCTTTATTACTAACTTCTTTGTCGGGAAGATGAAAGCAATGTATGGAATGGACCTGATTATATGCCTGCTACAGACAGCACACCTATAAAGTTAAAGCTGAGTGATGCTTAGCGTTGTCCATAAACAAATGATATTAGGCAGAGTTGTGCCTCAAGATATGCATAAACAAACCTGTTCCATCACTAATACTCCATTCTAATACTCCATTACCTCTTCTGTAATCTGCCATTACATCCACCAAAAGTTGGATAAGCTAGCCCTCGCTGGTACCATGATGTTCGTGATAAGATAAAAGTTAGATACTACCACTTGTTTCCATCTCCTTCTTATCTCCTTATATTAGTAAGGAGTAGCCTGCAACCATAATTTTGTACAAATTCTTGCATCATTGGGAGCCAGGGATTCGATGCAAATGCTTGCATTATCCTGCTTAGGCTACTGCTTAATCTGACGCTTCCAAATACGGATAGTCCCTATACTGATCATTTTTCGGGACCATCCGTTCATATGCATTGTCTCTGTTTTTCCAAGGATACGCAGTCATGTACGGCCTTTAGGTTGTAATCAATGCAATTTTATCAGCAATAAAAAGAACAACCATAAAATCCTCGTGAATTGGTAAAATTAAAAGAAAATACGGAAATTGTGATGGTTTGTGGAGCTTGTAGTTGATTTTCGGATGGAACTGCTGTGTTGATACACTAAGGCTCCGTTTGACAAAAAAAAATTGGTTTTCAGTTTTCAAAAAAAAAATTAAAGAGCAGTTTAATTTTTATTTTTTTTACAAAAACAAGTGGATGTTTGATAACCCAGTTTTTTTTTTTTTTTTGGAGTGTTTTTTGTGATGGTGTGCGGTGGTGGGGCTTGGCGATGGTCGACAGTGGCTGGTGACCAGCAATGGCTATCGGTCCGTGGTCGCCGGCCGGCTGCAGTCGCTGACGGTGGTCTCCGACAGTGGCCCCGGCAATGGCCAACAGTTGTCGCTAGTGGCTGCCGGCGCTACCGGCGGTGGGAGGTGGTGGTGGTTTCAAAAAAATTAACACTGAAAAAAAAATCAGTTTTTAGAGTTTTTAAAAAAAGCCTTGATTTAAAAATTGAGTTTTTAAACTGAAGGGAAAAAAAATGGTTACCAAACGCAACTTTTTTTTTCAGTTTCCAAAACTGAAAAAAAAAAAATGTTTCATACAGGGCCTAAATGCTTGTTCGCATTTTACTTTGTTGTTAATATATCAACTTCTAATGACCATCGAATGCACCTTTTAGGAGTAGAGTGAAGATTCCACAAGCAGAATAATAAGTTGTTTAGGTACCACTTTCCGTCCTAATGCTAGTCAATATTTTGGTATGGCTTCTATGGTTAGCCAGTATTGTTCACATAATACAGCATATGAACACTTTAATTGATAAGAATTGAATTATCCTTCAAATTGTTGAAAGGTAAGGTTTTGGAACAAAACAGTTGTCCATAAATCATATGACTTTCATACCACCACCACATTAGGAAGGGAAAATTGCATAAATTACCCATGTGGTTTGAAATAGTTGCAAAAAGACCCTTCGCGTTACAAAAATTGCAAAGAGACACCAGAGGTGCCAATGTTATTGCAATCGTTAAATAAATCGTCTAAATTGACAGAACGTGATGTTCACTCTCTTAAAAAGTCCGTTTGGTAGTTTTTTATACATTAAAAAGACTAAAATACCCTCGCTTTCTTTTTTCTCTCCCACTCAAGTCCCAACTTCTTCTCCGATTCAACCAAATTCTAACCCTAGCCACTAGCCCTAGTCGCTACCTTCACCAAAAAAAAAACCTAGCTGCTAGCCCGCAACCCTCAACCAAAACCCAAGTTGTAATTTTTACCACCACAGAGTCTGGTCTACCACCACCCTCCCTAATTTCTGCAGCCACCGAGCCCCAACCACCAACCATCACCCTATGTCGCCACGCCGCCACCCACCGCGAGCTCTGCATCGCTAGACCCGTCATCAACCGAACCATGTGCACTGTCGCCAACCCCGTAATCAGGCCCTTGCACCGTCGCCAACCCCACAATCAAGCCTAGCCACCTACACCGCACCCAAACGCAACCCTAATCGCACGAACTTAGATCTGGGGTTTTAATTGCACATTGCGATTGAAACCCTAGATCTGAGTTTCTGCAATTTGGGTAAATCAACCACATCTAAGCCTAAATACATAGGTCTTCTTCCACAAACAGGTCCTGCCGCATTAAAACTTAGCAAGAATGGAGGGGCGACGAAAGGAAGGGGAAGGGTTCGACGACGTTGTGGCGACGAGAGAGCAGGGGGCTTGGGCCTGTGCTGCAACAGGCATGGCTAGGTGGTGGTGGTGGTGGTAAGGGGTGGATGGTGGAGATGAAGGGCGGGGCTTGGGTTCTGGTCAAGACTTATTTCTACAGGGGTATTTTGGATAATTTATTTAAATCGTTACAGAAACTATCGGATGCAACACTTTTACGATCACAAGTGTCTCTTTGCAATTTTTGTAACGCGAGGGGTCTTTTTGCAACTACCCCAAATCACAGGGATATTTTATGCAATTTTTCCCATTAGGAATTATATTCTGACTAGTATGATAACACTGACCCCTCCACTGTATTTGACAACAATGTTTTCTGATAAAATTGTAATTGTTACAACCGCAACACTAGACATTTTCCTCGATCTTTTATGGGTTGTATTGAGCTTCATCATAATGCGCTAAACCTTATTTGTCGCTAGTTATGCATTTTATCACGATAAAAACGACGCCGTTGATTGAAAAGCATAATCAAATTATACTACCGAAACACAAAAAAGAAGTTTGAAAAGGAACACAATTGAAGTCTCTGCCCTCTTGTGCGTTGTGAGCAGGGATGGTTGGGGGTGCTTTTGGTGTCAGGAGAGACACGAGTAGTGGGTAGACTGTAGGGAAATGGTGGAGGGGCAAGGAATGAGGATGGTGCCATCAGCCATGCTATACACATATAGCATAAAGAAAACAAAGACAGAGAGAGTCTACGAGATTGAATAAGAGCAGCCAGCGGCAGAGGGAAACGAAAAGGAACGAATATGCCAGAAAGTATGAAAAGGAGATTTGGAAGTGTGTGGGTCAAGAGAATTAATGGGGAGGAATTGGTTGGATTGGGACTAAAGAAATGTGTTTAAGTAAAGTTGGTGTGTCTTCAACCCAAGGAAATGCGCCTGATTTCATGCCACTCCTTGGAAATGATGACTCTCTTCAAAGTTGTTCTAGCAATTTCATTTCCTTTCCACGGAGAAGGTAGAATGAGCTGTGTATAGTACTACTTGTTGGGAGATATTTATTCATTTTTATTTTTTTTTGTTGAACGGAAACTTCATTAACTAAACCACAAAAGTACAACCTAAAGGCACAAACGAACGTCTGGCCTTAGAATTAGAGTACCAAAAGTATAGCAAAAAAGCACAAGTTGAGACTTGACTCTGGAATTTTAAGTGGCCAACATAGCCTTGTAAGAACAAAGAACAGATAAGTATTACCACTGTTGGATTTACACGATCCAGATCGAACGGTAACAGGATGAAAAGGATGCAACGAGGCATCAATTCCAAGGGGCGCACGAAATGGCAGTTTATATTACTGCCGCGGTTATGGTCGGATCTTGAGGTAGAGCGTCTTCTCAAGGCCGGATCTGAAAGATCTGCAGCTCGAAGAGAGTCGGCTTCATCCATCTCAACTATATTCTTTATCTTCAAGCCACAAACCCACTGAATCGAACCCGCCTCGTAGATTTCAACCCGAACCACCTTGATTGGAGGTACGGATCTAGAATAGCTTTTCAGATCTGATGTTAGCAGGGTAGAAGAAGGAGATTTATAGCTGAAGATCTTCCAATCTGAGGGTGGGGGTGGAGATCGGGCCGTGGATGATGGTGTTGGCGAATGGCGACATATGTGAGATGCCGAGGAAGGGGGAGCAAAAGACACGAAAAGAAACAAGAGAAGGAAGGCCTCCCCTTCCATCCTCACAGCCGTGGAAGCTGAAGGAGGAAGGGGCGGCGGCTAAAGAGAAGAAGAGGAGGACTTTAGGGTTTTTTTTTTAAGAAAGAGAGGTTCAGGGTAGAGGGGAGATATTTATTCATGTTAATAGTAAGGGAAGGCGCTCTTATTGTGAATTTGTTGTCAACGTGTAATTTTATCCGCGTGTTATTGTTTTAAATCATCTCGGTGAAGAGTATTAAAGTCAAAATTACTCAAAAAACCTCTTTAAAGTTCTTCGAGTTATTTTGATTTCCTATCAAGGAGAAGGTAGAATGAGCTGTATATTAAGAGATATTGATATCGTTATTAAGTAAAAGCACTATGATAAAGCTGGTTACGAACTTTCGAGTATATCCCTTAACAATATACTAAATTCAAACTAAATCAGGTCGTCATTGTTAAAACCTTCTCAACATCTAATAAATAACCGTGTTATCCCACTACAAATAAAACTTCTTTTTCATCCCTATTTTTCAACTCCAACCACTCTGTCTAAATATTCAACCGTTAACACTATTCACACCATTTCTTCCGCTCTTTCTCTCTTGGTCTCCATTTTCATTATAAGCTCATTTCTTTATGTACCTTTTATTTTATATATACCAATTAAATTTGCATACGTGTTTTTTGAATGCAATCCCATCGAAGATCCCTAGTTTAAATTTATGACCCATCCACTAAGTTAACCCTATAGTTCAAATCAGTATCAAACTTTTATTGTAGAAGATTATTTAATTAATAGTAAATATTTCCTCTTTACAACTTTTTTCTTGAGAACTGCGGACAGTTCATTACAAGACATTACTATATGGTTTCAAAAATAGTTTGTTTAGTTAGCTACTGCTAACCTTGCTATGGATGCTTCATGCCGTAAGCACATGGCCAATAGCTTCTTGGAGACAAAAACCAAAGCAGGATTCCAATTAAGGGCATCGAGGATGAAGTGTTCTAGAGCTTGCTTAAGTACTTGAATTTTTTTCATTTTTGATTGACTAGTCCTTGCATCAAAGCCACACGCACATTTGACACTCCATTTATCCTCAAAAGGAAGTTTGTTATTGTTTTCTTGGCTCCTACTCTTCTAGATCTGTCATATTTTTCCTCATTACTCCATCTATTATACATATGTTGCATATATCTTCCAAACAGATATCATAACTTGTAGGGCTCAATCCGCGAGTATTAAATTATTCGTTTCGTAAATACATTGGATCGAGCTTTCAAATGCGATCAAGCTTGACATGTTAGAGCACTCTATCATTGCCGATCCCTGTAGAAATAGAAAAACCACTGTAGAATACCAATAAAGGACCTAATACTTTTCAAAATGTTAATGGAGTACTAGAGAGTTCTTCCCATTACATAATTCTTGTCTAGCCACCTCACTTTTGGAAATCTTTTGCTTAATCCAAGAAATCTGGGTCAATGAAGTTTGGTCGCTGTTCAAAACGGACTCTACGTAACGATGTTTACAGGATTCAATCCACCAGTTGTTGAAAAGTCAACTCTCTTCAAAAATCTCGAAGGGTCCATTTTTGTAAGAGCTGCTAATAATCCATTTCCCTATACTTAAACAAATCTGACCTTCCCATATAGTGCTAGCTTTACATCGGTACAATGTTACATCCATGCGTACAAGCAAGACCTAGTAAAAAGAGACTGGTCGATTCTCTTTTCGGCATATAACAAAACAATATGCAAAGAAAGGGAGAGAGAAAGAAAGGCAGTCTTGAGAGGAGAAGCAAACAATGGTTTATAAGTTGGGTGAGAAAGATATGTACCTGCAGAATCAGCAGTTATCTTCTAGGGGAAATTAAAAAATTGGTAATTACAATCCTCTATACGCCATATTTGTCGCTAAAACTTTATGATGTAAATTTTGATAATAGTACTGTGGTGATAACTATCAGCATGGGTGACCGTCCTTCGATGCTAAACTGCCTTGGAGAAGTGCGACCAATTAGTATCACCAGTTAATTTCTTTGCTCTATATCCAGGGTAGCAACAAATTTTTCCCTTATTTTTGTGTAGGTGTGTATGAGAGAGAGTCATGCATGCTCACGTGCAGGAGAAAAGCTTGAGAGTAACAGTAATAAGTAAAATACAGCATAACAGACGGATAAAATTTAATAAAATGAAAAGATTTTCAGATAGCAGAATCAAGAAACTATTGCATTCGAGTTTTTTTTTCGCCGTGCAGGCTTTGAATTTGTATAGATCAAATAGAAAAGAGATGATTAAGATGGGAGGAAGAGCAATAGGAGGAAGCCGACCCTTGTGGGAGTGGGACCAAAAGCAAGACAAATTTGCGTGATGCCATTCCAAGCACTCTTTCACATTTTTCTACTCCTTCTCTTGCTTTTTTGGTGGCTTCTCTCTTTCTTTGCTACCTCCATTACTTAAAAAGAAAATATCCTTCTTGGTTTTTGCGGAAGATTATCAACACCAACTCACCTTTTCTTGTGACAGGTTCAATCTTTGTGAAGAAGAAAACAGCAACCAAATTACCTTGGCAGGTTCACTTCTTTCCAAGTGAGATATATATATATATATGGTGTCGTAATAATTCATTGTAATAATCACACGGATCACTCAAATACAAAAAGAAATTATGTAAAAAATGTCACATTGTATGAGAGACGGACGCAACATAACATTATAGAAATAAAAAGAAAGGCAGTTGCAACAATGTTTTCGTACTCCTTCTCCTCATTAGCATCATTTTCTCTCAGTTTCTTTTAAGTATACTCCACGACATGAGACTTGTTCTTAGTTATGCCAATAGCACAGAGAAAAAAATAGGAATCAAGAAGGAAACCCTAGATTAAAAGACCTCCGAATTTCTCATGAGATGGAGTTTGACAATATTTCCGTATGTATGTAATATCATAATTCCGTCTTGTGACTTTAATATTTTGTTTGTGGTTGCAGTGATGAGGAAGAGGGGATTTAACATTATATTTTGTGTCAAGATTGGCGTAGCTAAGTCATCAGCCTTAGCCACCAAAGACTGTAGAAGCTGCTTAACAAACATCATCAGTTTGATGATGTTTCCTATATAGGTTTTGGTTGATTGAGGCTTGACTTCTTCATTGGAAGTTAGAGTTTTCGGACTTGGCAACCATTTTCAATTGTTAAATCCCAATTGTTATTTTCATCAAGCTTGCTGGCAAGACTGAAAGGACACTCAACGATGGCATGTTTCGTCCTTCTTTGAATGAAAGCTTTCCTATATGGACAAATGAGTCGAAACAAAAGACACGGTTTATTGTCAAACATGGAGCTCAATTTGTTGGACCTAAGTAAATGGTGCAAAATATAAACAAGGGGCTAATCAATTGTTAAGTGTCTCTAAACAATGCACTAGTGGTGTAAACAATGAGTTAAGAGAAAAAAATCTTAGCCGATATCTGGAGTATACGATGATAGCTACAATCCTCCGCGTACAACGATTTTTTATGGTCATTAAAATTTTCTAGTAGATTTCATTAAGTAACGTTAAGAAATTGTTGTTAAAACTGTCGCTAAATGTATTAACGGAAATGATACTAACTATATCTACGGGACATAACTTTCCGTCATACAAGAATTTGTGGTTATCTTCCGGTAACCGGGGGGATTAAGAATGACAAAATTGTAGATTTATTTGTTGCCCCGTAACACTCAAAATATACCTACAAATGGTTTTTTTTTTTTTTTTTTGACGGTCAAAACTAAAACAGTAAGTCTAATCCCGGCCATTCAACAAACTAATGGTACATGGGGCAGCCAGGGAAAATCTAGGTTCTGTTTGTAAGGGATTTGCTCCAAGTAAAGCTATTCAAACTTTTGAAAAACTGCTTTAATTTCCTAAGAAAGTCACGTTCCTTGAAAGAAGGAGGTAAAAAGGGTAAACCAGTCATTCAACTTAGTCAAGGAAACTTTGAGAACTCAACTAACGACCATGCAATTAGGTTGGAGGTGTACTCATCTCCTCTTTGGTTTATAGGATAAGGAATGAGATGCATAGCTGTTATGTAGGGTTTGAATCTTCAAAACCAAGTAAAATTCAAATGTTTTCGCCAAATTGATATGGACAAACTGGAAAGTTGTTACTACAAATTTCTCAAAAACATTGAACCTCACGAATTAATCTTTTTCAAATCATTTAGTAGTAACAAAATGAAATTTGGAAGATAGCAATAGAACAGATTGGTTGGATTTTTCGTAGCAGTTTCTATTAATCGCTCAAATGAAGCAGTTCTAAACATCCAAAACTCGATTCCCTTTTTTGAAACCAATTAACGAGAGACCCGTTTATATAACGTCGTGCTTCATGTTCTTTTTAAATTTTTTTTCCCCTCTTTTCACTCGTGTTTGTAAATTTGTAGCTTAACCGGCAAATGAAGAACCACGTTATAAAATAATTTTAATAATAATATTAAAGTAATACTTTTAAAATTATAACAATATACAACCAATAATTCAACTAGAAGTATGATAACATAATATCCAAAACTTTCAAGATTACAGTACAAAGTTTCAATTTTTCTTTCTACTGTTTTTTTCCTCTCAAATTCCAATGTTTGAAGATAGTAAATTTTCTTTTCGGGGTCTTCAATACAAAACAAACCCATAAAGAAAAACTACAGCAATATAGCCTTTTCTTTTCTCTCTCTACATATGAGAATGAGACCTTGGGGGCCCAACACCAACAACCCAACATAACCCAAACCCCAACACCCACACCCACAAGTCACAACCATATGGTTTTACAGCATATTCAATGAGAAAGATTATGAGAAGAAAATTACGAGTGAATTAGGTGCATAAATCAAATGAGGACGAGATTACAGTACGTACACAGTGGTTGACAAGGAACACGAGACTCCTCTCCTACCCTCAAAAGAAAAGCCAAAACCCACTGAGAAAGGAAGAAGCGCAAAAAGAGAGACGAAAGAACCTAAGAATATATATTCAAGGAGATCGGGGGGGCATTTTTGCTATCTTTCTTGGACGGATTCGTTTCAATGGCATCTCCCCTTCCTCTTTCTCTCCATTCCACATGAACAAAATCATGACCCGTCATGGCAGCACTTGCATAGCAACCAAGGCAACCAAAGGCAAAGTTGGCTAAGAAAAGGAGAAAAAGGCATCGGGTGGTGGTGGTGGTGGTGGTGCCTGTGGCCTCGCATGTCCGGACATTAACTTGGATTCCCTCTCTTATTAGTCTCACTCTTCCTCCTCTCTCTCTCTCACGCACACACACCACCTAAAGAAAATTACAAAAAAAAAGGGTCTCTCCATCTCCATCTTCCTACCTGTCTTATTCCTTTAATTTTTTGGGGGGGATTTTATATAAGTCTTACCACCACCAGATCGAGCTGCGTTGTTGGTTTGGTTTGGTTTGGTTGGTCTTGGTGAGATTGAAGAGTCCGCCTTGGCGTTGTGAGGGGGCATCTTTTTCTCTTCTTCTTCGTCTTCTCTTTCATGCTGTTTATGTGTTTGCGTTAATTAGCCCCCCCACCCATACGCGTCCCACCACAATATTACACATTACATTTTTGCTCTCTTTCTCTCTCTCTCTCTCCATTATCAATCTCATCCTGAGCTGCCGCTTATACACATACATACCCATTAGTACATATCCACCTCTCTCTCTCTCTTGACTCTCTCTTTTGACTCTCTCCCTCCACGAATATATACACACACATATATATACAAGGAGTTGGCCTTTTGTATTTATCATCATATCAGCTATAACAATGGCCGTTCAAGCTCAATACCCATCAAATGTTCTCCTCCTCAACAACAACAGCAGGTTTGTACTTATTATGAATTCTTCCTCTTCACCCCTCTCGCTCTCTCTCTCTCTCTCTCTCTCTCTCTCTCATGTTCAAATTCTCTGTGTGTGTATCTGCCTGGTTGTTAGATACAATGAATTAGCCTATTTCATGCAGGAGTATTGTCCAGGAAGGAAAGAACCAACTTGGCAACGATTATTCATTGCAACCGCAACCAGAAGGGGAATTCTTGCATCAACCCCATATGCTATTCAATACCATTGGCGGAGGTGGAGGTAAATGATCAGTGCTATTCTCCCACTCTCATCACCGTCATCATCATCTATACATTTGCCCAGCCAAGTTGGCTTTCCTTTTTTGCTGAATTATTCGCTTTGCTTTTGTGTATCCTGTATGCAGTGGGCACAAATTCTCGCAAGAGAGGAAGAGAAGTCACTCTAACAACAACCCCAGTAGCACCAATGAATTCACTGATATCATCCATGCCTCAACACAGACCTCAACCACCTCAGCTCATAGACCTAACCCAGCTTCACAACAATCCTACTCCCCAACCAAATGCCGTATCTACTGGCCTCCGCTTGGCTTTCGGCGAACAACAACAGCACCAGCAAGTACAGCATCAACAACAACAATCCCAACAGCACTCTCTCTCCCCTCAATCCTCCATCGTCTTCTCTCTGTTATCGGAAGATTTGGCAACCCAAATCAAACAACAGAAAGATGAAATCGAGCTTTTCATTCAGGCCCAGGTGCTAATATTTGACAATAGTAGAAATTTCACTTTCTGGGAATGTCTATTTTCACGCCTAAGAGTTTGTAGCCATAAATTAGAAAACAACTAATGGGGAACGAATCTTTTCTTTGGTTCAGGGAGAGCAGCTGCGGCGCACATTAGCGGAGAAGAGGCAGAGGCACTACCGTGCCCTGATAGGGACGGCGGAGGAGGCGGTGGCGAGGAGGCTGAGGGAGAGGGAGGCGGAAGCGGAGAGGGCGGCGCGGCGGAACGCGGAGCTGGAGGCGAGGGCCGCACAGCTGGGGGCGGAGGCGCAGGCTTGGCGGGAGCGGGCCAGGGCGCAGGAGGCTCAGGCGGCGGCTCTGCAGGCGCAGCTGCAGCAGGTTATAATGGGCGTCGGCTGCGGCGGAGGGCAGGCAGAGAGGGAGGAGGGATCGGCGGAGGACGCCGAGTCGGCCTACATCGACCCGGAGCGGGTCGCTGCATCGGGCGGGCCGGCTTGCAGGGTGTGCGGGAAGCGAGTCGCCTCGGTGGTGTTGCTGCCGTGCCGGCACCTGTGCGTGTGCGGAGAATGTGATGCCGTGGTTCAAGCCTGCCCGCTCTGTCTCTCCTTCCGAAGCTCTAGTGTTGAGGTCTTTCTCTCTTGATTGGGCCCAGGCCCAGGTCCATTTTGCTCATAAGCCCAGGCCTATTTTCTCATAAGCCCAGGCCCAGCTTCCACCCTGGTCATGAAGTGGACCCCATCAAAACAAGAAAGAAACTATATAAAATTTCCAGAATACAAGTGAATATAATAAGAAAGTTACCTCTTTTGTCTTTTGGGTTTTGAGATTTTACCCTTTATCCACCCCAAGACTAGAAATTTTCTTGGGTTTTATTTATTCTTTTAATTTTTGAGAGAGGTGGAATTGGAACTGGAACTGGAACTTGACTGGAAGCGGAAGTAGATTTGGGGGGTAATGTACATGGCGACATGGGTTTTGGCGTTTTCCTTTTGTTTTTCTTTCTGAGAAATTATATTCGGATACAAAATTCTTTTATTTGACATTTTGCTTTGTAAGGTTCTATTTTGTTTTACAAAATTTGTGATCTATTAAGGTATTGTCCATCTAGCATTGCTTAGTCAATTTTGTCATGAAAATAGGGGGCAGTCTTTCATGCACCAGTTATGTGAGGTGAGATTTTATAGGAGGGGAGTAATGAATTCAGGAGGAGTCGGGTCAAGAGGTTGGTCAAGCTTGACTTGTTGGCCTTACGAAATTTATAGTGTGCTAAAGCGTCGATTTTGTATTTCATGAGCCGATCTCAGACGAGCTTGAAGAGCTTTTAAAGAGCAAGCTCGATGATCCAACTCTATCATTGGTTCGTTTTACTCTAGCAAGCATCATTCTAGATAATGACATACCATTCAACATAAAGTTTACCTTTATTTTATGTGGGGGGTAAATGAACTTTGCTCTCTTGTACCATGTCTCGTGGGTGATTTTCCCCATCTCATAGCATTCTAAAATTTAGCCTCAGATTATTGGCAAAGGAATTTAGGTAAGAAAATTTTCATTACCCGCTAATGGTTTTAGTGATAGAATTAAGAGGTCGTTTGGATTGATTCTCAAAAGTAGAGTTTTGGATAAAATTAAAACCAATTTTAAATTTATTTTTATATGTTTTAGGCATAACAAATGTAAAAGGTACGGTGTTCATTTAAAGTATTTAGATAAAAAAAAAATGCTGAAAGTAGGTTTAGTGTGACAAAATGAGCAAATGGTATATTAAGATTTAAAGAGGACATTAATATTTATTTGCATACGAGGCTTGGTAATTTTTTGGTCAAACCTTAATTATAGGGTTTACTAATATCAAAGGAGAGCTATTCATACACTTTATTATTCTGACTTTCTACACTTCATTCAAAACTTAATGGTTAGAAAGTTGAATTTTTTTTCCACTAGATATTCTTATTAAGAATTTATAGGGAACATGACGATTGAAAAAGGGTAAGAGAACTAATCATATTATATAGTTTGCTGATAAAATATAAAGAATTTTGCATGTGTTAAACAATAACAGAATTTATCTCTTTGATACTTTTGTTAGTCATTTTTTCACGTCAAAACTTTTTTAAACAGTTTCAACCCAAACACTTTTCATAATTTAAACAAGAGTTTTACAAGTTTTGCTAAACAGTAACTGATTTGTGTAAATTTGATAAAAACTATTTTTGAAAATTGTTTCTTTTTTAAATTAAAAAATTATTTTCTAGCATCAATCTCAAACAAGCTCTTAATCTGAATATAATCAAATTGGACTACTAGAGAATCAATTTCAAACAACCTTTAAGAGATTTTGCGATAAATTTTTTGCCGCCAACCCCATTACTCTTGTACAGTTTGTATTTTCTATTTTGGTTCTTAAACATATAGTACAAGAATAGGGTAAATCCCACATGAGTATATTACAAGGAGACAAAATACATTTACCCCTTTCACTCGAACCTTAGAGTTTATATCACCCACCATTTGAATCATGTAATTTTTTTTATTGCTAATTGAACCTTTCATTGACAAAATTTCAAGTGAAATCGGCTTTATTTGTGATTTTTGAAACTTGTGATAATCCAATGACAAACATAGGTTTGTTGAATCACCATTTTCTTGTGATTTTAATTCAACGTGGTCTGTTTGGATATTAAGAGTGTATTTGGATAAGATAATTGAATTAAAAATTTTACTTTAGAGAGGATTTTAAAACACATTGCATAAAATTTCTTATTTGAATTGTGATAAAATAGATTTATCATATTCTAAAGAGATTTGGAAAGGAAATTTGGTGAGTTAAAATCCCCTCTAGAAATAACTAGTCCAAACTAGTTTTCTTTTATCAAATCCCTTCCACAATTATAAATGCATTTTAGGAGAAAGTGACTAATTTTTGTCTTCATAATTGTACCTAACTTGTTCCGTTAAACAAAGAAACTCTCTCTTATTAGTTTGTACCCATACATATCAAATTATCTAGGTTCAAATTTTTTAATGTAAACTCAAATATAAATACTCGCTTCTACAAAAATCGCTAAAACACTGAATTTGTAATTCCATAAATTTATAAATTAACAGATTTTAAAATGTAAAATACTTTGAATTTTTCATCCAAACACATTCTAAGCATGCTTTCTCTCTCTTAGGAGGTCACTTGATTATTAATAAGGAAAAGTACGTGTACTCGGTTAGTAAAGATCGAAAAGTACGAGATATTTTAAACTATTAAGAAATGAGTCCAACAACATATAAACAGAGTGCAAATCGCACTATTATAAAGTGAGACCAAAAATTCAAGTGAGAAAAATCGAACTCAAAATCTTATCAAACTAATCAGAGCTCTGATATCATGTCAAGTTACTCAATGCTTAAGCTGACAGAGAGTAAGATCGGCAACGTATATCATGCTTTAACCATGGCTCAAATGGTGAGTACATGATTATAGAATTGACCGACATACAGACTTAAATTGAGTCGAAAATCGTTACTCGTAATATATTCTTTTCCTTTCTTCAGTTTAACGATTTGAACTCCAATAGTTGGAGTTTGATTAGTTACACAGCACATCTTATATAAGGGCAAAAATTAGTTTCGGCCCAAGTTACATCGTACGACATCAAGAGACTGCATAAGTTGAATTACTTGAGACTGGGTGCCATAATTTTGTACCACTAAGGTTGCTTTTGGCAAATGAATTTACAGTTGTTACTGATGGTATGAACTTTAGACCTAGATCTCATATGTTCGACTTCCCCTTGGTTGATGTTATTGTCACCTGCAAGAATGAATTTTCTGGACAAAATACGTGGCCTACAGAATTATCTTAACCAGCTAAAAGGGATTCCCCACATTTTATATACAACAGCAAACCGTTTCCTCTGGAAAACAAGTTGAACCCTCAATGTGACCACATGGTTATCAAAACACATTGTCCAACAAAGCCACTGATGTGAGGCTTGTCCGGAGGAGTTATGGAAGCAAACCCTTCTCTCGCCTAGAACTTGGCTACCCCCACTGCTTGGACCATCCAATTATGGGACTTCCATTCATTTCTTTTTCAGTAAGAATTTTGGCACTTAAATCACTTTCATGTATGTTATTTTATATTAAAATTTTGGATGTATGTTCTTTCGGTCTTGCACGCGCTTAAGTGATATCGACGTGATATCGATCACCCTTTAACCATAAGACACGAAACGATGTCGTTGCGAGTATTCTACTGCTCAAGACGATTAACTCGTGCGGACCAAGAATAGGGTGTCCAATTTTTAGGGTGCCTACGACCAAAATTTTCTCTTCCTACTCTTCCATTAGGAGGCCTTGGAATTCTAGTGGAAAGAGGATTTGACTAGGTCTAATTTCTCCTTTTCATACTTGGTATCATAAGTCGAGAGTTCACAACCTTTTAGCTGTTGCATTTGACAAAATCTGTTGATATGTCTCACGAAATGTTGATTACTACTACTTGGGACACCATTATGCGGCCATCCAAACAGTCCCTTAGCTTTATTTCTAGCCAACCAACCAGCCAGCCTTCTTCAACCTCTTCTTTTTGTTTGGTGTTATTCTAGTCAGTGGCCATTGATTGCTTCTGCAATTGGATTGCAACCTAGACATGTGAAGCATTTTCCGCTTTGAAATCTCTGAAGATTCTTACTCTAAGTTGGTGGATCGAAAACATAAAGAACACACACTCCAAGTGCCTGTACAAATTGAAGAAGCTCCAAGTTTGACCAAACTAAAGAAAGAACCAAACATGACATAAGATAGTGCATCAATAATGCTTGTTAGTAGAGATTGTACTGGTTTCTTAGTGCCAAAGCAACCAATCTTGCAACAAATTGTACTTCTCATAACAACAATTGTATCTTGCTTTCGACAAATTGCTACGGCATTAAGGTTGGCATAGGCCCCTAACATATTTTATCACGTTGCAGAACCGGTCAAGTCAGCGATAAAATAACGTCAATTTCATTTTTTTTTTGTAACGAACGCTATTATAACATCTTCACTATCCATTTTGGAGAAAGTATGCATATCAGAGAGACAATGGACATAATTGGTCGATTCTAGAGTTTAACTTTCTATTAAGGTGAGTTTCAAAACGGTTTACGGAAGAAAGAAATTACGAGCAATGTTGCGTATACGTGCAAGGTTCTCTTACAAGTAATGCACAACTAAAAGCCAACTCTTAACAAGTCACAACATGTGTATTGAATTTTCTAAGGATCACATGACTTCTGAACCACTATGGCAGATTCTATGATCAACTAGTGAAGCATGCAATGAGCTATTTTGAAAAGAACATGTTCCTAATCTATTAGCTTATCTACAACACCCATCTCTATTAAACTTTTTTACATTCAAAATTACCTAAATCTGTATGTGTGTACAAAATTAGGTTCAAGAGTGTAAGCCGACTAGCTAGATCACAATAATGCAAATCTAATTAAAACTCTTTTGAATATTGGTAGGACAGCATGGGGCAGTGTTCCCATTTAACTTGCAAAGATGTCTTGGTCCCTTGTTTAGATATACATGTCCGATCGAGATCAGGATTAAATATGGACAGATTACAAGTCACGGATTATGATGGACAGAATGGACTTGCTCTGATTCATCATCACAAAAAAAGAAAGAAGCATGCTTGTCTGCGCCTGAACATTAGCAGAGTATTAGCACCAAATAAAGGCGTGAGAGTCGATTATATTTCGTGAAAATAGATGTTCACGTTAAAAATAACGTTGGATCACTCGTTAAGAAAGTTTTCTCTTAAACTGTGTTTGAATTCTAAACTTCCATAAATTGTGCTTGGACTGAATTTGTTGCGGCCAACAGAAAATTTGAAAGGAAGAAAACTACATGGCTTGTGGATGATGAGAGAGAAACTGAAGTTACAACTTTTTGATTAATTACACCCACATTCCTGAAGTAATGGTGAAATTACACGTTTGTTCATTAATTTGGACAAATATCAACGACATCCTTTAACTAGAAAAACCTAAATACATTAGGGGTATTACATAATGACATAAATGCCCTTATCACTCGTGGAATTACTAAACGAGATTGGAATTGGTTGAGTGTGTGTGTGTGTGTGTAGGTTCTATGGTCGATGGAGCTCTTCATAGATTATAGGTCGGAAACAATCCGCCACCAAGCAGCACCCACCACCACCTCGCCCGCCAAGCAACAGAACAGCCACTCACCACATAACCAACCACCCACCACCACCACAATCCCCCACCGCCACAAATCATAAAAACCACCATGCACACCCCCCCCCCCCCGGCGCATCCTGCAACCCCCTACCATCGCCACATCCAAAAACCACCACTAACCACCATGAGTAGTGGCGCACACAGGCTCCAGCAGTTGGATCGGCAGTGGGGACCCCGATTATGCGGCGAGGCCAGCGGCTGCCACCACCCTAGCCCTCACTATCCTTTCTCAACGTTTAGAGAAAAACCTGTAAGCCCTAATCCTAACCCTAAAAGTTACAATCCTCCGCCGCCAATATTGTCGGAAGACAGGCACTCACTCATCTTACGCCTCACAAGTTTATTAGCACTACTAACACACCTCTCAGCCACCATCACCCAATTACATTAAATTCAAGTCACTACCACCCCGCCACAGTCACCTTAAGTACTCATTACTGCCTCTTATACAACAATAACCACCACGAGTTAACCCACTCAACAACCATAGATTTGTTCGGATCTAAATCAAACCACTTTAAGCTTTCTGCCACCACCTCTCAACGTTGCTACCATCATAGCCTTTCAGTCAGTGACACTGCCATTACCATTACCTCTCCAAACATAACCACCCCGCCACAGTCACCTCAAGTACTCATTACTGCCTCATAACCACCACGAGTTAACCCGCTCAACAACCATAGATCTGTTCGGATCTAAATCAAACAAGTTTAAGCATGCTGCCACCATTTCTCAACGTTGCTACCATCATAGCCTTTCAGGCAGTGACACTGCCATCACCATAACCTCTCGAAATTCTACCATTACAAGCCAACAACCACCATTGTGGCAGCCCTTTACCACAGTCTCAACCATAACTTGTAGAACCAGCCACCATCTACCACCAAGGTATGAGCAACATCAAGAGAGGAACTAGGTGGTGGGTGGTTATAGCTGCTATCAAAGAATTTCAACTTTCAGTCTGAAAAATTAGTGTTTGAACTTTATATATGGAATATATGGTGTGTATATTATAAAAGGCTATATGGGCATTTTAAAGATGTGTATTCATGACAACAGTAAGAATGTAGATTTTTTCAATCGGTCAATGACGAATGGGTACTGCTGATAAATTCCATACATGATCACGGACCATTAACTTTTCAAACTCTGTGTCCTTGACCATATTTCATCCTAAACTCAGGGACCTGAGTGTGATTAACCCTACAATTTCCTACAATTTTACAGCAAACCCTGATTAAAAGTAGTAAGACACAAATCTGGGGGACCATGATCATCTACAATTATGGAGGTAATTGCAAAGGTGAATTTTGTTGGTAGAGGTCCCATATGTTAATATAAAAAAGGTGTATTTGCCGCTAATTTTTTAATGACAAGCGGTACTTTGTTGTTCGTTGAGAAACCATCCTCTGCAGGCTGTATCAAAATACTTTTGTAGTGGGGTACGAGGTATATTTGGTCGCTAAAGTCATCATTTAGTGTTGAAAATGTGTTGTCTCCAAAGTTGTGACTTGGACAACTTTCATCGACGAAAGAGACCTTTGGTGGCAGAAATGACCTATGCATAATAATCATATTCCCACTTAAGACAAGATTGACATGGGTTATGGAGTTTTCAGATCATCTCCGACGCTCTGCATGATGAGATACTGAAAATCAAGCCCTTATTACACCTACGTAAGGGAGATGTCCTCAAACTTTTAAAACACCAAAAGAAATCTAATTCTGTCGTAAGATAATGCTAGGTGAGCGTTGGTCAAAGTAGTTGTAGTGTGGTGGACATTTAGATGGTTTTGACGGACACGAACGTGGTGACGGTGGTAATGGTCTGGTGGAGGTGGCGTTTTCTTGTGGTAGTGGTGGTAGTGGCTAAGTCTTGGGAATCGTGGTGGTGGTAGCAAAAGAAAATAATGGTTGTGGTGGTGATTATAGTGTGGTAGAGGCGATGTTGCCGGTAAATTAATTGAGGCAACATCATGATAGTAATTATTCTTTTTATGTAAATTTTTGTTACCTTTTAATCATCTCAATTAGAATTAAGTGATAAGCATTAAAAAATTCTAATTACATCCACAAATTAAGTAACACCATATAGTAAGCACCATGAGAAAACAAAGAAATCATGTAGTTGCAATTATGGTTGGAGAGTACGTGAGAAGAGATTGCTGCTTCTGCTCAATCTGGAGGAAGAAGAGATAGTAAAACAATCGGAAAGAAGAAGAGGAGGCAAATAAGGAGCTATTGAAGGCAAATTAGTCACTTATGGGTTAAATATTTTAATGACCTACCATTGAGCGTTTTCAGTGATAAGTGATAAGTCAGTTATGAGTGACTTAAAATATTGGCCTTTAATTGACTTATCACTTATTACTTTAAGTGGTAGAAAAAGTTAGTTATCCAACACACTTAATTTTAAGTCATTGAAAATTTTCGATGATAGGTTATCAAACACACCCTATGACATCACAATATTGATTACTTTTTAGAGTTTTTGTGAAATAGCAAATTTACAATTTGAAGGCATTTGAAAACTAAAACAAAGGATGACAACTCCATCCCTAGAGGTAAAGGAATACAGAAAACAGTTAAAAGATCAGGTTACAAAGTTCAAAAAACGTGAACACCAAAAGACCACAAGGACAGCAAATTGGCCAAAACCAATCAAGGAGCATTTTGGGATGATTCACACCACACCTGTTGAACCAGAAGATTAGACCGAACAGCAAAAGATGTCAAGGCTGAAGAGAGGGACAACACTTAGTCATTTCCTCGCGGGTGATGCTAATTATTAGATGCATTGCTTGATTGAGGAGGTATAATGAGAACAAGTCCTTTGTATTAAAAAAAAACATCGACATAAGTTACTAACGTACCGAGGAAATCCTGATACATATATCTTAGTTTGCATTGTGTTCGTAAAAATTGATATCCTACGCAACTTAAAATGTAGAAAAATTGTTCAAACAATATGCTGCAGTTACCTTCAACTTTTCGATCATCTACTGGACAGAATATCTGTTATGATAGAAAAACGTGGTTAAACGAGTTACAATAATAAAATTTCATTATTATAAATTTCAATAATAATGATAAAAAAAATTAATACAACAAGTACAGTGTAGAGCAGAAGATCCTCGGGCGATTTGCTTGCCACCTTCCTTTAGGGAATCATTTTCACATTCAATGGCGCCAACCAAACATTGGTAAGCCTCAAACTGCTCGCACACCTGTGCTTCCCACTTTTTTTCCTCCCAGTACTTACTTTGGCCAAGTAGCAAAGAGAGAAAGGTGGTGAAAGAGGGACCCCTGATATGATGTGCAGTGGATGGCAGTTTGACAAAACATAGAAAAAGGAAATGTCAGTGTGGGATTGTGATTTCGGTGGGTACTGGACCCGGCAAACAGGTATACTCGTGGGATACGTGTCAAATTCGATCGGGTATTGATAAAAACGGACCGGATAAATTTTATTCGTTTTTTTCGGGTAGAATTTTTTTAAATCCGTACCCTACCTTGCGGATTGGGTATTACTCGCGGGTAAATCATTAATTTTTAATAGAACATAATTTCCCTCTTTAGGCATTTTTTTCCTTGTTTTTGCTTTTCCAACTAGTATGTTATTTATTTATTTTTGGTTGTTAGAACTAATTCCAATTTCACAAAAATCAGAAACTACAAACTAAAAATAAAATCGGCTGCTAACGTGTTACATACAATAACCCAATTTCCCACCCATAATCTAAAATAAAACAATTAAATGTCAACAAAAATACAATCCCATGGCCGCCATCCACCATTACCAACAACCAAAAATACAATTAAATCAAAAAATCTCATAAACAATCCAAAATACAACACATTTTTCACACATATAACATGACATCTTCGCGATCGGCGGTAGACTGAAAGATTGGCGGCAGATCCATGTAGTTCACAGATCTGGAGTAGTTCGGCAGATCCGAGGTAGTCGCCGTCGCAGATCTGTGGTAGTCACCGTCTATGGTAGTTGTCGTAAGCCATCGATGACGGATCTATGACTGAGAGAGAGAGAGAGAGAGACTGACAAGAAAGAACTTACTACGGCAGATCTGTGGTGGTGGTGGTGGATCTATGAAAGAAAGAGAGAGGCAGGGAAGTGATCGGCGACAGATCTGAGGCCATGAGTACAGTGGATCATTTTGCGGTGGTGTGGATGTATGTGAGAGAGAAAGAGAGATGTCTCTGGTGAGTTGTTAGCTATGTGGAGAGAGAGCAAGGGGAAGGGAAGAGAGTAGACGACACTAAATGACAAGAGAAATAGAAGTGCTGAACTGCTGGGTGGTTGTGTAAGTGAGGGGAATGTCAGGATGGTCATATATATAGGTAAGATTTACGGGTATACCCAGGTACCCGCCACCCGACCCGGTCAGACCCGAAAAATATGGTTCAGTCCGGGTCCGGGTCTATTTTTCACGGGTAATACATATATGTACCCGTACCCGGGATTTTTGTCGGGGTACGGGTCGACCCGCTGGTCCGGGTAGAAAATTGCCAGATCTAGTGAGTACTAACATGTTGCCGGCTTTTTGGGACATGTTTTGGCATTTTCTCTTATTGTATTCTGTTAGGTATGAGGCCATTTTTCCCATTTCTACTACTATATATACTCTCATTGCAACTCCCTTTTTAAAAGGTTATTCTTTGGCTAATTGGGTCCATTATTATTGCAGCCAACTCATCCAGAAATATTATGTAGAAAATAGAAAGCTTTTAGTAGGTAGTAAACTATTTGAGTTTATTGAGTTTTGTTACTTTGATTTAGACAGCAAAAAGTAGCATTTGGTTTATAGTTTAGGCAAATTACACCTATCTCCTTGAAATTAGAGTATAATTACATGTAAGGACAATAGTTTGGACAAATTACAGTTATGTCCGTTGACCAAACAGAATCTTAAAAATCCTAACGGTTTTAATGAAAAGACTTTATTGTCTCTAAGTTAGAACCTTATTTTTTTTTAATGCCATTACTTTATCTCAAAAAAAAAAAAAAAGACTAATGACATTAACTCTTCCTCCCCCCCCCCCCTACGACCAATCCCATTTCTATCTCTTAAACTCCCGCCCAACCGTCGCCCCCTTCGCTGCCCCCGCGGCCCTTGACCAGATTCAGATCTGGGTCCACCTAATATGCGTCGTCGATTGCAAGAGGTCGTCGTCGCTGGATTTCAAGAGGGCATCGAGCTCGGCGACCACAAAGGCAGCGGTGGAGCCTGTGCCAAGGCCGAGGACCATGCCGGACTTGACGTACTCAACGGTGGCGAGTTTCTTGAGGTCGTCTTGGGTCAAGGTGAGGGTAGGCGTGGAGGCTCGGATGGAGAAACGGGTGTGGGGGCGGAGGGAGGGGGTGCGTAGGAGGAGACGGGTGGTGGGGGCGTGGTGGTGGAGGGAGGCAGGAGGGGATAGGAAGGATAAGGCTGCAGGCGTGCGGCGAGGGAGAGGGCTGCCGGCGCATGGGGAGGATTTTAGTGAAGTTTAATTTGCAGATTGAGAATTAGGGTTTCAACAAAACCGTAATTTGCAGATTGAGAAATTTTGATAAAGATTGAGAACAAAACCCTAATTTGCAAAGATTGAGAACAAATCAATTTTAGGGTTTTAAAACCCTAATCTTTAATTAAGGCTTGATATCTTAATTTAAAATTTTTAAAAATATTCAGTATATACAGTACAAGGGGTAATATAGTCATTTTAAAAATACGTATTGATGACATCATAAAAAAATATACTTTTTGGACGGAACCCTGATGACGGATAGACATAACTGATACATTTTAAAAGTGTTTGGTCACATTATGTTACATTTTAAAACTTTATATCCTTGACTGTAATTATACTCTAACCTCAGGGACATAGGTGTAATTTGCCCTTATAGTTTTGAAGGGCCGGGAAAAGAGTATTGTTTACGTTGATGTTAAAAATATATTGGAAACCGAGACTGGAAATCAGGACTTACATAAGAGAAAAGAATGACTGCCTATACGATTCTTGCAAGGGAACTCTCATGTGCTTGAGTCAAAACACAGTTACGGGAGGATATCTCTTAATAATCTAGAGACCGATGTGTTTGTATGTGATCAACTGTCCACATACTTGAAATATCCCCTTTATATCGTCTTAAGTATTACAACCCTAGTAAAATTAGGACCGACAGCTAACCTTGGCCCTTATCTCTGGGAAGCAAGATTAAAGCTTGCTAGTATATTGTGGTTACAAACAGACGTTGATTCAGAATTTGACCCGAGTTTGTCGAGCAAACCGCATGATAGAATCTCATTTGGTAGTCAAATTTATCCTTATGCAAGTTCAAATCTCACTATTTTAACAATTTCATCTGCATTTCTTCAAAAGAAAAATCTGTTTAAAGTTCATCTTCGAATCTAAGTCGAAAATAAGCGCTTGCCTAATGATTTACGCTCGCGCGCACCCCGAGCACAAAAACTTCGCCAGAGGATTGGGTGTAGCAAATAAAAGAAAAGATTAAGTGCATATTTGCATAAATTAGCAGCGATGTGTGGGCCAAATAACTTGGCAGAGCACAAGGCTTTCAAGATTGAAGGCCCAATCTCTGGCCTTATTCAGCCCTGCTTTCAAGTTTCAACTACCATCTGACCTTTCCACAAGGAAAATCAATGGAAAAATTCTCATAAAGGAGTTGGCCGTGGCATTTACCCCACCAGTGGATCTCTTTCGTTCAGTGAGCCCATAAGAAAAGCTTGAATGATAGGCAATGCAGGAGCAGGACAGTACCACATAGTAGGGCAGAAGACCTTGGCCAAGTAAATAAGTTAATACGACTGGTCCCAAGACCCAAGACTGCAGTGTCCACCCACCATGGCAAAGGATTGAAGCTGGATTTGGCTTACACTATGTGATTCATGGCATTGAGATGAAACTAAATTTTTTTCATGTGATGGGAAAGAGTAGGAAGGGTAGTCCTAGCAGTTAGCACTTCCTAAAAGACTAATAACACTTTTTGTATTACTTTGCATGCTCGTAGCTGACAAAAATATGCATGAATAGCCGTACATGGAGTGTCATTAGCGTGTCATTATTAGGGTTATCTGAGTATAGATTTGAAATAAGCAACAAATAAAACCGTCAGTCAAACTCAAAACTGCATTAATACTTTCATTTTTTCTTATTTGGTCAAGTACAGGTGTCATATTTCATCGAACAGAAAAGAAAGTGTCAGTTGAAAAGAAGCATGGAGTTTTATCAAATCGGACATGATTGTCATTCCAAATCACGATCATTGATCGCATAGGACATATGTAACATTTTTCTCATACGCACTTCAAAATCTTTAGAAAAATGTGTGATCTACATACTGAGAGCAAGACTTCCAACTGAGTTTACATCAGTAGGAAATGCAATAAAAGCAACACATAAAAGTCAATGACCAAGCTTTGAAGCTCCCTCAAACCTTTTTCTTCTGGTAATGAAATTGTCACCATGACCCATTAATGGATTCACGCGTTGAAACTGAAAGCGATCAGACTACGATTTCCAACCACAACACCAAGCTTGATTAGCAGCATGTTTAAACTTAAAGAATTGATGTTCGTTTAATTATTATATGTGCAAACATCATGGATGATCTCCATTGTTGCCCTTTTCCTTCTTCCACAAGCAATTCAACGTTTCAGCATCATTGCTCTTTAGACTTCTTCCTCTCCTCCCCGTTACAGATTCTATTCAAATCTGTTAATATCCTTCTTTGAAATTTCTCTTTGCCATTTGAACGAATGTGTGTGTGTGTGTGTATATATTTCTCTTGACATACTACTACTACTACTATATGGCTTTCTTGTTTAGGTAACTCGTTATGCTTCTCTATTTCTCATAATAATTTTGTTTTTGGCACTGAAAACCAAAAAAGAGTTTAGCAAAAAAAAAAATAAGGATAAGAAATGGCAAAATGAGTGTAAACATAGCAGAGAAGTCATGTTGTCATCATATTTATTTAGTCTACTATGAGAAATCCTATTGTCATCATATATATTTATTCAAGCTATTAAGAATAATTTTAGTTACTATTCGGATAATAAGAAGATGGGTACAACTCCCTTTAGTGAAATTAATAGTCCTTGTATGTTTTTAGAGGCATTTAGTTACTGACGCTGAAAAAATGCTGCTGAGAATTGGCGTTAAAAGTGTTAGCAGAAGTGTCAAGTAACTATATTTTGTAATTGTTCATTATCTCTATACGAGACGTTGTAACAATCTTATACATCCTGGTTAGCAGCAAAAAATTATATAGTCTAATATGTCGAAAGTGTAGCCAAGATAGGACCCTGGAAATTGTGGTTAAGAGTTGCATATGGATGTCTCCTGTGGGAAATGCTATTCACAATCTAAACATATTTAGATGCAATGACCATGGGATTAAGAAATTTTATGCGATAGAATGTTGTGCGGTATATAAATTCTGCCACTATGTTCTATTTTATACCAACATTAAATAGGAGAAACGAAATCCATTCTCATAATTTAGTCGAAATTGAGAAAATAAACATCTCCTATTGACAACGACATACTGTTGACTTATTATTTAAAATTATAGTCGTTGAGAAGCTTTAACTTTAATTGCTGAAAAGGTTGAGGACATTGCTCTAAAGGTACAAAAAGATTCAATATGGGCATCATGTACTGTGTCCTACTCTCTTTATTATCTGTTTCCTTGTCCATTTACTTTTTTTTTTTTCCCCTCTCTTCTGGATGTTAACTTGGAGGATTGCTTCTATTGGCTTCTTTCGTAGATAAATTCGCCACCAAATCGTAGAAGCAAGAATGATTATGCCCCTGGGTCCGTGACTAGTCGTGTTAATGTGGTCAGTCCTCTTTCCAAATTCAGGACGATGCTTTGTGCACGCAGAGAATATAAGATAAGGAAGATCTGACGTACCAAGATCAAGATATAAATAGGAACAAGTTAAAAGAATATTTCACGTTGTTGATTTTCTGTTTTGCTTACATCTCTTCATAAATAGATCCGTTATTAAAATCAATTATTGCTAGGTCATATGAGAACAATATATCACATTTATTTGATTTATAGATCCGTAAAACTTTAGGCTTAAGAGTGTTACAAACCCTTTTTTAACCTGAAAAATCATCAAGATCTCATTAGAGTTGTAAAATTAAGAAAATTGTCATATCTGAGTTGTCATTTTGAGGTCTTTCGCTCTCGTGTCCTTGAGACCAAGTCAGAAGGAGTTATTTTTTATTTTTTATGAATCTAGTAGGTTTGACGCGCATTGCCTGCCCTTGACAAGCCCAAAAATAATCTGTGAACGCAAGGAGGAACCGAAATTGAAAACACGTTAATAAATGTTCACCACAAAGAATTTCTTTCTTTCCTTTTATACTCCATAGTTGGGCTCTCTCTGATGGATTCCAGACAATAATGATATACAGGAGGTGGGCTTTCAGCCCAACTCAATTCGTAAATGGGCATGAATTGAGTTGGACGAGGCCACCGAATTGGGCCATTGTTTCGTGGTCTGTCCACTCCCCGTACTTTTATCCAATTTTTTGTTGGACTTGACTTCACCTTAACAAACAAAAGGGTCAAAGTTTCAAATTGTGCCATTACCCTTTGAAATAATTTCAACTTTTTTTCCCCCTACGGTACGAACAACATATTATGTGACCTGTTGGTGTCAGACAGGAGCGGATCCAGAGAGTCTAATCAGAGGGGGCCAAAAAGTCATTAAAAAAAATTTTATGACTAGCATAAAAAAAATTAAAAAGTTCAAGTTAACATAAGATATGAAAAGTAAAAAATATACTACAATTAGCGTCACTATTAAATATATTAAATACAAAATAGACTGATCAATTTGACTACTAATCATATAATTTTACTATTCATGTAAATTTATTTAACTTGGTAAGGTTAGTCAACAACAAGTTCTAATCTGCATGAAAAAATGTTAACTCTTGTATGAGTACAGTCGTAATATATAAGTTAACATATTATAAAAATTTAAGTTAAAAACTTAATTTTGATCTAATTGTGTGTGTGTGTGTGTGTGTGTTTTTTTTTTTTTTTGTTTGTAATCTGAAGTTTTAAAAATTGAAATTTAGAAGAATTAAATTGGAGGAAGAAAATGAGAAAGACAAAAATATGACAGTCGGTGGCCCAAAGAGTAAAAAACGCAACAAAATAAAACCCTGATTAGTTAATTTACATTATGGTTATATTTTCATAAGTATTTTAGAAATGTTTATCTATTATATCTAAAAAAGAACCTCCACAAAAGTTGGGGGGTGCCATGGCCACCCCCGGTCATGAGGGTGGTCCGCCCCTAGTACCAGAATCGAAACCAAAGACCTTGTGATGATCCCTCAAGGCCTCTGTCGTTTCATCCAAACTTTCGGGTTCAACTTAGTGCAAATGCATCAGAATGAGTATTAATGCATTGAATTCATACATTAGTCAACAAAAATAAGGTACTAATTGCATGCACTTTGATAGGATCGTTATACCTATCTTAATTTGGAACTTTTGGTAGTGATACGAAGAATAGAATCTGTTGATATTAATAACTGAATAAACAAAAAAAAAGTGTCCCAATGATCATAAATGAGAGCATTTCTTTTTAGACTATATTATGTTTTTTTTAGCTTCATCTATTGCTAAAAGTACAGTATAAGAAAAAATATTGTCTTTTACCAATAATGAATAGCGTAAACAAGTAAATGGAGGTATTAAAATAAACATTACATCTCCTTTGTACCAAATACTACCATCTTCTTCATAGTTGGCGGAAACCCGTGGGAGAAATGAAATAATAGTAATATGTCGCTAAGACACTATATGAGAATGATTATGAAATAATCAAACTCAGTTTAATTTAAACTAAATATTAGGTTGTTAGGTTTTTGATAAAAAAAAATAATAATAATAATCAAATCAAAAGCTATAAAAAAAACAGATTGAATAATTATACGAATTAATCACTTTTTCATAACCAAGTTTAATCAAGTAAAACACCAAAATATCTTTTGTAGTTAAAAAAACTTCTAGCACATATTATTCAAGTGCTAAATTTTTTAGTCATTTGTCATATTAAAATAGCTTTTTTGGTACTTTTTATCTAAACATCATTCGTAATTTAAAGCTAATTTTTCACTACAAATAATTTAAAATGAATATTAACATGTAATTTTAATTAATTAATTTTAAATTTAATTTCAAACGGACTCTAACAACTTAACAAGCTTTGCTCTCTTAACATTAGTATCACCTTTAACCTCAAGGGAACAAGAATATCTGCACATGCCATGCCTTGCTTTCCTCCAACTCCTAAACTTCAGATGCAAGAATCTCATTAGAAAACTGATGAAATAAAGGCACAATATGGGCCTAGATTTCATAACAAGCAATTTGGTACGCTAGGTTTGCCTCGGGGCAAACGTTGTAATACGTGTGCCACTCTGCTCCACACATGTGTCAGCCGCTGACAATGAGAATCTTCAAAGTTCAAGACACAAACAATAAATAAATTATTATAAAATTTAAAGTGCATATACATGATAATTGTCTAGTTGATTAATAAATTACACTACTTGACTCTATGGACTTTAAAATTGAAGCAAGGTGCTTTGGCTGCCACCATAAACAAGCCCCAAAGTTTATTATATTTCACTTTAAAAAGTGAAAAGGAAAAGTTAAAAAATAAAAGAGACCCTACATTCTTTAAATAGGTTTCATATTTTCATGACATGTTGGGGGAAATGGAGAGCACACGTGCATCTGTTCTATTGCTCGACTTTTTCTTTACGTTCTAGTTTTGCCATTTGGGTGTAATAGGTTTTGCCTTCAGATAGATATCGGAGATATCGTCCGGTTTTAAGTTTTGTGTCTGTGAATTTTTTTTTTGTCGAAAAGATAAATTTCAAGAACAGTTCTGAGGTGCGGAGCGAAGTCTGCATTTATTGCTAGTTCTTTTCCCGGTAGAGTTAGATGTGGGCTCTACATTTTAATGCTTTGGATTCGTTGGTATTTGCATGTTAGTAATGCCTCTTATAAGTAGAGTATACCTGAATTATTTCCTTCGTTTTTTGGAGTACTTTTACTATTTTCCATTAATTAACCAATATATATATATATATATATATATATAGTGAAGTAACTCTTTTAAAGTAATTTATGAGCTTTAGTTTATATATTTACTTATCTAAGTCCGACACCCGAGCAGGAATTTGCATGTCCTCCTAAATTTAAATTAAACTAGCGGCGGCAAACACGATGCATGTACAATTAGCAAAATCATATGTAAACATAATCGATAGAAATAATAAAAAGTAGATAAAAAGGGAAATGAGTTTATCATGAAATATGAAGGTCAAGAGGGAAGGAGCTGCAAAAATGGAGTAAAATATTGACAGTTGGATATCTGGGTGGAGTGGTTGAAATAGTAAGGATGAACAAAAAATTAATTGCAGTCAGGTGAATTTTTACAATTTTTTCTAACATTTATGTTGATTAACAATTTCATAATACGAAGTTAATATGTTATGAAGGGGTGCACGCCCGAGCAAAGTTGCGAAGCACAACAAGAAAAAATGATGACTTGCCAGATACTCCGGAGGGGGCTCCAGCGGGAAATTCCCGATGCTTAAGTCATAGATAAGATTCTAGATAGAGAGAGAAGCATGAATGGAGTAAAAAGTTATTTGACTTACTTCAAACATACGAAAGAATTTATCTATAGTGCGATGAGGTTTTATTGTTCTAGTGGGAGGCAGTTATCTAGAGGTGGTTGTCATGAAGGATTACGTTGCTTATCGCCCAAGGACTGTAATCTTATTCAAGCTGTTGGAACGAATGCACGTAAAATTCATAAATAATAAACAATAATACTCGAATGAGTATATTGAAATAACCAAGACTTAAAGGCGCGTAAATATTTCATGAAGATAGTTGAAGCCTCTTCTACATGCAAACGGAAGACTACTTTGGCAGCTCTATCTTCGGGATTCAACTAAGCCCAGAGTCACTATTCATCTAAAAGAGTTGCACTTCTCTACAATGGATCGTGTATCCACCTCCAATTGATCAAAGCATAAGTTTGAAACAAGTTTTTAGTTCAAGTATTTTTTTTTCTCTCAAATGAAGATGATATCTCTTATCATGTCCTCATCTCAACTTCTAACTCTCTACCCCTTTATATAGTGGTAGAAAAATGTATTTTATTTGAACATTATCAAATTCTTTGAACCATACTAATTCAAGATTTATCAATAAATCTTATAAAATACAATGAACTAAAAAGATAGGTTAATTTTATTTAAAGAATATACACGAACCTAAGTTCATGAATATTCAAATTCATTTACAAAAATAATGTTCAAAAAATAAAATCTCTTGAAAACTTAATAAGTCTTAAGTTCATTTATATACCTTGATAAACTAAAGTTCAATGGACTTTATTTTATTTTTCATATATAAATAGCCAAATTTGAAACACATTTCCAACACAAGATTCTTCTAAGGGACAGAAGATACATCAAAATGAAATGAGGATCCTTAGTCAACGCGTGGCAGTAAAATTCAATCATCTGGTCATTTGCTTTAAGACTTTAGGGTCAGTGTAAAATTGTTAAAAAGGTACAGCATTTCATTTTATAATATGGATAATTACATAAATACCCTTTTGATTTGGCCGAGTTGTTGAAAGCTTCCTGGGATTAGGAAAGTTATAAAGGGACACCTGGACTGCGAATTATGTTGCAATCGTTGGAAAAATCGTCCAAATTAGTAACATGTGATGCTCATGTTCTTAAGAAGTGCGTTTCATATAGATTAATACATAAAATGACTAAAATGCCGTCCATTTCTTTTTCTATCCCGCTATGTTGTCTAAATTTCTTCTTCACTATAACCAAACTTAACTCTATTGTCGCCCTCACCAACCTGCCCCAACCACCACCACTATTCCTGTCTACCACCCACCCCAGCCCCAATGAGTTATTCTATCTCGCAACAGCCGTCAGCCACATCCAATATGGTTGTCATAATCACCACGCCTTTCACTCTTATCACTAGCACTGCCCACTACCATCGTCCCCTCTTCTACGAACTAATGCCTTGTTTCCCCATCATCACTGCCCATGCCCACAACTAAAACAAACCCCATATTTATGTATCGATATTGCACAAACTCTAGATTGATATTGACATTGATCAACGGTTTTGCTGTGGGCACGAGTCCGCTGATGCTGGTCGCCGCCTTTTCTCGTCGCTTCCATTGCACATGAATAACAAAAGTGATCTTACGGTTTATATATAGGAATATTTTGGATAAATTCCTTATTTTGCTATAGAACCATCATATGCAGCACTATTGCAACATCATGTACCCCTTTGCAACTTTTCAAATCCCAATGAGCTTTTTGCAATTCGTCCAAATTATAAGAGTATTTTATACAGTTATTTCTTTGTAAAAGTTATTTTTGTACATCCCCCAAAATTATAAAGATTGAGAGCTTTAAGGATGTTTCACTCTTTGAGAACATTAGTACGTGATCGTCGAGAAACCTACCCTAAAAAATATGCAGCCACTGCCATATACAAATCAAATAAAACGTAATCTATAATTTCCTTTAAATGGTAAAAGTCTAAATAAAAGATGAGTTTCCTGAAAAGGTAAAGCCGAAGTAAGAGGAAAAATGGTCCAGTGCACAAGTTGGTCCTTCACTGGCCCAACCTGTCAGGCTGTCACGATCTAAAAAACCAAAAACCTGATGGTACGTTCTTAGTTCTTACACAGTGGAAGACACCATTATAGTCCTTGGACACTTCTACTATTTAATTAAATTGTTATATATGATTTGACCTTGAGATGTTCTATTTATACTCGACTGAAATTTTTACTCATTGATCTTAGATTACTTACTATTCAGATGTCTGTAAAATATTATATATTATTTATAAGTCCCTAAAGTACTATTTTATTATATGTCAAACAATTTTAGATGCTCAGAATAATTAATTTTGGACCGCTCAAATTTTTATGATCGTCAAATTTTCAATGATCAATGTTAACGTGTTTTTGTTGTTTATTTCTTCTTGTGTCTCCTATGTAATTAAATATAAAATCGAGTGCTGTGATTCAATCAGTTAAGATTACTTGCTGATTCAGTTCTGAATCATATAAGATTTTGATTACAATATTGTTGGTACTAGGGATATAACCTTACGCCAATATAGGGTACAACTCATGACCCGTGAAGCCAAAAAGTTTTGAGGTGGTTAATTACTACAATTTAGAGAATACCATAAGTCTCAAGACTTATTTATTCGAGATCGATGTTATAAGTAACATTTCTCATAGCTGAAAACTAGTGAAGAGAGAACACACGTGAGGGAGAGAGATCTCAACCCTCTCATTTTTTTTTCCGTACTTTGCTGAATTGAGTGGGAAAAAAAAGAAAAAACTTTTGAACGGTGAATATATATGGATTGAGGTCGTGTATATAATCCACAACAACTGTTCGTTTGTAATATTTATCTGCACGCAAAACAACGACAAGATCTTATAACTGTTACTTGTCATATATAACACACGCGTCCACTCACACGTGTAATAAGGTAAGTCTAGAACTTGTTCAGATCAAACTGTACCACCGCAACTAATAAACTCATGCCCGACTTTTTATGATTTTCTTTTTCCCAGTGCACCTCAACTTTTAACCTAGAAGTACGATTGAAAGCATAAAATAACATGAAACTTGAAAGAAAAGCATTAGAATGTGAACAGCACTCAATAATTCGTACGTCTTGGTAACGTTGATATGCAAAGCATGGCGTTAGAAGCTCAATAGTGGAATTATATTGGGACCGGACCCAGAGATCATGCCATAGCTCTTGGGGACCACATCATTAGGGTTCACTGAGAAAGGGACGTGGCACTTAAACTTTTTAACTAAATAAATGAGATTGTCAATTTCAAAGCATCAATTATTTTGGAGCGAATCATAACCGCACTTTCAGGCCTTCTGCTTTTTGTGGATTAACGACTTAACAAATACTACCAATGTGTACGAGTGTTTTTTTTTTTTTGGGGGGGGGGGGGGGGGGGGGGGGGGGAATTTCACTTTATTAATGGAAAATCTGTTTCTACTGCTTATGTTTTTCAAAACCACATTTGATGACGGTCAGATTTTGTTTGGATGAAAATTTTTGATGTAGTTAAAATTTTAAATCTTTTTATTTTTTTAAATCTGCAGCTTTCAAATTTTAGTTTTCAGATAAAGTTTTTGATGATTTATTTGGACTCCTTATCATACGACATCAACGACTATTTTGTTAATATACATGCTGTTACGAAATATAAAGTGATATAGATTTTTTTTTCAATTATATGTGCACATGATGTGAAGATAACAGGTAAAAACATATGTAACCTAAGATGAAAAAAATATCGCATAGAAAGATGGTGGTGTTAGGTTGCAGCAAGAGAAATAAAAGTAGTATTACGGTCCGTTTGGAACCAATTCTTTTAGAATTTGGATTTCAAATTTGGAATTCAATTCACTTTTTTTTTGTTTGGAGCGAAAGAGAATTCAAATCACGGAATTCCAATTTTGTGTTTGGTAAACAGAGGAAATGGAAAGGTAATAAATTTTTAGACAATTATATCTTTGACTTATGATGAAAAATAAATTATGGTAAGTGGTTTCAAGTGTGCTAGTGCCACCACATGGTGGTGTTGGTGGTGGTGGCGGCAGCAACATTGCACGGGGTAGCAAGATCGACAGTGTGAGTGGTAGGGTGGTCAAGTGATGGTAGTGGTGGTATTGAGGTGTAACAAAGTGTAACTAGTGGTCGTCAACTTACGTCAATAATGATGCCGATGGCAGTAGTGATGGCGGTGGTGACAATAGTGGTGACAGCGACAGTAGTGATGGTGTTGGTGACTGCTGTGATGGTGGTGGCGGTGGCGGCAGTAGCAGTGGCAGTAGTGGTGACGACAGTTGTAGCAATAGTGGTGGCAGTGGTGATGGTGGTGGTGGCAGTAGTGGTGGCGACGGTGGTGGTGGTGGTGCATTATTGGTGGCTATGTTGGTTGTGGCAGCAACAGTGGTGGTGGCAGTGGTGGTGGCAATAGTGGTGGTGGTGGCAGTAGTGTTGGCGACGGTGGTAGTTTGTGATAGTACTGGCAGTGACGACGGCGGTGGTGATAGTGATGGTGGCAGTGGTGGTGGCGACGGTGATAGTTGTGGCAGTACTGGCGGTGACAGTAGTGGTGGGGGATGCAGTGGCGGTGGTGGTGGCAGTAATGGTGATGGTGGCAGTGATTGTGGTTATAATGGTGACAGTGACAGTGGTGGTGGTTGTAGTGGTGGCTGAGGTAGTGGCAGTGGCAGTGGCGGTAGTGTTAACGGTGGTTGTGGCGGCAGCGACAGTGGTAATGGTGGTGGCAGCGGTGGTACTGGTGGTGGCAATGACGGTGGTGGTAGCGACAGTAGTGGTGGTGGTTATGGTGGCAGTAATGGTGATGGTAGTGTTAGCGGTGGTTGTGGCGACAACAACAGTGGTAATGGTGGCGGCGTGGTGACGACAGTGGTGGTGGTGGCGACAATAGTGGTGGTGGTGACGGTGGCAGTAGTGCTGCCGGTGGTGGCGGTAGTGGTGCCGTTGGTGGTAATAATAGTGATGTGGCTGTAGCGGCAATGAAGATGGGTGGTGGTCGGTTTATTGTTGGAAAGATCCAAAATAAGGGTAAGATAGGTAAATAATTACTTTTCATTCAAGTAAATCGAAATCCCATGAAATCAGACCATTTTTCATTGGATTTCACACTATAGAAACAAATCCAGTCAAATCTCATGAAATTCAATACCAATTTTTTTTTTAATGTTCCAAACAACAAAATTTGAGAATTTGAAATGAAATTCCATCAATTCCATGGTTCCAAACACACTCTTAGGCTTCATTTATGCATCCCAGAGTTTTAGGCTAAAAAGACTCTAACGTCGCTAACCAGAATTTTGAGGCAAAATACTAGTATACACTAGTTATAGTTATTTCTATGGATTTGAGACCTTTCCTTCTCAAATCTCCAAAACATTTTCACAATCCAATGAATTACAAATTTGTTTCGGACATATCCTAACATATACAGTTTGGAACGACCAATAACTCTCGTATCATTAACAAGAGATTTGTCTCTATCATTAATTGTTAACAAATACTGACCGAAGCAAGTAAACCGTCCTGTATATATATTTGTACAAACCATCGCTGGTGCACAAAAATCCTCTCTCTCGACCCGTATGGTATCCCATAGCATTGACTAGACTAAAAACTCGCTAATTTATCTGGAACAAAATCTACTTTTTTTTAGAGAGAATTTTAGAAATATATACAAATTAAAAAAAATATTTTACAACTCAAACTAGTTGTACAAAATAAAAGCACAGAAACACATATACACAGTGGAAGCAAAATCTACGTTATGAATTTTGTTTGAATAAGGTATATATTCACTAGCATATTGTTATTGAACAAGAAACGAATTTATTGGTTTAATTACTGGCATTTGTCTTGTGGGGAGAGCTACAGAGAATGGAGAGAAATTTGTTGCTTTTATAGTTGAGTTTCTCGAAGTGGAAATGATCTTTGGAGCCTTAAACACATGCATAAATCCAACGGTGAAGGCGGGCAGAGTGAATGCAGAGGAGTAGGACAAAATCAATGCTCTGGTCTGGTCATTAAAGTTGTACTGTGTGACGTTGAAGATTTTGTCCGATAGCGTGTCACGTGGCAGGAAACCATGGTAATTAGGTGCTGCGGTGGTACCAGGTGGTATGGTACACGTGTACAGTGCCACCTGGCCAGGGCAGGCGGCGTGCTACCCGCTTCTCACGGGCAGGGGTCGAGACGTTGGGGAGCAAATACCTCGGAACATGGGCGCACAATCAACTACGCATTAAATTAAATTAAATTAAACAAAGTAATAAATCACCCCCTCCCACCTCGCAATCTCTTTAGCTTGTACCTTTTATTTTCTCTCATAATGCAATTGCACCCCTTTGTTTCTTTATTTGCAGATGTTACCCTGCTCTTTTTCAATCCAAATAAAATCGGACAAACTAAGTTTAGACTATTAAGTTGTTAATCGATTGTTTCAAAGTTTAATTATTTGATTAGATAGAAATTGCATGCTACACACATCTTGTACCGAACCAATCAGCCTAAGTTGGCGAGTTAAAAGATACAAACAAAAATACTAGCCCAAATTTTCCAGCAAGTTAGAATAGAAGTAAAGAGATTCTACCGAGTTTCTTAAGTCGACATTTCTGTGTGTTATACTGAACTCTTTGGACCATTGAACTAACCATCACTTGTATTATTAATCTAGAATATTATAAACGTATTATGTACTACATCGGTTATATTATATAAATTAATATTTTATGCAGTAAAAGTGGTTGAATTGATTGAATTCCCATTTTGACCAAACCAGCCAATTGTTTTTCTTTTTATGGTTGAATGCGGGGTTTAATTATGAAAATGATGGATTTAATAATATCGGGCAAATCCTAAGCATTAATATGGAGTGCTTAGGGAGACAAGGGTAGGAAGAAAGATCAAATATCTTGGTAATCCAATATAGTCAAGTACAAGTGGTCAGGCATTACGGCCACTTAAGACGCCACGTCGCCAGGTCAGCAGGATGAGAACAATGGTAGGGCCTGTATGAAGGCTGAATTTGATAGGCCATATTTTACTGATTCCGCTAAACGAGCAATGTGAGTGATAGATCACTTTCACATGGCGGGAAACTAACATGTACAAACAAACTGACGAAAGTTAGCAAAATCGAACGATCCAAAATCTTGACTACCTATGGCTCTTCCTGTGGGGAGTCTTCAAGATCTAAAGAGAAATGCTTGTTATAAACGTCATTTAAGAGCGGTACCAACTTTCAATGTAGGATTGGCTTTCCCTTTGACAAACAATTTTTCGTCGAAATGATATTGTCGTTACTAGCTTAGAAAAGGGGGTGGTGGAAAAACAATGGTTTTTAATAATTGATGGGGCAATTGCACAAAACTGGATACAAGAAGGACCGTGAAGGCCAAATTGAGGTAATTTACCCTGTGCAGGTTTTAATATTCTACGGCCACTAAAATGATGATCTAGGGGTAGAGGTGTCAAATGGGCCGGGCTTGGGCCGGCCCGGCCCAAGCCCATCGGGCCTCGAGCAAAACGGGCCGGGCCCGGGCCAAGGGGACTGCCAATCGGGCCGGGCCTGGCTCTGGGGATATCTGGGCCCGGTCCAAGCCCAGGCCCTAGGCCCAACATTTAGGGCCGGGCTTGGGCCAGGCCCGGGCCTATTTTTTTAAAAAAATTTTTTGGGCATTTTCTTGTTATTCAATATTTAGTGGCTACTTTCAAAAGAGCCAGCGAATTAAATCGCAAACTTCATATGTTAAGTATGATATCCACACACAGATACCGGGAGAGAGACAGAGAGAAATGGACCTCAGGGCCACCAACTTCATGAACCCTAATGGCCTTGACCATTTTTGTTGCTGTTGATACAGAGAGTGCTCTCACTAATGACTTGGTATTACAGTAGTTGTTGCAGCAAACTTGTTGAAAAAGGGGTGATTTTTTGTGATGAAGGCCAGTCACACATGGGTTCAAGAGCAAAGTGTGGAAGTGATGAAGAAGTCTCAATCTTGACCCACCCACAAGTCAAGTTAGCTTAATCCCCATGTTGCGATTAGAAATGGTCAAACGCGTCACTTTATTTCTTTACCTCTTTTTTTTTTCATTTTTTATTCGTACACGGGCTTGTCGTTGGAAGAAGAAAAGAAAAAACAGTTCTCTGGCCACTTTGACCCGGGCCAGAACTGGGCCAAACCCGGGCCGGGCCTGACCCGGGCCAAGCCCGGGCTTTTTTCGGGCCGTTATCGGGCCGGGCCCGGGCTTTTTTCAGAAAAATTCAGGCCTGGCCCAGGCCCTGGCCCTAAGCCCAAAATGGCCGGGCCAGCACTGTTCATGTATGGGCCGGGCCAAGCCCGGGCCAAAAAGGGCCGGGCCGGGCTGGGCCGCGGGCCGCCCGGCCCATTTGACAACTCTATCTAGGGGCCGTGAAGGGGGAGACTAGAGTTGTCAAACGGGCCGGGCGGCCCGCGGGCTGGCCCGACCCGGCCCGGTTCTGGCCCGGGCTGGCCCGGCCCCGACGATGAACAGTAGCGGCCCCAGCACAGCGGGCCTGGGGCCTGGGCCTGGACCAGGCCGTCCATTGCTGCGAAAAAGCCTGGCCCGGTCTGCGGCCCGGATCTGGCCCGGGGCTGGCCCGGTCTGCGGCCCGGGTTTGGCCCGGTTTTGGCCCCACTTGTTTGAATTTTTTTGTTTTTCCCCCCCTTTCTTCCACCCCTTTTCCAAAATTCCACTTTTACCCCCCCAACAGCAATATAACGGCTAGTTTGGGGGGTATTTTAGTCTAACCTATATTTTTCAACTCCTTTACACTCTTACCCTCCCCAACAACTATAAACGGATAGTTTGTAGGGGTATTTTGGTCTTTTGTGAAGTTTCTAAAATCTATAAATTCACACCATTTCTCTCTAATTTTTCACACCAATCTTCTTACTCTCTCTTACCTAAACATTCTATATTTCTACAAGCTTTGCTACTATTTTCCTCTCCAATTACTACTCTTGCTAATTACTACTAGTATTTACTAATTAGTACTCTTGTTTATTAATTACTAGTCTTGCTAAATTCTTTTTAATTACTACTCTTGCTAATTACTACTAGTATTTACTAATTAGTACTCTTGTTTATTAATTACTAGTCTTGCTAAATTCTTTTTAATTACTAACTCTCTAATATTTGTTACTCGTTCATTCTTTTAATTGTTATTTCTTATTACTACTCTTATACTTGTGTATTTAGTTACTCTTACAAAGTTTAGCTCGAAATATGGCTGGATTATTGAAGAAAATGAGGCGTGCATCGTCATCACGAAAAACATCATCATCATCGCAAGCACCACCACCAGCACAAGCGCCAGCGCCACGGCCATCACAAACACCAATCCAAGCACCAACACAACCATTCGTTCCTGGACGAATGAGTACAGGCTGTATGATAGATACCCAAGCCAATTGGGAGTTCAATCAAAACATTCCAGATTTTGAATACACGCCTGATGAAGACCCCCCGCATTATAGTCAAGGACGCAGCTCGGTTGGCGAAGCTACTACTCCGTGGCATAATCTCAACCCTATGCCTGGTCATGATGAAGAAGGGCCGAGCAATGCCTCCGGTAATGAGCCAGAAGTCCAAAAGGGGAAAAAAAAGAAAGCCGAGTGTTGGAATCATTTCGATGTAGTTATGGTGGACGGCATCCGAAAAGCTCGATGTAAGTACTGCGCTAAATTATTTTCGTCTGGTAGTGGTAATGGACATCTTAACAGGCATTACCCTCTGTGTGCACCTCGACAAGGCCACGTCGAACCTACCCAAACGCAGTTATCTTTTGACGGTAAGTTATTTGTTTATAATCAGCGAGAGCAAAGAGACGGTCTCGCTGAATTTGTTATTCATGATGAACAAGCCTTTTCTTTTGCCGATAATCCTAAGCACTCTAGATATATGAACACATACGTTCAACCTTTGTACAAAAAGGTTCATAGAAACACAACTAGATCCGATGCACTCCGACAGTACAATGCTGCTAAAGCACGCCTTATCGATTATTTCGATAAATTTGAAGGTAAAGTTAGTCTTACTTCTGATATTTGGCAATCTCCTTTACTTTTGTTAGTTATTCTTGTGTGACCGCTCATTGGATTGATGTAGATTGGGTTATGCACAAGAGAATCATCGCTTTCGAGCACTTCCCTTATCCGCATGATGGAATGAACATTGCTATTCTTATATTAAAAGCATGCACCACATTTAAAATTAAGGATAAGATTATGAGTGTTAGTTTTGATAATGCTTCTAATAATAAAGTTGCTGTTGCAGCTTTAAAGGAGACGCTTCAACCTGTACTTAACGGTGAATTATTTCATGTTCGCTGTGTTTGTCACATTATTAATTTAATTGTTCAAGATGGTTTAGCTGCTGCAGGAGATATTCTTCTCAAAATGAGGGGTATGACAGCGTATGTTAATAGCTCGAGTCCGAGAACACAACAATTTAAAACGTTGTGTGTTCAATATAATATGCCTCGCAGGAGAGCAGTTACAGATGTGGTCCACAGGTGGAACTCTACATACCACATGCTTTTACACATTCTGGCATACCGAGAAGTCTATACGCATTTTCTACTAACCCAGTTCCCAGCCGGCTTGCCAACTCAAGAGGAATGGCAGATGGCCACATACCTAGCTGAATTTTTGGAGGTATTCTACACGTCTACCAATTTATTGTCTGGTACGTACTATCCCACCTCTCCTCTCGCTGTAATAGAAATTCTGAAGATGGCTACAATGTTAACAAAATGGAGATATATAGGACCCTTTAAGGAAATAGTAAAAGTGATGGATCAAAAATTTAATAAATATTGGAGTAACTGCCTGCTATTTTTACTGTGGCTACTTGTTTAGATCCTAGGTTAAAGTTGCATGGCGTGAACGCCTCGATACAAGAGATATCGAAATTAATGTGCTACACAGCAGAGGAGACAACCGCATTCACAGCAAAAGTGAGCAAGAGGTTTGAGGACTTGTTCAACGTCTATCGTAATTCTGCTGACGTGCGCGGGCGAGCTACATCATCATCCACTGTTGAGAGGTATTATGCGCCATACCTTAAGGGCTTTGAACATCTAGTAGCAAGACAACTACCAGGTGAAGGTACTTCTAATTCGGCAGGTTCGTATACTTTTTCCTCTTTTAATGAGATTGGTGTATATGCAAATACTGATCATTATTCTGATTTATCAATGCAAGAACAGGTTAATTTTAATTTGTTAAATTTTTGGAAACAAAATCAAAACATGTATAAAACTTTATCCCAAATTGCACGGGATGTACTGCCAGTGCAAGCCTCCACGGTTGCTTCAGAGTCGGCATTTTCAGCTAGCGGGAGGGTTTTGGATGACAGGAGGAGTCGTCTTAACCCCGAGTCGCTCGAGCTATGTGTATGTTGGAAGGATTATCTTGATGCGAAATACCGCGAGCAAGATAAACCGATTGATGATAGGAAGAGCAGTGACTCGGATATTGAAGTACTTCTGGATGATTAGGTAATTTGTTTTTATTTTCCTCTTTTGATCCTTTTGGTTGACGTTGCAGATTTCTTGATCTTTGATTGCTGATATTTTGGATAGACATTCATTATTATTTTGATTGTTAGAATTTTAAGAATAAATTTTTTCACAAAATATACTTTTTTTTCCATATATATAAAATAAATTTTTACAAGCAAGATATATATTTTTTCGTATATATAAAAAAATAGGTAACTTCGCCTGTTTGTTTACAAGCAGCCGGTCCCAAGCCCGGATAAAAGGAGGAGGGCCTATGAATACATTTATTATTTTTCTATATAAATTGTTATGTGTTAAGATTTTATTAATAAAGCTCATCAAGAAGAGTATGAAAATGTTTAACATATAATAAAAAATATAATGGCTAACAAATAAATATGTATATACATACATACATATATATGTATATTACTTATAATGAAATAAAAGGATAAAGATTAGGTTCGTTAAATTGTGAATATTGCCTAGAGATGAAATTTAAAATTGAATAACAAGAAGAAAAAAAAAAGGGCCCGGGCCCGGCCCAAGCCCGGCCCTAGCTATTGGGCCTAGGGCCTGGGCCTGGACTGGGCCTAGGTTTGCCTTCGGCAGGCCCGGCCCGGCCCCGGCCCGGCCCCACAGCAGGCCCGACGGGCTTGGGCTGGGCCGGCCCAAGCCCGGCCCTTTGACATCTCTAGGGGAGACGGGGAGGGCCCGGAGTTCGATGGTTTTGTGAAATTTGGGGCCCACTCAACTTGGAGTTTTTCGGAGGGCCCGGGGGCAGGGGAAAACGACAAAAGAATCTGGTAAAAAGTGAGGGGCGTTGTGACGTGAGCGGAGGGAGGCGTAAGTTAGCGGCTTCGTGGAGTGGGTGGACGAGTCCCACGTATTGTTGGGTGGGGAGGTGGAACTGTCGAGGCGCAGTTATTGGGCGTGTATCACACGCTCTCTGAGGTATTTATTTTTTTTAAATACGGTAAGGGAGAGGGGGTTGACGCTATGCCAATTAATAACAAGGACTTTCCGTTGCGTCACATCTCAGACTGAGGTAGCCAGGTCTCTGAGGCGAATTTAATTTCGACCGTCCTTTAATCAGAAAAGGCATCCTACACTCTTGTTCTACTGTATAGTGATTTCAAAAGGGCTGGCCCAGCCCGGCCATTTTTGGGTCCGGACTGGCCTAATCCTTAGGGCTTAGGCTAGAGTCAGAACGAATAATTTGAGAAACGGATTCGGTCTTAAAATGGCCTGTTTTTTGCCCGATTCTGGCCCGATTCCCTTGGGTATCTTACTTATGAACTTTAATAAGAAATTTCCAATTAGATGAATGCTAAAAATAGTATACACTAAGAATAGAAAATCATTTCGAATGGGTAAGAAATTTAAGACAAGTATGCAATGCATTTTCATTCTACCCACGTCACTGACACTTTTCTTTCGCACCTGATTCCAAACATAAATAAATGGAGGAACAGAAACAAGGGTAGGTAATTTTGGACTCATACTTGTACTAGTCTTTGGTGTTCCCTTTTTTGTTATGACTGAATAGCGAACTAAAATGAAAAAAGAAAATAGAGGTGGGTAAACAATCGTAGTGCAACTCATGAGTGCACAACTGATTTACCTTCTTTCTAGTAAGTAATGATATGTATTAACAAGGAACACCAGAGAGGTGACATCCATGTCCCCAAAAATATCTACTCAGCTAGTTATACAGCATTAAGCTGTCCAAAAACTAAATATAGACTTTATTACAGTAAGAAATTATTTTGAGAATCTAAATTAGAAAGAAAATGAGGCAGAGACTTACAACTGAACAAACTCAATACTTCGGTATTCTGTCGACCCTGTGAATATAAAAGGACAAAATTCCGTTTAATATCTTTTGTAAAAATAATAATAGAATAATTTCTTTTTAAAAATTAGTTGATAAAATGTTTATGGAGATAAAAGGAGGGAGGACCTATGAACAAATTTATCTTAAATTTAATTTTTTCATAACATAAAACATGAATAAAAAGAATTTTTTTAAAAAAATAAATTTTTATTTAGGCCCGGGCCTGGCCCAAGCCCGGCCCTAAAGTTAGGGCCTAGGGCTTGGGCTTGGACCAGGCCAGAATATCCTCACATTGGGCCAGACCCAGTTTGCAAGGCCTGAAGCCCGGTTTGGCCCTGGCCCTCTTCTGGCCCGCTGGGCCGGCCCAAGCCTGGCCCATTGACATCTCTTTAACTGTACCACTTAAATTTTATTATTTAATGACAAGTAAATTTTTATTAGTTGGTCGGGTCAGACAAACTCGTCATAGTTTGCTAGACATTGTTGGCTTTGAGCAATTAATAATTTTTTTTGCTCATATTCTTGAAAATTTGCCAAGAATACTAAAATAGTATGATCAATTTACATATAACATCTATAATTAGTTTCTCTAAAATCCGGGAATGAGATCTCTGAGCGAAGAAATGGGATTTATTGACCTTCTAGTGAATTTTATTTTTTTTTAAGAAATATGCATAACAGTTAGATGAGAAAAAAAGTTTAATTTAATTTCAAAAAAGTACTCACGATTGCAAGGGAGGCCCTGCATATAATAATCATGTGAAAACTAAAGGCGATAATATAAGACTTTCATCACTTAGACTATCGTCATGTTTTTGTAATAATCATCCTACATTTATTTTCGTTATAATAGTCATTTGTATTTTGTTCTGTCCGTCTTTCCGTGACGTTTTTATGTTAAAGTGCTAAGAGTAATTATGCCAATAAAATGTGAAGGCCTTGTTGATGCAACAGAAGCATGTGCAACACTCCTTCGATCCATTTCAACATTTCTTGACCCGAAGATGGATGATGGTGCACTCCCGGCAATCCATTATGGTGGTTGTCGCCATCATAAGCCACCGCCATCACCACCTTACCCTCATAACTTACGGATCTACTATCCATACTTCAAAACCTTATTAGCGTTACCACCATACTCGCTAACGCCTTAACCACCATCGAGTCACCACAACTGTCCACTACTATCAATTGCCTCATTCGCTCCCACTGCCATTTCTTACGGTAGTCACCACGCCTCAAGCCACCGCCACCACGACCTCTATGTCTATGCTGCCAAAAATTAAAAATCTGTTAGATTGTATTCATGCTACTTCTTTTTTTGTACAAAATATATAAAAGCACAAAAATAAAGTGGATGGGCAGATCTACAGTGACCATGGGGGGAATAAGGACTGCGAGGTGAAGAAAAAGAAGAATGAAGGAGAACATTTTTAATTAGAAAAACTACTCTTGTGATTTAAACAAATAGGCTAAAAGAAGCACTAATTTATGAACAGAGCAAAAGTACAAGAATTACTTTAGCAAAAAAGCGAGTTAAAAGACCATTTAAAAACGCGAAGATAGTTCAAAGGGCTAAAATTTAACTCCGTAAGGGGAGCACAGATAAACAAAGTTTTCATGAACTAATCTTGTTGAATATCAGATTGCGAGGTCAATAACCGCACCACAGCTCATTTCTTGTTTATTTTGAAGCCATGACATTACTCAAACCATTTTTTTATGCAGCTCTTCTATACCTATCTCTATATCTATATATAAAGCAAAAATCTTTTTTGTCGTAACACCTTTTTGGTGTTACTAATTGCTTATCTAGAAATCGTGACAAATGGTATCCCAATTTTTTTTTAAAACAAGACACAAAATACAAATCTTAAATGGTAAATAAATATCCATAAAGACATGTTTGCTTTCATAATTTAAATTTCATTAAAAATGTAGTTAAGAAAAATTATAAAACCCAAACTTGATATAAGAAAAATATCATATTACTAACTTTATCCTTGCACATGTTTGTTTTTCAACAATTCAAAATTCATTTAAAAAAAGGCTTTAGTTACAATTAAATCTAAGTTTGATATGATGATAATATTTTGCTAATTTATTTTGTCACACGCATGACTAACTTAGTTTTCTATAACTTAAGATTCATTTTATTGAATGTGACAATAAGCACTTATACATGATGCTTGATTTTTTATTTTATCAAAATTGATATTATTAATTTTATTTTTATACACGTATCGTGTGTGCTACGATGACTCGTCTATTTAAATTTCTAAAGAAGCAATGCATATCATGAAAAGGGGTGAGACTAAGAGTTGTTAATATGAAAGACCCTAAAATTATTAATGAAGGACAAATAATTAAGGGGGAGGTCATGTACCATTTGAAAATTTTTATGTTGGCCAAGGAAATATTTCTAGCAAATTCGCAAGGAAGTGTTATACAAGTCAATTAATCAAAAGACACGAAGCATATATTGAATTTCCAATTGACTTTTTTTTTTAGATACTTCACTACTCCTTATAGGTTTGCCTTTAATTTGTTTATCTTCTTACTTGTTCTGCACTATGTAAAAGAAAGAAAAAAATTAGTGTTTTAAGCTATTTTAAGCTCGTCTTTAGACTATAAGAGAAATAAAATAATATTATAAACTTGTTGTCTATGAACTGTTTATAGTTGACAATCTTATCACTTATACTTGTGCGTTGCCAAAATATACACGCAAAATTTTGGTCGTTAGTCTAATAAATTTTATCAATTAAATTTGATGAAACTAGTAATATTTAGTGACAAATATGAAAGATGGTTCTCTAGCCGTACACAGATACGACCCTGGTGATTGAAATATTTTTCCGATAACAACCAGGAAAAAAGGAAACAAAAATAGATATTTTCAGCACCAAATGGATGAAAATATCGCAGCATCAATAATTGGCCAACGGCGATACACCGTAACAGCGACGCGCCTGAAAACGAGCGTGGGACCAGCAAGTTCGCCGGTACAATATCTTTGGGGCGTTATAACGTTGCGCGTAAGCAGGGCGAAGCATCTCATGTGCGGTTAGGTCGCAAATGGCACGTGTGGGTCACTCCCCCGGCCCCGAGTGGACCCCGGTCACACCCTTGCTCTTTACCCCTCCTCTTCTGCTAAACTACTTAATTGCCATTCTAAGCAATTGTTAGCTAGTCCTCTCATTCACCCTTTTTTTTATTTTTTATTTTGACAATTTTGTGTATTTGACAAGAGTGAGGGAGGCCTTGTGACAATTTTGTGCACTTGACATGAAACTGTTTGAACTTAACGTGGAGTGATGCTATTTTTCGCAGCTAATACGGACATTATTTCAAGTCAGGCATTAATTCTTTTTACGGAGTTCAAGTCATTGATAAAAATTAATAAAAACTTTAAAAGTGATTGAGTTGCACTCAAAAATTAAGACTATAGCGATAAGAATTCATCTTATAAGTTTATAACCATTAATTGGTTATCAAGGGATAAGTATTTCTGAAAATTGTGTTTGCACACAATTTTACAAGGTAAGACCCTTCAAAAGTTTTTTTTCAAGAGAATGAATAAATAAATATATAACAAGAGGAAAGTTGTTACAGCCAAATCTATGTACCAACAAGTAACACACTTAAAGAAATAAACAAAGTGGATAACAAATTACATTAGCCCCGGAAACAAAAGACCATTAAGGAACATGCAAATCTATCCCTACCATTCATGCGTTACTTTGGAACCTGTATTTAACACAAAAGATGCCAGCGGTGAGGATAAATTCAGTATATCATCCGTTCCTTGGGTGATATGCACAAAATGCACTTCATACTGCAATTAAGTGTGTTACACGAAAGTTGATTAAGAATGTCACTCCTAGCTTGATTCACTTGTATTAGCACATGAAATTTTGAATGAGCAACAAGAATAGTACTATGTCAACATAGATGACTCGATAACCAAGCAAGAGCTAGGAACAGAGCATTAATTGGAGCTTTAGCATCATCGATCAATAAAATAAAGCCAGTACTTGCAGCTCTTGAGATCCCACTGTATGTTGTCTAATTATTGGACTCGTCCCAAATCCTATTTTCCTAATGCAGTGTCCTTCAAAACAGTGTAAAATGTGATTTTAACCTTCATGGGAGTGTCAATATTATTTACTCCCCCAAAGAGTGATTATTCTTCTGAAAGTGTTTGTATGTTATGGAACTTCTGGTGGAAACAAGGCTTGGTTTGATTTCTTTGGCATTCCTGTAAATAAAATAAAGATGTATGGCAATTACCAATCTTAGAAACCAACTTCACACAAGGAAGTCTTCATTCAGCCAATAGATTCACTTTCCACTTGATTCCTGAAGCCCCGCCGTGGTTTATACTTCTCTCTCTCTCACACCAACTCTTCTTTAAAAGCCACCTTGCTGCCCTTTCCCTTGCACCCCAACATCCCCTCATTTTCTTTCCATCTCTCTGCGAAAGAGCTTTACATTCAATGGACTCTGCAACTGCAAGAAGGCCTTGTTTCATAGAAGAAGATGATGGTCTTGCCTCCCTTGCAGATATGGAAGCTGGGATCTCTGGAAACCACCACCATCAACACTTCCTCTCCAGGCCTATTTTGTACTCTGTTGCATCACCAAGAAAAACCAGCCTTTTGAATGTCTCCCTCTCCTCCTCCCTTTCTTCTTCTCCGAGATCTGGAAAGTTTTATGATGGCAGATTTGTTGAGGAACTGCAACAACCCCATTTCTTAGATGCATGTTTCCTTTGCAAGAAACCCCTTGGTGGTAACAGAGACATCTTCATGTACAGGTTAGTCGAAAGTTTCCATTTTGTGATTTTCTTGATGTTGCAGTTTGAGTTTCTTAAGAACTGGGAATGCCATATTTGCTTGGAAAATATAGTTGAATGTCATTTTCTTCTATGATTTGGCAAGAAGGAAATTTTCTGAATTTCCTAGCGACTTGTCCGAGATTTTCTCCACGTTTTTGGAATAAGATCATTTCTAAGGCTAAAGATCATGAACATATTCAAATCTTTGTCCTAAGTTATTATGGATTTTGTCGACTTTTACGGGGTCCAAAAGTTAAAACTTTTGGATTCATGGTGTTGATTAAACCAATTGAACACCGATATTTTATACGGCTACAAATCAGATGGCTTTTACTGTGATGGCTATTTTTGGGTGCTGATTGGTACTCTCTGTGATTCTGATTTTGCAGAGGGGACACTCCATTTTGTAGTGAAGAGTGCAGACAAGAACAAATAGAGACAGATGAAGCTAAAGAGAAGAACTGGAACCTTGCCTCCATGAAAGCCTTGAGGAAGAAAGACCCCAGTAAATCTCCAAACAAAACCAGCCAAGATTACCGTTTCCAAACTGGAACAGTTGCTGCTGCTTGAAGAAAACCCAACCAACCAAAGGAAAAGTAACGAACTTTTTTTCCGTCACTAATCAAGCCCCCCCCCACCAAACAAGACAAAAGAGAGAAGATGCTACAGCCAACTTTGTCCATTGATAAAAAAAAGGACGCAGCAAGAAGAGGAGGAGATGAAGGAGGAGAAACCCATTTTGAAAACTTCTTTTTTGGGTTAATTATATAATGTAAATCCTTAATGAATGAGGTCTTTTGTTGGTTGGGTGTGCTTTGTGATGGGTTTTCGTTTTTTGGGTGATGTACTGAAGATTGTGTACCTTTTTTGGTTCTTCATGGTAATGGTAATATAAATATGACTACTGGGAAAGCTACTTGCAAGGAAGCTACCACCAATTCTTTCTGTTTCCTTTATTAACTGCCTTTTTTTGTGTGTTGGTAACTTGCTTCTGCATCGAGACTGATGAGTGTGGTGTCTTCTGTCTCCCTTTTGGGGCCGTGGAATTTTGCTAAAGAAGGGAATGGAATTTCCTGGTAAGCTGGAAACAAAGGTGGTATGCAAGTGGGAATTGAGGGGAAGAAAGTGCTTTTTACTTTTGGGGCAAAAGTGGTTTGCTTCCTGTGGGTGAAAGCTGTAAAGTAAAGCTGCTCCATATTTCTGGTATTGGTGACTCTTCTGAAGTAAACAGCGTAGTCCTCATTTAAACTGTTGAACATGAGGCTCTGAGGAGCGAAGAGTTAAAAAGAAAAAAGGATTATTTAGACAATTGACATTATTTGTCGGGACTATTCAATATTTTTTACTCCGTTTTAGAACAAATGCTGCTCGAAAAGAAAATGAATCTGACCTCACCCGTAACGTTAGGGTCTAGAAGAAAAATCTGGTATCAACTGGTACCTACCAAGAGACAAGATCAATTCTTGACATGCTGTTTGGTTATCTAATCTAGTTCTTCTAATTTCAGACTCATTTGGTTTAGAGCAAATGATTTTTTTGTTAGATTATTCAATTTTATAACTAACCTCACAATCCCCTCCCCGCGTTGCACCTACCATATGTATCCTTTTCTCTTTGCTCGTATTATAATTGGTCTTATTATTATTTTTCATGGAGGAATTGTAGCTAATTATTTTTCATTTGATGACTATTTATTTATTTTGGCAAATGTGCCTTTTTTGCTTGTAAAAAGATATGAACGTAATTGGATTTGATATCCAGACACAATTTCATTTGAACGTTAAACTCAAAATTGCTAAACAAAGAATAAAATTAAGTTACCATATAACTTTTAAATAGAATCTCTTCAACAAAAAAAAAAAATAAAGAAAATTAGGCAATTGGGATTATTGGTTAGAACTATTCAATTTATTATTAGAAAAAATTGTGATCGAAAAGAGAATGAATTTGACTCCACTTGTATTATTGGGGTCTAGAAGAAAATCGGGTATCGGCCGGCACCTACCAAGAGATAAGTTTGATTCTTAACACTCCGGTTGGTTACCCAATTTCTCTAATTACAATCTGATTTAGTTCAGAGTAAATTAAATTTTTGTTAGATTATAACTAACCTCGCAACCTATCTGTCGAGCCTACCATATCCTCCTCTCTCAGTTCTTCGTTTGCAATATAATTGGTTTGTATTATTTTCCATGGAGGAATCATAGCTAATTATTTTTTATTTGATGACTATTTATTTATTTTTGCAAATGTGCTTTTTCTTGTTCACTATAATATATTGACATATTTAGATTTGATATCCCAATACAATTTCAATTGAATTTAAACTCAAACTTGCTAACCAAATAATAAAATTGAGTTACCATATCATTTTAAAATAGAATCTTTTCAACGAATTTAGCTCACGAATTTATTAATCAAATAAAGCGCAAGTCTCGGGTACGGCGAGTTTTAAGGACAAAAAGACTTTCTCATATGGTCGCACGTATGCTATAGGCACGTGAAGAGTTTGAACAAGACCGAAATCTACATCCAGTGTGACGCAAATTCGTGAATGAATTGAAGGTGAGGCCACCAAAGATGTTGGCAGCTATATTGCCTCTCAACAGCGTAGCAATCGTCTGAAAATCTCTTGAACTTGTTGACCGTTGAACTAATATCAATTCTAACATAACAATTAAATTTCTTCAAAAATTTTCAATGATATAATCCTGCCATTAATGAGAAAATTGTAAACAAACAACCCCACAGAGTTGGCCTTTTTGCTCTTTTGGTAATGGGCAATAGCTGTATCTTGCTCACTGAACCCCAATTATGGTGACCCTCTAGTCCCGCCAGTGTACAACATGTATATGTCTGCATCGTGGGGGATATCTTGATCACGACCCAGATTAATCATAGGCTTCATGTAACTTTCCTTGCCAGCTCACTCTTGCTGGTCCATTATTAAGCGAATTATTATTATTGGACAAATTATTACAAAGAATGCCTAGCTAGGATTATTTAAATCAACTTGGAATGTCTTCCGTGTCGAAAATATCAACTTGTCATGTTAAACATGCTAATATGTGTATATGTAGTTTGGAATCAATGCTCTTGCTGAATGGGATCGAGTCATTAAGTCGGCCCAACTTGAGGACGAGTAGTTTGATTTTTGTGTTGGTGAGATACTTATATCGACATGCAATTCTGTAAGAAGTTCCGAAAAATCATATTAAAAGCTTGAAAATGTTACAATTTTGAAAATGTAGTATTCATTGACGAGCGATATTTGTTCATCTGACACGTACACGTTACAAACATCTTGCCTTTTAACGATCAATCAAATCTAATCTAAATGACCGGACAAATCTCAACCTAGTGCATTCACCTTAAGGTAAAGTTGTCCCATCGACTGTACTAGCTCCAGCTAGGTACTCGTTACTTCATGCGTTAAGCACAAGTTGTTCTTTGGCGTAAGGTTAACTCCTTAAAGTGCCTTGTAATACGAAAAATAGTGAAATAAGCTCGAGGGTTAGGTTGATTTTAAAGCTTAAACACGAAGAAAAAATTTACCTCCTGGAGAACTCCAAAGCAATCAAAGCTTATAGCTTCTTACGAGGCTGATCGAAAAATAAACTTCAAAAGATGAAATTTTAGTAACAATATAGAGCAACGCATTGATCACTGGATCAACTCTGCTTATTTGAACCCTAAGGGGTCGTGGAGTGGTAAAAAGTTTTGAAGAATGACTTCAAAGTTTCGAGTTCGAATCCTATACCGACGTGTCATATGAATTGCACTTTCGGCTATTTGGGGAAAAAAAAATCTACTCATTTGAACCCACGTTCAAAAACCCCAAGAACCAAACCTAAATCAAACTGGGCTGATTGAAGGTGACCCCAGCTTCATAACCCAAAGACCCAAAAACCTAATCAAATTGGGTTGATTGAAAGTGACCCCAGCTTCATCATGGCTAGACCTTGCTTTCATGCCTAGCCCATCAAGACCAAGTTGTATTACCTAGCTATACACCGAAAGAGAGAATTGGCCAATGCTATGGAAGTGTCCTTGGACTGTTCCGTATCTTCTTTACCGTCGGATTTCAGGCCTCGATGCTAGAAAATGTTGGTGTCCTCTGTCCTGGATCAACGGTTGTAATAATTTAGAATCGTTAGATAATTTATAAATTATATCTGATTTTTTTCTTTTACCACATCCGTTTATCACATTCAAATTCAATAGTACTAAATAAATAGAATCAATGATCCGAAATCATACAATATCTACTTACAAACTAAAAATTGTACATATTCCCTCCCCCGATCCGCCATGAACATGACTTTATCCAACACTGCTGACATACTTTTATGGTTGGAGAAACACGAGAACAACATTGTTAAAATGAAATACTAAGCTGTCTAAGTTGTTTTACATAGTGATGAATTTTCCTATTTTGATCATGACGAACTATAACCTGATATTACTTTCTCGTCTTATAAATTAGAATAAATAATAGTCAAAACGAGTATTGAACCTCCCGTTAGTTTTTGATGAATAGTTCTAGAAAGTAGTTCAAGCTTTTTGGTACAAGATATATTCAACCACAAAGATTATTCTGATCTTGTAACCGATTCTATCCGGTAATACGTTGTTTCTGCCATTACACCCGTAAAAAGAATGACGATGTATTTATATTGTTACATGGAAAAAGCTAAAAACAAGAAAACAAATTAAAACCAATGACTAGTTCTGAACAAATTGCAAAAGGAAGTTTATAAATTATGTGATTTGGTAGAAAATAATAATATAATTCCACACATCCTTCAACTTTCCAATTTTAGCCAAATTGATCATTTCGTCAAATTCCATTACTTTTCTCATGTAAAAAGGGACCAATTATATACTTTTCATTCCCCTTCACACACACAAATTTTAACTCAAACTTTTCATTCCTCTTTCTAAACCACCCGCAGCACCCCCGATTTCTTTTCTTGTAATTTAATTATATATATATGAAAGTCGAAACTGAGAGAATGTTGTCCAGTCATCGCTTACTTGAACACTCTCTTAATTGGTCATATGAACTTTCCTATTTTAGAATTTTAAAATATTTTAAATTTACTTACCTTTGTAATAATGATTTTGATTCTCTCTCTATCTCTCTCACTCACACACACATGCACACACAAAATTTGATTTGAATTTCTTATTTTCATTTAAAATTTAACTAATTATATAGATTTTATATTTTTCTCTCTTCTATGTCAACATGTCCCACTCAAAAAAATTATTTATATCTTTACAATTCTATTAATTCATGAATTTTTAATCTTAATATTTTTTATTATTTAGAAAAACACAATATTCTCCATCAGTTTTTCTATTAAACTACCATAATCTCTTTGCTTTTATTTCATTACAAATTTTATATATAGTTTACACTCCTATTTTTTTCAATCATTATTATACACCGTTACTCTTTTCTTTGTGATATTGAGTAATACAACCTCAACACACGGGTTATATTTGTTAATATTATCATTGCAATTGCTATTAATTAGGATATACTATTTTTTTATCATTTCATACACTCTTTTTTAACTTCGTTTGTCACTAAAAACTAGGGCTGAGCACGGTTCGGTCGGTTCGGTTTGGAGGTTGAATACTAAACTGAACCGACCAACATCGGTTTGGAAAAAAATAAACCGAACCGTAGTTGAACGGTTCGGTTTGAACGGATTAGACGGATCGAACGGTTCGATTTAAACAGATTAAATCTGTTTGGGCTAGATTCCATTCTAGGCCCAAAATAACTAAAAATTTGTAACAAAACTCAAATAATTCATCAGATCTTAGCTCATAAGACTAAAATTCCAATTAGATTACATAACATCCAAAGAAAATAACTCATTACACACAAATCATTACATAGCATTTATTAAAATTCTAATAAAAATTACATAACATTCAAAAGAAAATAACTCCTAACATAGCATCTGTTAAGCTTTAAATCAAATTACACACATCAAATATATCCATCAGATTAACTTAAAGAAGAAAGAAGTCTTCTTTAGTCTTTAAACCAAACAAGCATCTTCAAAACCTTCATTGCCAATCAACCTTCAACCAGCATATAATCTATATCTAATATGGCTCCATAAAGTACTCGTACCATTTGCCCCGGTGTGACCATAGCGTTTACAACAATATTTACATATTGCAATTTCAGGATCAGGCTCGACTGGTGTATTCCCTTTGATTTTTTGAAAATGATCCCAGACTTCAGATGGCTCTCTAGTACTTGTCTCCTTCTTTCTCTTTGGAGGCCTAAGAGGAAGTGGGCAGGCGCTGTTATTAGCACCTATTGCACCCGCATCATCAACCATCTGATACAATACAATGATAAGAAATCATTAAATCTACTTCAAGTATACTGGTTACTAAAAATTTTGTGAGATTAAATCTCCTTACTTTTTTCACAAACATTATTTCATCATAACCATTTGACATGATACTAGTTATTGAGAATTTCCTTCAAATCAAGTATACTGATACAAGTATACTGAATCAAACTAATTATGAGTTTGTGACATTTCAAGTGTACTGATTCAAACCAAAGATTTCAGAATATGTACTCTCTTTAAGCAATTGTGAGTTTTTGACATTTTATTTGCATTGTCATTCTCAAATGGGTGACCCTAGCTCTACTGCAGTTCTCAGGCACAATCATCCTAAATACTTGCAATCACTTCTGTATATAGTAAGTAACAATGACTAATATATAAATGTACAGGGCAATTGCATTTTTGCACTAATTGAAAACTAATCTTAACTGAGACAATTTTTCTTGTTAATCACCAAAATTGATCCTAACCAACTCCCCTATCACCCACCCACGTCATTTTGGGGGCTCTAAAGTCTAAAGTAGCATTGTAGTACGGATGAATATGCTACAATTTCTGATGATTCAGGGAAGAAGATGAAAGGGAAATGAGGAAGCTTAACTGAGCTAAGAAAGGAGGAATCTAGAAAAGGGGAGACATTACCTTGGAGGCTAGAGGAAATATGAGGCAACGGCAGGAGGAGATACAGATGCGCAGCTGTGGGAGGTTGAGATGGCGACTGGAGAAGGCGACGACTGAAGAGACGATGCTGAAGAAGGCGCTGCCGTGGTGGAGACGCTGCCTTGAGAGTTGAGAGTTGACGGCAGGAGGAGATACAGATGCGTAGCTGTGGGAGGTTGAGATGGCGACTAGAGAAGGCCGCGGCTGAAGAGACGACGCTGAAGAAGGCGCTACCGTGGTGGAGACGCTGCCTTGGTGGAGGCGTTGTCGTGGTGGAGGTGCTGCCTTGAGAGTTGAGGGCTGAGCTGAGGCGTGGAGTGTGAGGTTGTGCTCCTTGTGGAGCAGATCTGGGAGTGGGCGGCGATTGAAGAAAAGATGTATTAGGATTTAGGATTAGTGGGTTACCGATATTTTATATGAAGGGTTAAGTTTAACTACTTAATTCAGTTAAAACTAACTGGGGTTAGTTTAAAAACATTTATATATAATATTGTATACGGTTGGTTCGGTTTAGATCGGTTTCAAAAAAACCAAACCGAACCGACCAAACCGGACACGCGGTTTGTGAAAAAAAAAAACCAAACCAATTGTTTTTGCGATCGGTTTGAAATTTGTCGGATTGGTTGGTTCGGTTTTTACGGTTGGATTGGTTTTTACGGTTTAAATGCTCACCCCTACTAAAAACTAACAATTATTGCTCAAATTCATTTCTAACTATAAAAATTGGTAAGAGAACTCTTTTAAAAAGGTAAAAAAAATTAAAATTTTGATTATCTTATTGTCACTACCCATTTTGTAATTGTTATTAGACATACAAATACGAGATCTCTCAATAAGTATTTTGATAGTTGTTGTTTCCGTGTGCAGCGCACAAGATCAAAACTAATTCATAATTCTTTTAGAAAACGCAGTAAACATCTATTCTAACATTTATTTATATATTCTTTCAAACCAAATCTTGTCATCTTACAACCACTAACATCGAAGCAAACCCAAAAAAACATATATGCAACTTTGCATATACCAAATTTTAGTAGATTGTCATCATTTGTTAAAAGTTTGCCAATTTCATAGGAAATCGTGTACAGTTAAACTGATTTCTATTAGAACAACAAAAGTGTACTACGGTTTATACGTTGATCCTGAAACGTCAATATATAAAGTGCGGTTCTACCACTGAGCAAATGTCTCCCTTAAAAAAACTAATCAAGCAATGGACGCTCAAGGCATTAAGGCATAATAAAGCAATGTTTTAACACTTTTATCCAAAGACCTAGCTTTTCGCGGGTGCTTTCTAATTTTCTTTTGGGCTAATTACACCTATGTCGCTGAGGTTATATGGTATAATTACAGTCAAGGACAATAAATTTTAAAATGTAACATACTGTGATCAAACACTTTTAACATGTATCAGCTGTGTCCATCCGTCAGGGTTCCATAAAAAAGTGTACTTTTTTTACGATGTCATCGATACGTATTTTTAAAATAATGATACTACCTCTTATATTGTATATACTCAATATTTTTAAAATTTTTAAATTAAGATTTCAAGAGGGTTTTAAAACCCTTAAATTGATTTGTTCCCTTTCTTTGTAGTCTATTTCATCAAATTTCTCAATCTGAATCAAAACCTAAGGGTCTCAATCTGCAAATTAGGGTTTCAAAACATAATTCTCAAAACCCTAAAGTTTAATTTTTCTCACTAAAACGCGCCAGAAGCCCTCTCCCTCACCCAACACTAGCAGCCTCCTCCCCTCGCCCCATACCGGCAGCCCCTCCATCGCCCTACCGCCGATCAACCCACCCACACCACCACTATACACAAATCAACGCTGGTCAAACCATAAAACCTAGCTACAAAATGCTCTGAATCTAAGGACCCACTGCCGGTAGCCACCTTGTCGATAGCCCGATCTGTGCCGAGATGGCAGCTCCTTTGCCGGCAGCCTCCTCCGCTCGATCTTCCTTTCTGCTGACTGCCCGATCTGTGCCGAGACGAGCGGCATTGCCGCTATCAACTCCATTTGCCCATCGACAGCATCACTGAGGGCCACGCCAAAGTCCCTGATTGAATGCACAACTCCATTTGGTCGGAGATTTTGGCCTAACTTGAATGTTTATCCGTACATGCTGCACTGACTTCCCTTGATTGAATGCCGATATCAATTAGGTTTTCTACGTGGATCACATGCAACAAGTTCCAAAGGGTACAAGAAATTACAGAGAGAGTGTAAGAGAAAAAAAATATAAAAGAACATGGAATTTTGACTTCATTGAGGGACAATTAGGTCTTTTATCAAAATCGTTAACTATTTTCATATTCCGTTTGGTCAACGGATATAAGTGTAATTTGTCCAAACTATTGTCCTTACTTGTAATTATACCCTAACCTCAGGGACATAGATGCAATTAGCCTTGTTCTTTGTAAGTATGGTCCCAATCGAGCTCTAAATAGATTTTAGAATAGAGAACTGCTAAAGTCTATAGGAAAATTGGGCCAAACATGATACATTTTTTAAACTTGGTTTGCAATTAATCTCAAGACAAATAAATGAGGCCGCACAATGGAAGCACAGATGAGAATCTGCTGCAATAGAAGGAAAAATCATTATGAGCCGAACGATGACGCTGAAATAGATGAGAGGAACGACGAGACATGGGTACTGGGGAGGACTAATCAAATGAGAGGCACCCCTCCCAAAAAAAAGATGAGGCTTAGAGTTATCTCAAGAGAGAGAAGATAAAGGCAGATTTTTTTGTCTTTCATAGAAAGAGAGAAATGATTAAAAGAGATTTATATTCTGTAACAACACTCGTAAAAATTCAGTTTTCAACCTTTAATTAGTAAAAAAAATTCCTCTTCTAGTCAATTTACCAGTCAGAATGACCATTTGTCATATTATAAATACCCAAACTTAAAGTAAAAGAAAAATGCTATTTATTTTGACCATGCTTTTTCACCTTTTCCTGTCTTTAGAATATTTTAGTGACGAGCATTAATTTTTTTTTATCGACAAACAATGGAATAAGTAACTAATCAGGATATAAATGGCCTGTCTCAAAATGAAATACAATTCAAATTGTAGGGGAGGATATCATAGTTTACCAAAACTTTTGGACATAGGTGACTTGCGCCCCAAGTTCAAAACCAGGCCAGGGAATCCGGTCACCTGGTCCAACTGTTGCCCTCCCAGTTCACCGCCATTAGAGTAATGGCAATTTCGCAAATCGAAGCAACTTGAGGCCCTTTCCCAAAATTCAACAAAGACTCCCCTGAGGTAACTTCCATCACACAACTCACCGACTCAGCTAATGAGCAACCCAGCATTAAATCTACACGTGACTCCCACGTGCCACTCCTTCACGTGGCCTTAAAACAAAGCACCCACCGTTGCACTAATCCTGCGCCCCGTCACAGCGTATCCTTGCTCCTTCACCTTCCCTTCTCACCAGGCCTAGCCCCTTCCCCCCCCCCCCCGCTAAAAAGAGACGTGTCTTTCGTCTTTGGCATCTCGGTTTTTATCTCTCACACACACATGCTTACACACACTGAATTGAAAATTCATCAATTTTTTCTCTTATACAGTGCTCTATGCGTCACAGTTTTCGATTGAGGATCGAACTGAAAGATGCTGGAGGATCAGGTGGCGTACCTCTTGCAGAGGTACCTCGGGAACTACGTGAGAGGCCTCAGCAAAGAGGCTCTCAAAATCAGCGTATGGCAAGGTTCGGTTTCACTAATCAGCTTACTGTCGACTTCTCGATCTCCGTTAAATTCGATGTCGTTATCAGTTGTATTGTTCCCTTTGTAGCTATGTACGTGTAGTTGTCTATGATGTGAGTGTTTCGTAGTTTGAGAACTGAGTATCATTTGACTATCGAGCGCATTGTTTTAGCATTTTCTCTATGCTTAGCTTGATTGACATCGAAACGGTGCAGATTTTTTAACCGTCGAACAAGTTGTTTTGCTGTTTTCGCTAGTTCTGCTTAATTGTAGTGACATTGAAACCGTGCAAAATGTTTAGGTCATGGTTAGAGAGATGCCAAATGCGATTGTGTCAATTTGGTGAATCTGGAGTCGTGTTTTGAGTCGTCAATTTTGCAGAATGAGTGATTGTGGATAGCGTGTGAATTGTTAGGCTTAGCAGGCCTAGTTGTTTAAGCTTGCTGGATATTGGTAAGGCGACGTGGAAGAGAGAGATAGAGTGGTAGTGTGAAAAAACATTCGAATAATTTGCGGTTGTGTTAGAGTTGTTGAATTGTCAATTTCTTGTTAGGTGTTAGGGGTCCTGTTCAAAGAACTATTTGTCAATCGGATGATTTTTGTAAGGTAAGTACGTTAAAATTTCAAAGGTCTATATATTTTGTTAACACTCCTTCCCCTGAAATATATGGCGGTGCTTTCATACTTGTCATTTTGATGGTTACGGCCGTGCAAATGAATCTTCTCCTCTACACGTTTGAGAGGATGGGGTTTTTAGCAAGCTGAAGGAATGTGATGTCATCAAAGTCAGCTGGAAGCTAGGTAGCACGGACACCGTGTCCGACACCGACCGGGACACCGGTCACCGTAATTTTCAAAAAACCTGATTTTGGACACCACAGGACACTGCTGAATTATTATATATATATATATATATATATATAGTTGATCCATTGATAGCGCTAGCAAAATAGGAGAAGTTACTAGCGTGATCTTGCCGTCCACGCAAGATCTGTGGACAGTCCAGATCTTTTTTTTGCTTTTTTTTAAGTCCATACGCTACATTATGTAGCGGACAATTTTTTGACGAAAATGCCCTTGCCCGTTCAATTCATTGTTCACTTTAGTTTGTCCGCTACATAATGTAGCGGACATAATATACAAAACGGTCACTTTTCACTTTCAGATCTGGGTAAGTCTCTCTCTCTCTCTCTCTCTCTCTCTCTCTCTCTTCACTTTTAGATCTGGGTAAGACTTCCTCTCTCTCTCTCTCTCGATCGACGGTGGTAGCTATGTATGACGGTGGCAACAACTATGTACGACGGTAGCGGCAGCTATCTACATAGTATTCTTCCATGCCACCGTCTTCCTCCTCTGCCGCTGTACCCATCGACTCCACACCCGCCTGGCAGTGCCTACCTACGCCTCCAGTGGCTCCGGCGAAGTCCACGCCAACAAAGACTCGGTGGGGGACGGATTAGGTGAATCTGTGTTGTCGAGACGGATTAGGTGTATCTGGGTTGTCGCAAAGTCTTCCTCTTCCTCCTCCTCCTCCTCCTCCTCCTCCGCTGCTGTACCCATCGGCTCTGCACCGGCCTGGCCGTGCCTGCCTACGCCTCCGGTGGCTCCGGCGAAGTCCACGCTAGCAAATACTCGGTGGGCGACGGATTAGGTGAATCTGTGTTGTCGACAGAGATGAATTAGGTGTATCTGGGCTGTTGCAAAGTCTTCCTCTTCCTCCTCCTCCGCCGCTGTACCCATCAGCTCCGCACCGGCCTGGCCGTGCCTGCCTACACGTCCGGTGGCTTCGGCGAAGTCCACTCCAGCAAAGACTCGGTGGGGGAACGGATTAGGTGAATCTATGTTGTCGACAGAGACGGATTAGGTGAATCTGGGTAGTCGCGAAGTCCAAGGTTGTGGTAGTTTGCCTTTGAATTCCTTGATGTTGGGTTCAAAGTTTGCACGAGTTATCGGATCTTAGATCTACTGATTGTGGTTGTAAAGATGAAATTGTTGATAATTCGATCATGTACTGCTACTAATTATTATTGTGATTGGTCTTGTTGTTTGGATCTGTGGTTTCATTGAAGAGAGAGAGAGAGAGAGATGCACAGAGATGGATATGGGTGTGTTTGGTCTTGTTGTTTGGATCTGTAAAAAGAGCTAAGAATTCTGCAGAGAAGACCATTGTCCGTTACATAATGTAGCGGACCAAGGTGTCCTATTCACTTTGGAAAATGTAACATCTGGATATTGAAGGGTATTTTCGTCAAAAAATTGTTCGCTATATAATGTAGCGGATGGACTTAAAAAAAACTTAAAAAAAAGATCTGGACCGTCCACAGATCGCGCTAGCAACTTCTCTTATTTTGCAAGCGCTATCAATGAATCAGCTCCCATATATATATATATATATATAAACAAAAATAAACATCGATTAGCAACTGAATTTTGTTCAAAATGGATGAGAGAGAAAGTCAATAACAAGAAATAGTCTCAACAGTAACAAGAAAGAAGGTCTCTAATAAGAAAGCAGTTGAATGTCTTAAGAGTACCAAGATTAAAGTCCCAACAGTAACAAGAGACAAAGAAAAAGACATAGGACCAAAGGCATAAAAGAGAGGTTTTATATAGCCCGATGGGTCTGTAAATGAGGTCGGAGATGTTGACCTCTCTTACTCTGGACTAGGAAGCTTGGATGCTTTAGGTAACAAAAAGAAGGAAAAGATAAAGAGATGAGAAAGAAATAATAAGGTAACTTTTGCTGGGTGTATTTGAATAGGGTTTGGCCTAAAAGTTTATTTCTGAAAAAACCCAGATTTGTCCCTGAAATACGTTTGAAATAATGTATTTTGGTCTCATACGTGTGGACACTTTTTCAAGAGGTGTCCGACATGGTATCCGGAAATTAAAAAAATAAATAAATAAATTCGAACACCGCTGAGAGGTGTCAGACATGTGTCCGCAGGTGTCGGTGAGGTGTCAAGGTGTCGGTAGGTGTTGGACACCATCCCTTGACCTATATGAGGTGGCGGTGCTTCCTAGGCTGGAAGCCTTTTTCTTTTCTTCTTTTTTCTCAAATATATGGGGAGCTAGAAGAGTTTAAAGCATAAAGAAGAATGAAAGAGATCTTTATCAAGTCTTTCGAGTTTGGTTTGCAGAGGAATCTATACACATTATGTCGTGTCTCTCAGCTGGTGACTTTTCCTATTTTTAAAAGATGAGGTAGTTAGTATATGCAGTGTGCATTGATATCGACCACGCTCTTCTTTGTATGACCAGAGCTGATCAATGTGAATGGACCATTGCTTTTCTCATTTATCTCGTATGATGTATTTTAATGTCGTCGATGTACATATATGGTAAACGAAGACACATCTGGCTCATCTGCCTCATGAGTTTTACAGAAAGGGACCCATCAACCACACCCATATGAACCTTCAGTGAAGCCCAAGAGACCTGCCTGTAACTTATCTAAGACACACCGGAAGTATGCGGTATTGAAAGCTATGTTACATGGACCCTTCACTTTGGGTGAAGGGGCGGTGTCCAGACGACACGACCCTGACACGGGTACGGGAGCAGTACCGGACCCTTTGGATTGAGATCGGACACGGCTCATGTCTTTGTGGTTACTTAGAGGATGAAGAAAATTCTAGGGCAACTTTTAATCTGGGTGAAATGAAGAAGGAAAAAATGAATCTGCAGAAGAAAGAAGAAGAGAAGGAAAAGCAGAAGATGAGGGAAGAGGAGGAGCAGCAGCACAAGGAAGAAGAAGAGAAGGAGAAGTAGAAGATGAGGGAAGTAGAGGAGCAGCAGCACAAGGGAGAGAGAAGGATATCTCTGTAACTTCACCTCGAGAGATGCACAAACTTGTCTTGCACTCTTGCAAGTTGAAATGACGACTGAGGAGGGGTTTTCAATCGGCCATAATATTTTTTTTTGCCTTTTTGCTGTCTCATCTGCCACAAGCCCAGTATTGCTGTACCACACATCCCTAAGATGGGATGCAAAGCATGGCCTCTTAAATGCTAGTTCAGCCTTTTAACTGCACAATATCTCCAACTATGTTAAAAATTTAAAATATGTTACTTTTTGACAATGGCAGCTCAATTTTTAAATTCATAAATTTTAATGACAACTCAAGAGGTACTTCTTTGCCAACCCTCTCCAATAGTCCAATTTAACACATATCTTGATGTTCTACCTCACATTCCTAGCATTCTATTCAGAATATTTATGTATACTATAGTAATTAGTTATATACTTATATATGGTGTTTAGTAGCGCACTATAGTAGGAATATAAATGTAATATATATTATGTACGACGTGTCCCCGTACCCGTGTCCAACTTCTGGACGGTGTCCACGTATCCTAGAATTTCGAAAATAGGCGAGTCCGACACTCGGACACCTACCCGTTCCGGACACCGACACCGAGTCCATGTAACATAGATTGAAAGTACGGGAAAGCAAAATAGGATGTGCTTTTGGGCACACCCAGCGAGCCCGACATGGATACTTGACCAAAATGAACTTTATCGTTGGCAGACTTCATGTAGGGGGAGATGGATTTAGGAGTAAAAGTATGTGCTAGCAAGTTGGAAGATCCAGGAATAAAGTGGGATTATCGGTTTAACAGTTCTTTGCTTGGGAAATTCTGAGGATTTTTGGAGAGAGGAAGTGTCTAGAGGAGCAAATTGCTGTCTTTTGTTGAGAATAATAACAAGTGAATATCATTCTGGTGTCTCAGTGGGGTGGAAATTGTCCTTTAGCCATTAGGAATCGAGATCTCTCTGGTACTGTTAATGAGGCATAATCGGTGAGACACATGCTTCGAGTGTGGATGTGCAGTGGAATGGTGCAAACTTCAGCGATCGGCCTTGCAAAAAGCCCCAAGAACTTGAATTTACCAATTGATGTTGTTGCAACTTTCTCTAAGCAAGCAAGCAAGCAACAGTTGATGCAAAGCTCTTATTAACAGTAGATGTATATGTGTCCAAACTTTCCGGTATGATAGAGGCTTTCTTCTTAGCAAATCTTAGAAGAAGCAAGAGAATGAGAGGGGCAGATGACCTAGAGTGCTTGCAAAGGATGCCACCAGAGGCTCTCTTAAGTCCAATTGGAATGAGGTGCAATCAATGCATACCTGATCCCAAACTCTTGGCTAATTTTTTATGACTTTCTAGCTATTACTTATACATTTGAATGATCATGGATTATGACTTCGATTTTATCTTGAATGTCTAGCTTTCCTAATCATACCATTATCTGTAGCATTATGTGGTTGCTAAGGAGCTGGGCAATATTGTGTGTTCCCATCCAAAAAACACCAAAAAAAAGAAAAGAAATGGAGGAGAAAAAAATAATGATTCAGTGTTTTGGCTGAGGAATTGCATGAGACTGCAACCCTTGTCAAGGCTCGCTTGAAGCTTTCCGTGGGGGGGGGGGGGGGGGGAGAAGAAAGCCACCGTGAGAGAAAAGAACGTTAAAGTATTAATATTTTAGGTCATAAGGATACCTCCCATTTAGCTATTTTTGAAATAAATGAATTTCGCAAACTCATAGCTCCTTTATGTATTAAAAATTTAAAGACTGTATTTGATTGGTCATAGCACCAGATGATTGATAGCCACTGCTGCCCCCGCCCCCGCGCAAATAGAATAGTTTTACCATACTAATGTTGATATAGACTCCTGAGAGTTTTTAGTAATTAAGACGGGCCTGATAGACTTGGTTTATTTTATTTGTGTCATTAGATTGGTGCATTATTGACTTGTGTAAGTGGGTCAAAAAACGTTGCTTTAGTGGTGTAAGTTACAATTGCATTACTTTGTGTGTGCTTAGTGGAAGTAGTGGTCCAATAATTTTTTGAAGTGGTTGGTTAGTTATTGTTTTACCACAAATCCTCTGATTTGCATTAGGAGACCATAAAAAGCTATTTAATCTAGCTATTTATATGGTGCAATAAAATGTAGAGAAATGAATTTAAAATGTTATTGTGTGTTCTTTTCAAGATCTCGCATTGTCCACCTCCTAATTTGTGTATAGAAAGTGACTGACCCTTGGCCTCTAAAAAAGTGGTATCAGAGCCCGGAATAATCGTAGTGGATGTTGTGACGTTGGTTTGTTAGTCTCTATGGTTTTCAAAACTATCCAAAATGGATATTTGGTTTAGGAGGAATCGATCGTCAGATTGTGTCACAATGAGGAATGTACTTTAGTTGTATCTTAAATCGTAAGTTGTGGGATGTGGTTGGTGAAGAACCATGTAGTGACTTGTCGAAGAGAGTTCCAAAAGTTGAAAAAAGGCACTCCTTGTGTTGACCAAAAGGCCGTCCATTATTTCTCTTAGTTTGGTTTTCCTATTAATTAAGTACAACTAAAAGTTTTAACTATCAAAGCAAATTTGAATCTTCTGTGGAGATTCAATATTTCCAAGTTATGTTTGATAAATAATTGAGGTCATTGCTTCCAACTGTAGACGTGACTTCTTACCCACAGCGAATTGGGTAAAAGCTGGGAAGAAGATGAGTTTACAAAAAGAGATTTTGAAGATTTGGAGGAAGAAATTGCAACGGGGCAAGAAAGAGAGTTTCACGCTTCTGGAGCTAATGAAATGGAAGAGACAAAGGATGAAGAAGAACTTCAAGATGCTGAATGCGAGGAAGTTGAGGAAATAGTTGAGGAAAGAGAGGAGAAGGAGAACACATATAGTGGTGAAAATGCCCAAGTTAAAGAAAAAGAATCTGTGACAAAGACCATGGAGGATGAGAGCATTGAGAAAGAGATGGAAGTTGATGAAGGCCAAAAGGTGAATAACCAAGGTAGGGTGACCATGGATACCTTTTTTGATCCGAACAGGTTACAATAAATGTCCAAAGAAAATGGGCAAGATCAAGTTTGCACACAATGGTGATACAGATGCGGTACACCTCAAAAGGCTCTTACATGTCTAGTGATAGTTCTATTACATGTGTAGGAGTTACACTAGAAGGCTATAGAAGGCTATCTTGCCTATTTAATTTGTATGGTGCAAGAAAATGTAGAAAAATGAATCTTAAGGGTCATTATGTGTTCTTCAAGATCTCTCCTTGTCCTGCTCCTCTATTTGGCAGCGTAAAGTAAGTGAGTGACCCTTTGCCTCTAACTGGGCTGTCTTCACCAGTCTCTTCTGAGTCACACAATGATCATTTTTGAACTACACATCTCATGCTATGCTAACGCGACGCACTTTCAAAGATCTTAGGAAGTTAGAATCTTATTCCTAAGGTCACCTGAAGTTTTGGGTCAAATGGTTACTTGCATGGCTGCAGGTAAGAGCCACTTTTCCTCCATTACTTGTTCCTTTAAGAGGTGTTATTCGAAATATTGCTCTTAAACAAGAACGTGCATGGTTATTACTTGTTCCTTTTAAGAGATTTAATTTGTAACATTGCTCTTAAACAAGAACTTGCATGGTCTAGTACGACAACACAAGTTAATGAATTAGATCAGCTGGCAAGTATACAAGATGGCAGGTTGGCAGGAGCAGACTGTTGCTCTATATTTTAATCATCCATTACCTGGCCTTTATATATGCAGATCATTTGTTTGTTCATTTCTGATTAAATTTCTTTTCAGTTGGCTGATGATGCTTATTCTGTTGGCCTTGTGTATCATGACTATTTCATTAGTATTTGGTTACTTCTAAACTTACCTTAAAATCAACAGGCGACGTGGAGTTGACGAATATGCAGTTGAAGCCGGAGGCGCTTAATGCATTAAAGTTGCCGGTGAAGGTCAAGGCAGGGTTCCTTGGATCAGTGAAGCTTAAGGTTTGTGGCTCATACAAGTATTGTTATCATGAGGATTGAGAAAGTTTGATAAGAAATGCTTTCCCCTTTTAACGTAAATTATTAGGATGCATTGCATTGATAGCATTGACCGTTATCACCAAATTCACTACTCCTTCAACTTTCAGTGAGACCTTATTATGATTTTAACAGGAGTGCCCAAATTCCACAACTCATTATGATTTTGGTTGGAATTTCGAGAAGTTGAAGGGTGTTGAATTATGGATAAGGTAGCATATTACTGCAATGGAGTGGTAATTACTTTCTCAAAGTGTGAACCTAGGATTTGATTTTTGGCTTATCAATCTGTATACATACAGATTGCTCGTTAGCGGTTAAGTGACCTCAGATGTTTGTTGAGTGAGTTCGTAGTCCTTACCTGTATCTACATTTTAGTTCGTCTGTCTTGCAATTGTAGTAGCTTCAGAGTAGAAAGCTTAGTTATTTGATATTCAAAAGAACCTGCTTATCTTACAAGTATGCCCCCAATGCTGCTTTTAGCAGTCATGGTAGTTCCCGTCAGAGGTGGTTTGGATACAAGACTAGTATTTGGCAGCGTCATTCATGAATTTCTTATCATACTTTCGCAGCTTTGGCTTTTCTTTCTTTTGGTTCTACACATTCATACGTATGTGAGGTGTCTTAATTGGTGACTTCCATCCAATCTCCACTTCTCAACTTTGTCGATCCTTTCTTTTCACACTCATTTTGTGTGCATCCACACGGGAACAATTGATGGGACTGCAAGAAATATTCAGGCGGTCTCTTATTCTGGAAGAAGATGCAGCGTTAGTTAGGACTAGCTACTAAGCTAGAGATAGGGAGTACTTAGATCCAAGGGTTTAGGTTAAACAGGACCAAGACAAAAGTATTTGGAATGCAGTATTGATGAGAATGGGAAGGAATATAAGCGTGAAGTAAATGCATAATATTTGACGAGTGTTGCTCAAGGAGGGAAGATTTACGAGCATATGATGAGAGCAGGTGGCTAAAAGAGTGTACTTCTGGAGTGCTGTGCGGTTATTCTTGTCAAGTTGAAGGAACATTTTATAAGATGACCGTGAGGCCAGGCATGGTGTATGGTTCGGAATGTTGGGAAACTTAGAAGATTCATACAGAAAAGTCGTTTGAACTGATATACGGGTGCTTAGGTGAATGAGTGCTCACATTAGGAAGGATTGAAAAAGTCCGGATATTCTTAAGAAGGCTTGGTTGCATTAAAGTAAGAATGAGGGAAAATTGCTTGACAAGCTGAAGCTTAGGTCAATTTTCTTTTGGTGTTCAAAAATTCAAATGCATCCATCTTATTTTCCTGAAAGGGCTCTTTAGTTTCTGTAGCTTTGATGTCTGACATATGCATTTCCATCTACTTTATTTCAGCAGGGTGCAGTTTGTCGATTAATCAATATCACTAACCTACACATCTTTCTCTTTAGGTCTCTTATTCATCTTTAGTAACTTAATCCTGAGTGACAAACAATATTCTGACTTGGTGCTGGAGCAAAAATCACATTTTAGGTTCGTGAAAGACCTTTGTTTTGCTTCATCAGTATTAGTATCTGCTGACAACAGCATCATGTACTGCCGATGTTAGCACTGTTTTACTTGTATGGTCCAAATCATATTGTCAAGGCATTGTCAGAATTGGCATGTGTCCAGCATAGATATTGTTCTGTTATTTGAATAATCGGGATCGTTGTGGTGATGATCCTCTGTTTTATTATGTACTCTTCAAAAACAACTACTTCTGTGGAGTGTAAAATGTTTTTTTGGCACCTGTCTTCCCCTTGTAGATAGTGCGAGGTCAGACTCGGTTTTTCTCCACTGAATTAGCATGGTTTGACTTGATTTTAGCTTCGTTCCTCGCTTCTAGATCTTGTTTGGCTGCATGGGGTGTTGGGCTTCTATATCATGGCTATTTTTTTCCACTGCATGATATTTTTGAGGTGAATTCCTTGCCTAAAACGTACCCCGTTTTGGCCCTTTTTCACCCTGTCTGTAGGAATTTGAGCTGTTTTGATTATTTTCAGACACTTTTTATCCTTTTCAAATTGAGCCCCCCCAAGGTTCAACATAGCCCCGGGCCTGTGCAGGACTGGTCGTTGCTGCTGTCACTACCAAGTACCTTTTTCTGTCCTGTTCTTTCTTATAAGGGATCTTGTTCTATCGTTGACCACAGATTTCCTTATGAAAAATACAAATAAGAGTTTGCATTGTTTATTCGCTGCGGCGCTAATGTCTGAATCCTAGCACATAGTGCCCCATCTGCTATTCCATGGAGTGGGTGAATGTGGAGGTATTCTTGTATTATTCTTTATTCTCCACATTAGGACCAGTTCATTGAATTGGTCCACAGCATGCCTCTATTGATAAAGACCAACAGCATGTCTCTATTGATTAAAACCAATAGCATGCATAGAATCATTAACATCTCTGAGGCCATAGATGGTTTTCACTTTCTGGGTGATGAATCAACTATTGCAACGCTTATGACTTAGTTGCTTGATTCGAACGTGGTTGTTTGTTGACGTGCCTTCACCATGACCTATGTAACGTTGTGTTGACGTGCCTTCGCCACGACCTATGCTCTTCAGGTAGTGCATCGTACTTCTTGTGTCTTGTTTTTTTAGTGGTGTGGTTCTATTCCTGGCAAGCAGCCTTCCTGGTCAATTTCCTTTTGTTCTGAGGGTCTAGTTGGCGTGGTGCTCTTACAACGTTATGAAGGATAAAGTACAATGAGATGCACGACATTTTCAATATGGCAAAACTTGCAAACACTGAGTTTCCATGAAAGCTTGTAATGTCGTAGTAGCATACTGGTGAAAGTGCTGGCATGGCATCTAAATGCATGGTGATGGCAGGCGATCGGTTTTCATTGCCAGGAATAGAAAAAGACAAAACAACGTGACATAATGTTCCAATCATGTATATGCGTACAAGTGTGCTAGGAGCCTGTTTTTATGGGCCTGTTCGATAAATTTTGATCTACGATGATGAATACTTTTCCATTGCTACTTCAGAGTTGCATCATAGTTAGGGCAGTGCATGGGAGGGCTAAATGTAGTGGCCTTACCCCTGCTATTATTAGTATTTAAGAATTTCATCATGTTTCAATTGCTAAAATAACCTTCAAGAGACAGAAATTTGGAGTTTCCTGCACTTCCTGAAAACAATGTGGATATTTGCATGTTTCTGAAACGGGTTGCTTTCGGTTCTAGGTACCATGGAGCAGGATTGGTCAAGATCCAGTTTTAGTTTCCCTGGATCGCATTTTCTTGTTAGCTGAACCGGCAACCCAAGTTGAAGGAAGCACCGAGGATGCTATCCAAGAAGTTAAGAAGAGCCGAATACGGGTGGGTAGACATTGACAAACCGTGTTATAGTTATATATCTGCTTTTGCATGTTGCTTTCCTTACTAAATTGTCAACATTGGAATAGGAAATGGAAATGAAGCTGTTGGAGAGTAGACAAGTGCTGATGACTGAAATGGTATGTCTCTGTTGTTATTATCTGGAGGAAATATAAGATTTTTGACATTTAATTGCTGATGACGGTGCTCTGTACATCGGGATTCTATGGTTTGCCTGGCTGAACTTATGGCCAAGCTGTAAGCAGCATACCTACTTGAATTATGGAAAGCAGGGTTTTAGCTTATGGCTTATGGAGCTTGGTTATACGTGAGTTTGGATCTTTCCACTGTAAAGTTCTAATACGGGAACCCCTCTATGCGACTCCCTGTTGCTGCTCAAGACATGAGTTATTCACTGTGGAGTAGATTGATATCGGTTTCCTCTTCCCTTCGGATGGGAAATCCCTCAGGGGTCGTGATACAAGGGAGTTAAAAAGTTTTTGGTTGCTTTTGACTGGGACAATGCCATATAACAATCTTTTTCTTAATCATTTTACCATAGTACCGTTTCCAATTGCAAATGCAAATTCTATCGGGCCTCCACCAAATTTTGCATCCAATATGATGTTGTAAGCCACATTTTGGGTGATCACAAACGTTTGAACTCCGTGTTAAAGAACGTGTCAAACAACCGATACATGCTGTTCACTCTGTCTGAGAATGCATTGACAACATAATGATAAGTGGTGCATTGACAACATAATGATAAGTGGTGACTAGTTTCTGTGCTAGCCGTATACCTATCATAAGCTCCTCCATTGCCCTGGTGCATTGGACCAGCTGCGTTAGTAACGTAGATTATGCTTACAACAAATCCCACGGCAACTTTTATGTGTGCTTTTAACACTTTTTGTATCCATGACATTTTACATAGTGATATTAATAAAAGCATATCTACCGTACAATAATCTTAACGTCATTGTAATCTCTACCACATAAGGGTGTGGTAATTTAATATGAGCGATAATACTTTATTGTGTTGTACGTTTCATCACATAACAACACTCCTTTAACTAGCGAGCTTGACTTCTTTGTAGCGTAAAAGTGTTAGTTTTAAAAACATTCTAAATTCTCAACACGGAGGTATTTGCACCGTTTAGAGTACTTGATCATCCGTAGTCTAATCGAGCCATTCCAAGTATGGATTGAAATATACTGTTAATCATATGTGTGCCCCCTCGCGCACATGGCCTTGATTGTGCTTGGAAAGTGAAATTAATGACCGATGAATCACGGTCTATGGTCCCCAAATTTTTTAGACTATGAATAGTGCGTCTTTTTTGCATCATTTGTTTCTGAATGTCCTTTCCAAGAGTATCGCTTCTAAATAAGTTGTGTTGATGAAGAAGTGTTTGGTTAACTACCCAACTAAGTGCCAAGCATGTTAGTTATTCTTAGACCGTTTTAATATGGCCCAGTTGTAACAGCCTGTCCCACAACAAATATGTTGGTGTTTGAGATTAGCCTTAAATGGCCCTGCTAAGGATCTCATAAGTATGTACATGGCTAGCCCTTTTAAGGGAGGCATTATGCTGTGATGCGGCTGTGGACCTGTTGGTCGTTACTCGGACTTGTATTTTGGATTGTCCAAGGGATATTGACGTTACACACTGTCAAGGATCCTCTAGAAGTTTCTGTGCCACACAAATTGATTTCTTTCCTGAATTATTTTCTTCTGTCTAAAAGTTTTTGGTTGTCATAAGAGAATTATGAACCTTAACAATCTTCCTTAGGAACATGGTCTTGTGGGTTGATTTTTGTTGTTGCCTGGCGTAGAAATTGAAGCTCTCTCATCTAAGCACGACTATAGATGCAATAAATAATTATCTTGTACGTGCTCTCTCTCTCTCTATCTCACCCCCTCCCTCCCTCCCGTGCATATCCCTTTGTCATCCGTTTAACATTTTTTTGATGTTGGACATACCTGAACCTCATTGTGGTACCCAGTCAACAATTTGATTCTGCTACTCTACAAAAGTATTACTGTTGAAAGTTGTCCGTGAGAGATGGCGTGGCATGACTCAACCAAGTCAAAGGTTTATAGGAAGCTGACTAGCCCCCCAAGGCCAAAGGGTCAATTTTTGACCCTCCGTTGACTCGTTGGCTGAAGAAAGATACTCGGGAAAAGACTTTTAAAATAATCACCAGGTAATCCCTCAAGTGGCATCAACCCTGAGGCTACCTAACCCGAAGCCTCGAGGGGCATCATCCTCGAGGCTCCTCTTTTCTTAAACTCAAAAGTGCAGCTCAACGGGTGCACCCCGAGGAATTCGGTGGAGGCCTTGTTTCAGGCTGACACGAGGCTGTCCTTTGGCCCTCAGAGGCGAGACTTCTCGGAACCAAGGGAGAAGAGTGGTTAGGTGACTGGGCCAGTGGGTGTCACAGTGGTCAGGCCTCATGTGAATCGTGCTGAGACAAAGGATAAAGCCCGCAGCCTTAAATAGTGTACTACCCATCCATGGGGGGTCAAGGGGTCACCTGCCTCTTGACTGTCCTTCATGGGGACCATTTTCTATCTCAAACTCTTTAGATTTGGGGGAATAAGATCTACTTCAAGCCGTTCTCTCCTTTGGTCCCTATTAGTTGACCGTGACAAAGTGGAGGCACTAGGTCTCACCTCAGTGTCCCTGATTGCCGTGAGAGGGCATGTGACCCCACTTGAGGTGAGCCTCTACCCATCACAGTATATACACCGAGCTTTGGTACGAAGCAATGATAAGAAGAGACCATAACGGTACTAAAAACTTATTATGAGCCTTAAGTTATTGCAACTACCATCTTTTACTTGTGGGAGAGTATGATCAAGGAATTATGTGCCCTACAATGTTTATTGAGTTTAGATGTTAATATGGGACGGATGCAAATTAATTGTGCTACTTCATTTGAACATAGCTAGATTGGAATAGGATTATTGAAGCACTATGAGATGTATTCTATTACTCTATTTGCCGAAACGTGGCATGTCACATGTGGTCCCCTATAGAGGTCAGTAGATTTTAATCATTAGTTAATGGTTTCACCTTCGATTGTCTGTTAGTGTTGGTTCTTAAGCAATTACTGCTTAAGAAATCTTAAATTCACCAACGATGGCAAGTAAACAACAGAAAAGAACGGTACCGGGTGATTGTCAAATTTGCAAAATAAGTATTCTATTATGGCCTCTTGTAGTGTTACACTATTCCGTATATAGGCCTATTAAGATAGTTTTTGTTTTGGATGAAGATGTGAGTGGGGGTGAAGATGGCATATTTTAGAATGCAAGTCCAAAAACCAAGTTAGTCGTCTGGTTCCTAATAGCTATACCATTTTCAAGTGCTGCGTACCTTTTTAGGTGGCTTATGGTTTGGTTTTGGAGCATGGTGGTAAGCTTCTTCTTGACGTTACTTCTCCAATGTCGTGCTTTTACTTATCATGGTGGTGGGCTTGCGTATGTGACACGCTCCTGAGTTAATTACTGACCATCCCCTCTGACTTGCTATTCATATTCTCTATTTGCGTGTACTATCTAGAGAAGGGACAGTGTAGTGTCCAAATCTTGGATTGCTTACTTCGAGTTATGCTAATTACTTGGATGAACTGTTTCTAGTTACTACTGTATTCTTGAGCTTCCTCGATTCAGTTTCCGTCATGATTTTGATCACCATCTCGCTCTTTTTGTGTTTCTAGAATAAATCTTGGCTGGGGTCCTTGGTTAACACAATAATTGGAAACTTGAAGCTTTCCATTTCAAATATTCATATTAGATACGAGGATTCTGAGAGGTGAATAATTTTACAATGTTGATTTGATGTTAGTCATGACTTCTGCAAGAATCTTATAACCTGCTTTTGTAGCAATCCTGGCCACCAATTTGCAGCTGGCTTAACACTGGAGAAACTCTCGGCTGTGACAGTTGATGATAATGGGATGGAAACATTTGCTACTGGAGGTGCGCTAGAGCGTATTCAGAAGGTTCATTTCTTTAAGGATATGAATTTAGTTCTAAAAATACATTCTTCTTTGCTGGCTTAGTTCTATCAACCCCAACACCTCCCCCCCCCCCCCGCCCCGCCGGTGCTGCCTCGTTTGCTGTAACTTTTTTTTTTTTGGTGGTGTGATTACTCGTTGATTTTTTTTGTGTTTATGCTCTTTAGGCAGACCTCAATGCTGAGTGTAATATGCCTATGTGCTGATTTGTTGCAGTCATTTTGTAGATTTACTGTTCCTTAGCTTGCTTTATGGAGTTCTTTTGTGCCGTTACTGCTTGCCTATGATTTTTGGCTTTATCTCTTTAGACAGTTCCATGATACTGATTGTACTAGGATCCCTATGTGCACTTAATTTATTGTCATGCCAAATACCGAGGTACTTCATTTCTTACACTTTCAGTTCATCTTCACTGTTTCCAGCAATCCTATTTACACCTGTTTAGACGGATGGAATTTCTGATAGTTTAATTCAAATCAGCTGGCCCTCCTTTCATAATCTCAAACTTTTGGACAGTAGTTATCTAGCATGGTTTCAGCTTAATACCCGCAGATTTATCTCTCCTTGTACTCCAGACATCTATCTGCTGTTCCATATGTGGGGATCTTTACGTGGTAGATATTGAGGGAGCTTGTATACCTCTTGGCCAATTTATGAATGCCTTTTACTTTTCTCTCTCTCTCTCTCTTGACATCTCCATACTTCATATTCTGCAGAAAAGTTCTTAGTTGCTCAGCTGCAACTGGGAACTGTGTTGGGAGATCGGTCATGTTTTCCCTTTTCTTGTTTCCTTTTACTACAATCTGAATTGTGATTTTGAGCAACCTTTGTCTTGTATCCTTTCCTGAATAAGGTCAGAATAATCTTATATGTTTTGCATTCTCTTCTCTCTTCTTTGGTAATAAATCTATGATGTAAGGTCATATAAAGCTGCTGGTTACTTTTTTCTCTCCGTGATCTTACAGTCTGTAGAACTTGGACAATTGGCTGTTTATTTGGATTCTGATATAATTCCATGGCATATTGACAAACCATGGGAGGGTCTACTACCCTATGAGTGGGGTCAGGTATGCTTCGTTTGCTATAGAAGCATTTTTGCTTATGGTTTCTATATGGCTCTCTCGTAATTGCAGTTCTACATGATGCAGGTTTTCAGATTTGGCACAAAGGACGGGAAACCCTCCGATGGCCTCTTTGAAAAACACTCTTACATCTTGCAACCAGTGTCTGGAAATGCGAAATACGTAAAACAGCATCCAGACGAGTCTGCTAATATTAGTCAACCTCAGCAGAAAGCAGCAGTAAACTTGGATGACGTGACACTTTGTCTATCAAAGGTTGATGTTGCTATTATCTCTTTGGATTGATGAATTTTTTAGGCCACCTTTTTCCAATGTTTGTTTCTTTTTATGCAGAATGGTTATAGAGACTTGTTGAAGTTGGCCGATAATTTTGCTGCATTTAATCAACGCTTGACATACGCTCATCACCGCCCACTTGTCTCGGTGAAATCTGATCCGAGGTCTTGGTGGAGGTATGCCTACAATTTTGTTGCGGATGAGATGAAAAAGGCCAGGTATCTACCCAGTAGCTTTTACTCTTCCATTTCTTTACTCGCAAGTTATAGTTTTCTACCACTTCAATGGTGTTTAATCGGATCAAGAAATTACCGTGGAAGCATCCGTCTCTCTCTCATTCTCTCTCTCTCTCTCTCTCACCCACGCACGCACACACACACACAAAAATACACTCCACACACCCACCCGTCACCCTTTAGTCCTAGATATACACGAGATTATATCACTTAATTCTAGTGAGCAGGGCTAATGATTAGTTGGGTATTTGTCTGTTAAGCTAGTGGCATTTCTAGTACATTATCCATTTTTCATGCCTAATTTGAGTAAAGCTTTGTGCTTTTTGCGTGAAGGCGTTGGTAATCCTTGCAAGGATGAAGCTCCTGGTCTGGGGGCTAGCCGACCCGTTGCAAGGACGATATGAACCCCCTCTTCCTTCTGTTCTCTTCTCTCTTTCTCTCTCTACAGACATAGGTATAGCTACTGCCGGGAAAGCCCCTTTTCCCTAGCTGATCTGGGGCCGTCTGGTGGACAGTCCATATCTCTCTATATATTCTTTAAAACTGGAGACCAACCGCTACAAAAAGTAGCAGCTGGCTTAAAAGCATCTGAATTACTTCCCCCTCTTCCCCCTTGTCTCTCTCTCAATTGCTGTCGCAACAATCGTCTGGCTTTTCACCACCTCAGGCAGTAATGTTTATGATGCCTGAATATTGACTTCTTCCTCTTCCAACTATATTTTTAACTTCTTTCACATGCTTTCCTAGATATCTGGGGCTTTCACTACCTTTTTATCTGATGAATATAAAGGAGGTAATAAATCAAATGGGTATTGAGCAGCCATGGACAATAAGGGAAAGTTTATTATCTTGCGTGTCTTGTCCAATAAAAGCTTCACACCTACCGGAGATCATCAAATCGGACACTTTGCTGCCTCTGAACTTCTCGAGTCTATAATGTAATTCACAAATTATCCATCTATACAAACGTTAACCATAATCAACATACAGACTTATCAAAACCACTGAAATGATGCTGAACGCTTGAAAACACTACAATCAACAATAGATAGGGATCTCTTTTTTAGGATCAATTGGTAGGTGGGGGACGATGTTATTCAAGCAGATTACTGGTGATGCCAGCCACAGTTGCGCAGCTGGTTTTCTGAGAAGGGGCTTGAGTAGTGGTTGCATAGTTTTTTCTAAGACACCAATTGCTAGAAAGAGTAGCTGTGGGTCTCCAAGATTTTGAAAATTTAGATCATGACAGTCCAATTTATCAAGCTTGAAAAGGGCTTTTCAAGCTATCCCCCAAACCCCCCTTATTGCCCTTGAATCTGGGTTTTTTTGATTCATCCTGTTGACGTCATTTGATACCCGCTGGCGAGTTGGATTTCAGCTGGTGGATTGAGAACCTCCATGGATCTTGACAGCCATGGTGAGATCCCGTGCAGCACTGCCATTGTCCTGTCGACTCTCCGACACTTGTCCTTGAGTCCAATAAGTCAGAGAGAGAAGGCGGTGGTCCCATCTTTGATCGTTTGTGGTCCTATCTCATTTCCTCGTTGCAAGTGTGATCTGATAAGGGGAGAAGGTGGAGGGTTATCAGTGAAACATTTCTGCCCTTATAAATGCAATTGCGAAAAACCTTATATCAAGGATTTTTATCCAACTAGGGGAGAGTGCTACCAGGATCTCAATGATGTTGATGTTAGCCAAATGCATACACGTCCATGTGCTCTATGATCTTCATCCCTAGAACCTAATCACTTCGTTCCGCTTTTGACCTATTAACAGGGAAGTAATCACTTTGTTCCAATTGTGACCTATAAACATCATTATACTACTTATGAATCTTAAGGGTTTGATAGGCGTGTCACTTTGCTCTTTGGATCACTCTATGCTTCCCCCACCCGCCTGTTGATCTTAGCTCTGAGCCTCTGAGCGATTCCACATTTTTATTACTATATATTTGCTCACGTTCTTGTTTGTCTTCCCCTTGTCCTTGCGCCTTTTACGTAGTGTGTCTTTTGTATAATCCTCAGTCATGTTCATGGCCAAATAATAAATGAGTTTTTTTCTTTTCCAGTTATGTCTTTTTGCTTTTTTTGACAAGTACTCATGGGTCATGATGCAGTCCAGTGGCTACTTATGATAGCAAAACAATGAAACTAAAGCCTGTTGGCTGCTATGGAGAAGATCGCTATTCGATACACCTCTATCATTGAATCGTAGAGGAATCTGAAATTTCCCGTCCAAGCGAAAATGTGATATCAAGAGGAATCAGACATATGAGAACACATACGTTTTAAGTAGATATCCATCCAAATCTTTATTCCTCTTATAGCTGGTATGGGAAGTGGATGCATCTATACTTTAGCCCATTAAAAGGAGTTTGCTTTATTTCATGATAAAGGGAAATGCTCTCTGGAGAACCTTTTAAAAAGTTGTCAAACTTTGTCATGTGGCGCATGATTCAGCTTCTTTATGGAAAAAACTCTCGAATTCTAAGGTTGGAGATATCCTCTTTCAGCGACTTTTTTTGATGAATAAAAATTGACCAGAAGAAGCCAGAAAGGGAGCAACCTTAGTAAGACCATTGGACAGTAGCAAAATTGGGAAAAAGAGAAAAAAGGGAAGCAGGAAAGTAGTCCAGCATCAGGTAATGGAAAATTTTCCTGTATGCGTAAGCCGAGAACAAAGGGTTCACATGTAATGCCCCGAACCGGAGGGTCCGTACACATACTTGAACCAAAATCCAATCACGTCCATGATGTAACTATTATAAAGGTAGAGTAGAGCATGTAAAATACTGTAAACATAATTAACTAAATCTCAAATACTTAACTCCAAAAATTCTCCAAAACTTTAAAATGCAATTCCGTCAGATTAGCTATCTGAAACCAACGTGAGTACCAAATTAACTAACTAATGATTCTTCTAAAGAAATCATAACCTCTACGATTCTCAATATCAAACACTAAAGCAATTCCATTGTTGTACTAAAATCTTGTCCTTCATGGTACTCTTGGCCTGGGAGGAGAAGGAAACGAAAAGCAAAGGGGTGAGCACGAATTACTCAGTAAGAAATTTTACACACAGAGGGCCAAAAATGATATGAAATTAGATTTATTGAATGGAGCCAATAAATAGGAATTTAGATAACTCAGTCAAATTTCACAGCGAATAACACACGTGACCAAAAGTGGGTTACCAAAAACGAATACCAAATATGGGTTATTGAATAGAACCGATAAATAGGAATTTAGATAACTCAGTCAAATTTCACAAGCAAATAACAAAAGGTGACCAAAAGAGGGTTACCAAAAACGAATACCAAATTTGAGTTATCGAATAAAACCAACAAATAGGAATTTAGATAACTCAATCAAATTTCACAAGCAAATAACAAAAGTGACTTAAAAGGGGTTAAATAACCAATAGGCCAAATATCAAATACAATTTATCAAAACTTGTGGGTGTCAAGAGAAATTTTTGGGTGAAAACTAAAAGGCACAAAAATCGATGAACTTTTTTAAGGAACAGGGACTAACTAGAAGATGACATGTGGCCATGGTTACCACACGTCCAAGCGCTGGAGTTCAAGAAGAAATTTCATGAGTACAAAGCACAAAGTAAACAAGAAATTAAGAACGAAAGGACAAGCTGAACCCGACAAAAATTGGACTGATTAATGAGCTAACAATGAAACAAATAATTCTCGTGTGTACCGGTAACCGTACAAATAAGAATGTGTAAAAGCCCTGACCTCAAAGTAGCGAATAAAACGTCAAAAGACTCAAACGAATGTACTTGCTCTTTTATCCTCTTCTTTTTCTCTAAAGTCTTCCTCCTCCTTATGTAGTTTGCTAATGTAATTCTACTATGACTTGGAAGTCCTAATTGATAGTGTAACTATAACACAACTAAGAGTCTTCATTGCTAATATAATCACAGTATAACTTAAAATCCTAATTCAAGTCATTTTTTTTAATATCTTATCTAATCACAGTAGTCACTAATACTACTTAGTATTAATTTCGTCACTAAAAGGACTTCAAGCAAATTATCTAAGGTCCAATACTTAATTCAAAATCAGAATAATTTTCTAACTATTATTTAAACAAGTACTAAAAAATCTGGTGTATTACATCACAAGTCTGTTCTTTACACCAGCAGAGAAACCTCCACTTGGTGAAGTGATCTTTGTTTCCTACCATATACACCACTACAAGCACAATGAAACAGAATTATTTCTCGCTTTTTAATTCCTCTCTCCATGAACAGCCTTTGAACATCGCAAACAACATGTTTATGATTCTCGGCACTGATAATAGAACTTCGAATAGATAGTGGATGAGTAAGTGATTTACTAGCTCTCAAACTGCTAATAGAACATAATCATCTTCTGTATCTCGGGTAGTATTTTCTCATGGTGTCGGTACTGTGGAAAGCTGTATTGGATTATGAATCTGGTTCAAAGTGTAACTATGGACGATTAATCTATTTTCTGGAGCTGGTGTATTGGGTTCAAAGATCCGTAGGATGGGGAAGATGGCATTTTTACTCACATTTTTCCTAAAGATGATAAAATGAGAACCCTTCGTGAAAGGATCAACCAGTGATCCTTATTTTCATGGGGAATAAAGACTCGTCTATCCATGGAAGGGGGTTCTGATAAATAGCTTCAGATCTTATTCTCACAGCATGTTAATGTAGCAGTCAATCTCCCAAGTTACTACCGCGAAGAAAGACGACTCTCAAATGACAATACCAAAACTCGGAGTTTCTATAAGAGCAAAGAGGTTAAACTATGCCTTGATCCGTGACAGTAATGAACTTGGCCAGAGAGGAGTAATGATAGGCAGACGGAAAACATCCAGAACTGAATTTAACGCCTGATCACATTTTGTACCACCTATATAAGTAACTCTTGTGAACTTTCCTCATATATCACCTCAGAGGAACACTAGTGTTACATAAGGCAAAACTAAAGTTCCAGCAAAGATTCTGCTACTGAGTATCATCTGTACCCAAAATTTGATTGGAAGGTTCTTACAGATATGCTAAGAGAGGAAAAGAGGAGGTCGGGCTGTCCTAGGGATAATGGTCTACACATTATATAGGAAGTTGAAGATCTTCAGACACATTTTGAGGACAAAAGATTGGAGGGTTCTTACGGATATGCAAAGAGAGAGGAAAAGAGGAGGTCAGGCTGTCCTAGGGATAATGGTCTACACATTATACAGTAAGTTCAAGATTTGCAGACACGTGCCACTAAAGAATGAGGACAAAATGCTTCATATACGCGCAAATATAGTTGGGATGTGGTTCCCTATGCAGGTATTAGGGTTTGCATGAAACTGGAAAGGGGTCGGAGCTTTTAAAACTGTTACTTGGAGAGAGATTTCTATACAAGAATAATATGGAAAGAGACATGTTTAGTTCTTGAACCAGACAGAGCATACAGCACATCTCATTTTTCCATTATTCTGGCCTTCTGTAATATTTTGGTGACAAAATCTGTGATCTTTTGCTCTGTTGGCTCATTGCATGGGAACTAGGTTTTTTAACCTGGGGCATTGGAATGTGGCTCGATGTAGTAATTTTCCTATTAAACAAGATAGTCTGGATGCCTGGTTGCTTGTGTCAATTGAAATCTGGTAAAGAAATGGTTTGAGTAGTGCCCTTTTCTTTTTGCCTCCATGATCACGGTTACCTTGTTATTCTCTCTAAATTTTAGTTGGCAGTCACAATATTTTTTCCCTCATCTGAACATACTTATTTGCTACTTATGAGAATTTCAGCTTCTACATGTGCTAAAAACATGTCTGTGGCAGCGGAAAAATGTCTTGGGAGCAGCTTTTGAAGTATGCTAGTTTACGCAAGAGCTACATATCTCTATATGCATCGCTACTGAAATCTAACCCCAATCGGGCAGTTATTGATGATAACAAAGACATAGAAGAACTAGATCGTGAACTTGATATTGACCTCATACTGCAATGGAGGTACTTCTTTTTATCGCTTTAGATATATTGAGGTTGGTACAAAAAAAGTATGTGGTTTGCTATATACTTGTTGCGTGTATTAGTTGCCAGAATGACTTGAGGCGCAGCTTTTTTTTTTAATTATGAAAACAAAGTGTCCCATCTTGCGCGTGTTATTATCATATTATAATCATTGTTATCAAAGGCGTAGGCCCAACTAAAGCGCGAAGGGGTCCTGGAGCTTAGGCGCAAGCGCAGGTGATCACCTTTTCGAAGCGAGACGCAAAATAAAAATAGATAGATATTAGTGCATTAAACCAATAAAATCATGAAAAAAAATACCAGACTCCTCATCATTGGGAAAGGGCCTACGTGACAATGCTTTCTTCAGAGTATTGTAGGCTTCTAGTCCGGTACAGATTCCTTCTCAGTTTCATCTTCTTAGTCTACAAGCTATTGGTTTATGATGTTATTAAGAGAACTAAAAACAATCAGAAGTTGAGCTGATGGCACGATTGCAAAAATCAAAGACTTGATTTTATGGGCTTTTATTTGCACCTCCACCCCTGCCTTGTGCCTTGCGCCTGGGTGCCTTGGTGCGCAAGGCTCCCGCCTCTTTGAAGGTGCTGCGCCTAGCCCTAGGCCAGGTCCCCTCCCTGCGCTAGGCTGCGCCTTGCGTGTAGGCGCGCTTTTCATAACACTGATTATGATCACCGTGAAGTTTTCTGGTGTTTTTTAGTTGCATCATGAGTTTAAAAATGCAATTGGTAACTACCTGTATTCTGACTTCCATTATCAACCTCAACTTTATTTTATTTTTGGGGGTTTTTTATTCACCTTATTCATTTACATGGAAGAAGAGATTTATATATGTAAGATTCTACTACCTATGAATTCGACTTATCTTGGCTCTGGGTTACTTACGCTCTTAGCTAGTGGTATTTTGGTGATTAGTAGTTTTGAACTCTGCACAGGATGCTGGCCCACAAGTTTGTGGAGCAATCGGTTGAATCAGACATCTACCTCAGAAAGCAGAAAGCTAAAAGATCTTGGTGGTCATTTGGATGGTAAAAAAATTTTACCATAAGATTCGGCTCCTTCATCCCCTGTATATCTTTTCGGTGTTTTTGATAGTTAATGCAAATTTCGATGTTGCGTGTGCTTTTTCAGGAACACTCAACCTGTTAAGGAAGAAGGTGAACCAGGTTATCTAACGGATGGGGATTGGGAAAGATTAAACCAAATTATAGGGTACAAGGAAGGTGATGATGCACAGTTGCTTACAACCCATGACAAGGGGGATGTCATCCATACTTCTTTGGAGGTTCACATGAAACATAATGCTTCCAAGCTCATTGATTCTCAGGAGTGCCTCGCTGAACTATCCTGCGAAAACTTAGATTGCTTTATAAAGTTTTACTCAGAGGCAAAAGTGTTTGACATGAAATTGGGTTCATATCAATTGTCTTCACCGCATGGCCTCCTTGCTGAGGTCTCTCTCTCTCTCTCTCCTCCCCCCGGTTACTCATAGATCAGGCTAATTGGATTCCCTTTGTCATCTTGCTTGCAGAGTGCAACTGCCTATGATTCCTTAGTTGGTATTTTTTGCTTTAAGCCGCTAGATGCTAATGTGGACTGGAGTTTGGTTGCTAAGGCTTCTCCCTGTTACATGACTGTATGCAAATCTTCCCTTTTCTTAGCTTTACTTTTGTAGGGATATACTTTTTAACTGATATGTTTTCTTCAGTACCTGAAGGATTCTATCGATCGTATCGTTACGTTCTTCGAAAGCAATGTGGCTGTTAGCCAGACCATAGCCTTGGAAACTGCCGCTGCGTTGCAGGTCTGCTTTTGATATGTATTTTTCATATGAATTATGTTCTGTCTTCAAAAATTGTAGAATAGGGTATTGATCGGAAAAGGGGCTTTAGATCTTTAGCCCCTCTTCTCAGTATATTGCACAGTCTTCACTGACAAACAATTCCCACCCCCACTGAAATGGAACTTTCTGAACCAACACTCCTTGGAATCAGACCATGAAACCACAGACTGGTAAAATTTGATCTCCTTTAATTCAAAATCGGCCTTGCCAAACTTAATCGTCTTTGAATTATTTTCCATTCTTTTTCGTTTCATTGTTGAGTGGAGCTTTCAGGGTCTCGACAAAGCTAGGTTGGAAGGGAACCATCAAAGTCTTGACAAGTTTTGATTGATGTATGTTTTGAAGAAAAGATCCTTCCGAAAAAGTTTTCCTTTTTGGTACTTTTTAATCACAGATTGATCTCAGGTCAAAGCTTTGAAAGGGCACTGCATTTCGCCACTATTGGATGCTACTTTTAAAATTATCAGGTCGTAAGCTGTTAATCTGCATAGTGAACCGTGAAGTTTGAGGTTTGAAGCCTAGAAGGTTTTATACAGCGGTTTCAGTGATGTTTATACAGTCATACATAAATCAATGTACTGAATTATTGGCTTTATCTAGGGGTAGACATGTTTGTTTTGAATTGTCATCAATCAAATATTTAAATGAGTAAGCAATGGTTTTTGATGATGCTCACATGGTAAAAATTATTAGTGGAATGAGAATGTATTTCAGATTCGTGTTTTTCAGTTGCCTGTCAATAGCTTATATATGGGTCCCATTTTTTATACCGCATTTCTTGGTTATTTCATTGTTCCTTTAGATGACGATTGATGAAGTCAAGCGCACGGCACAACAACAAGTGGACAGAGCTTTGAAAGATCAGGCCAGGTCTGTTTGTCTATTTTGATTCAGTTGTCATCTCAGTACTAATTAGACAACCATATTGATTGCATCTTTCCTTCAGTGTTGTTATATTGATCTGTTCTCTCTTCTTTAAGCGCCAGTAGGCTGGACAATTGTTCTTCTAACTGCAGTACCAGTGTCTTTTATGACAGGACTGTCTGTATCGTCTGTCTGGATATATAGGTTGTATAGATGAAAACTTTCATAATTTGTGGATAGTAAGCTATCTTTTATTGTTTCCGGATGAGCTTGTTACGTGGTTTGTAATGCTCATGGTGGTGTTATAAAGAATAGAGATAAGGATGTTATATAGTTCTTTTTTGTGCCCGGCGAGCTTTCATTTTATGCTTCTGTTATCAATTTATTGGTCTGGATGCTTGCACACTGTAATGCATACAAATGGCCTACGTAGATCTATCATATTTGAACTGTCGATTTCATCTTCTTTCCTTTTTTTGTTTTACAAATGATGTAATTACATTCAAATTATACACGTGGCAGGTTCTTTTTGGACCTGGATATTGCAGCTCCTAAAATTACAATTCCTACTGATTTCCTTCCTGACAACACTCATTCAACGAAGCTTCTGCTCGACTTGGGAAATCTAGTGATTCGTAGTCAGGTTGATTAGTGTGGATCTTTTCTGTAAATATTTTAGATTGTCTTTTTGAAAGCTACTCTTATCTGTAAATATCACCTCTATTCGCAGGATGACAATGACTGGGTTTTGCCCGCCGAGATAAATATGTACTTACAATTTGATCTGGTTTTAAGTGACGTGTCTGCTTTCTTGGTTGATGGTGACTATCAGTGGAGTCGACCCTCTCTAAATCTATCCGCTGGTTCTCAGTTTAATGTCGTTAGTTTCCTGCCTGTTATTGACAAGTGTGGAGTGACTCTAAAGCTTCAACAGGTATAACTCCTCAGACATACTGTATTTCCGTCACAATTTGGCATTATTATGAACAGTCGACCCTCTTGTAATTAGTAATGATGGGAAGCTGAAAACTTACTAACTAGTCCAAGGTATTAATCATAAGTGTACTGATACACAGTGTCTTGAAAGAAAATTCTTTCCTGCATATCTGATGCAAAACACACAAGAACCATGTACACGTGTTTTAACATAATGTTTGGCCTTTTGACAGAAGTAATGTAATTATGGGTATTGATCAAGAAATTATCTTTGTTGTCTACTTGTGTCTCAAATTTTCTTTGAGCTTCGTGTCTAAAAACATAGAAGAATGACTTATTGAATAAGGCCAACGAGTCTTTTATTGTAACTTTGTAGGGATTGATCAGTAATCAGTATCATTGCACAAATCTCGCCATCACCTTCACTTTCACCTTAACCATCTAACATGCATATGTATGCATCATATAGTTTTATAATCTAAAGTATGTATGTATAGGTATGTATATTTCTTCTCTAACAGTAAATTATTACTTATTTTAATTCAAGAATTGTTGGTTCCGAAGTGTTACATTACACACATTTTCCCAAAATTTACCATTTATTAGAGATGATTAAGTTTACACATCAGGGTGCCGACTTGTTTGCATGAGCACCTTTTGTTTCCCTTCTCAAGAAAGTGAAAGCAAATGGACTAATAGCTTCTCTTATAGATCCGATCAGAAAGCCCCTCCTTCCCGTCAACAAGGCTTTCCATGCGGCTTCCGTCTCTAGGATTCTATTTTTCTCCGGCTCGTTATCATCGGCTTATGCAAGTTGCGAAGATTTTTAAAGGGAGCGATGATGATAGTTCAGATCTCCTTCGCCCGTGGGACCAGGCTGATTTTGAGGGATGGTCGTCTATCCTTAATTGGAAGGTTACACACTATACCCTTTTAGGTTAATAATTTATCCTAATTTTTATGTTTCTTAACATTTTCCAACTTTCTCCCTCTCAAAATTATTGTCGTGTAGGGCGTGGGAAGTAGGGAAGCTGTATGGCAGCGGAGATACATATGCCTGGTTGGGCCTTTCCTTTATATACTTGAAAGGCCTGGTTCTACATCTTACAAGCAGTATATCAGGTTCAAATATCGTAGACTTGAAATGTCCAAGCTTAACATGGTATATAACATGGTGGAAGTGATTGTACTGGTTGTATAATCTATGAGATTAGAAAGCAACAGCAGATTTTCGATACTGAGTTTCGTTCAAAAAGATTATCTCTTCCTTTTTTGCTTTCCTTTTTTCGCAAATCGCGGGCAAAGGGGTCAAACTACAATGCAGCCTATCTTGAGTTTTTGGATAGTTTTTTCGAGTCTATAGTTGCTTGAGCTTGTACATTTTTGGGAGGAATCCCCTTTTTTGGTGTTCGAGTTGATAAATTTTACTTATTAAAAGGAATAAAGGATAGAGAAAGGAAAAAAAAAAAAAAGAAAACCATAAGGTATCGAGGGATTAAGCCTAATGGACCTTGTGATAATTCTGTCGAAATTTTTGCAAATAATTGTTCAGACAATGAAGCTTTTGCTCCTTAGCTCCCTTCCTTGTGTGCATGTGCATCCCGATGTAGTAGTTTTTTTTTTCTTTCTTGTGTTTGTGTGGGTGTTGGGGGGGGGGGGCTGTATGCAGAAAACAATATAGTCTCTTGTGTAGACTCTGAATTTGTTAAGAGATGCTAATAGACAAAATATGGGAAGAAAACTAGATGAACAGGCTGCTTTACTCCAAAAGGGTTAGTATACATTTTGGCTGAGTTGCATTGATGTGTTTGGAGGGTTAAATGAAGTCGCATTGTCAAACTCCGTGAAAGTGTATTTTGTATGCCTACTCCTACTGGAACATCTTTCTGAAACCCTAAAGCCATGTTTGATCAAAAGTTTTCCTCGTGCATTTCTCCATCAGGAGCAACTGACTGAGTAAATTTTACTTGTGTGATAACCCATTTCGGTTGTTCACACGCTAATTAAGGTACCTTTGGACTTAGTAGAACCGATATTCATTAGAGAAGATTGGCTTATGCTAAGTTCGAGACTGCAACTGAACAAAGACTTGTCAAAAAATCTCGGATACGATGACAGAATGCTCTCTCATGCAGCAAGTGTACCACGTAAAAGACAGTGCGTCCTAAGTTGGTTAAGTTGATTGAGGACATGTATGATTGAGTAGTAACTTTTATGAGAAATACTGATGTAATGACCATTGAATTTCCAATGGCAATCAGACAATCAACTTAACTTGCCTACCTATTTGCTTTAGTTTTGGATGAGGTATGTCGTATATGTGAATTATATAGTGTTAATTGATTACAATAAAAGGGGATGGATGCGGAGTTATGGCTGTAGAGTACTTTATCCAACAGCTTCAGGTTAGGTATGACTAAGACGATGTACAGATTAAAGAGTGAGTAAAACTTGGATGAGGTCTGAGGCTGAAATAAATATTGATGGGCAAGAGGTTTCTAGGGAGGTTTTATTGATGTTTCTTGAGTGAGAATGTTACCAATTGAATAAGAGAAACATGAGTAAAGTGGTGGTGTACATCCCTTGTGCTGTGAGGTCACCAAGATGAATGAATTCTCTTGGATGGCTATCAGACCATCAGTGATGTATGGTTTTGGTTATGGGAATGCTTTGGTGGATTAGCAGCCACACGAAGATAGGAATTATAGCAAACGAGTACACATCGCAAGAGGTTGAGGTTGTGCCGCTGTGGGGAAGAGACAAGGGGGCATAGTTTGAGATAATTTGGTCATGCTCGACGTAGTGATTTAGATTCCATTGAGGAAAAGTAATTAGTTTTCAGATACATGGGCTTAGACGAAGTAGGAAGGAGAGTAGTGAGACTTGATTGTAGTGATTTATCAGGGAATTGTGTAAGTGGAATGGTAGGAAATGATTCATGTACAGGCCTGACTAGCTTGGGACAAAGGCCTATACCTTTCCCTATCAAAGAAAAGAAATGATTTTTCTTCCCCTTCCCCCTTCCGCCTTGCGGTGGTCCTTTTCAGTTGGCCTTCTCCAAACCGAATGACTCCTCCTTAAATTCTGTTGCAATTTGTACCTTATTAGTATTTTGTTCTTAGATCTAGGAAAATATTGTGATTAATGCACTGTGATACTCCTTAAGCTAAATTTCTCTTTGGTGTTTATGGATGTGACCTGTCGGCTGGGCGGTGGGAAGCAGCGGTGGCAGATGTTTTAAAGATTGCCTTGGTTTATTTTACGTCTCTCTTCTTGTAGTCAGCAAGATCTTGGTTGTATTGAGTATTTTATTCAACCATGGATAGAGCTGATAGTACGTGTTCACTTTAAGCTGGTCACTTTATACCCGTTATCACTGACAACTGAGAGAGGACATATGTTGTATGGGGAACTGGTGCGAGTTCATTTTCCTCATGAATTTATATGTGCAAATCTCAAATCTTCATCTTTCGGTGCACCGAAATGTAACAATCTTGTTTCTCCACTGCGCAGGCCTGTAACGGGTGGATAGGATCATGTTTTCTTTTTGTAAGCTGTACGAAGTGTTTCGTTTTAACAGTAGGTTAGCTTGTTGATTGTTTTGCTTTTCAATAAAATAAAGGGGTAAACGTAAAACATTGACGAAGAAAGAAAAAAAATGATATGAGCTTGAAGAAGGCGAACACTAATAGTTTGTTGGAGATCTGCCTACTGGTATTATCTACGTTCAAGAGGATCTTCATTCCATCTCTAAGATCATTTTGACATCCTTCCCCTAAAAGCTTAAGTTGTCAGATATAGTATATTAGAACGCATTGACTACAGTGTTGCAAATCCTTGCTAACTTGCTACCTTGTTGGGTAGGGATGGAGAAAAACTGATATATGAAGTATAGGAAGAGAGGATGATGACGTCGTCGAGAAGAAAATAGTGAGTTAACTCAGAGAGAGAATCCTAGGCCCTAGCTAGGATAAACTGCATTACGTATAGATATAGTTACATTTTTTTCTGTAGTTGTCTTGGCTAAGATGTTCTTTGCATATCCCTTTCTGTATATGTGATTGTGAATTGGGCGTTCCCCTTGGTGCATTCTTTCATTGATGTAACTAGTGTCAGTGTATCAGATGTGTACTTTTAGTGGATGAGTTTGTTCATATCTATTATGAGTTCATGCCAGTGTATTTTATTGATGGAACCTGCTGTTTGTGCTTCTTGTAGCCTCCGTGGAAAACATCTATATCAAGTTCCACCAGAACTTGTGGGAAATATAGAGCATGTTTTGGCAATCTGTGATGCTGAAAGATCCACTAGCAAGGTCTCATTTGGTGCAATTTTTTGAATCATATAAGTATACTAGCATTTTTTGTTTTGATTACAGTGCACAGTTTCCTTGCATGCAGGTTGTGGAAGATGCAAATGCACTAATACTACGCTTTGAGTCTGATGATTCAAGGAGGACTTGGCAGAGTCGCCTGCAGGGGGCAATATATCGTGCATCGGTAAATTTTTATGGAGCTTGAATATTTCAACCTCCTATTGTGTGATAATAGTTAGTGAAGTGACACTTCCCCCTCTCTCATGCTAATATCAACAAAAAAGTAGGCATCTATGATGGTTCTCTGGAATCTCCTTTTCCATTCTTCTTTCTTGTCTCAGAAAAAGGAATTTGAACTGCTTTATCTTTTCAGCTTGCCATCCTTCTTTAGTCCAGGTAGGCTTGGAGCTTTGCAACTATCTGTTATATCCTAGTGAATTGTTTCTGCAAGTGCAAATGGAGGGTAAACACCACTGAGGATGGGGTTTGAAAGTATGATTTATTTCTTAAAGAAGCACTGTATAGACTAAACATACTAGCACGTAGCAGTTCAATGCAACTGTTTCATGATTGCGAGTTAAGGAGCATATGCAATCTTGTTTTCTGCAATTAATAAAGCCATGCTGGTGGTGGCTCATGAGTTAATCCTGCCTTGTAAGATTGGATGCTGGCAAGGGCTTCTTCTCTGCAAGTTAGGTTTTGGGTGTGTGTCCATGCACGTTTTTCTCTATGTAGCTGTCAAAAATGATGCTGGATTGGGATTTTTTCACCGATTAGTAACTTGTTATTTTTTATCTCCTAATTCCCGGTTCTGACCCACATGGTAATGCACTTCCGTTTTGTTTGATACAATGGAGTTTTGTTATAAACTGCTCAAGTGTACGCTGTCAATGTTTGTACTTGACCTTTTAACCTCTAAAGTACGAACGGTTGCTTGTGCAGCTTCTGTGGTTGTCTTTTGTCTCCTTTTGTACTGTATTAGCGCTATACAAGTTACTTTAATCAGTGATTTAGACAGTAGATTTTTATCTCTGAGATAATGCCCAAATTGCAAAGCATGAATCTTTCATTGTTGCACGCTGTTATCCAGCTACTGTAGAAGGGATCCTCATACCTCCCATGCCATGCAGGTTTCTGCTCCTATAACAGGCTTATCTGAAACTTCGGATTCTGAAGACTCAGAGGCAGAGCTTGTTCCTAATCACGACAAAGATTTGTCGAAGATGGAAAGACTTTTTATCACTGGTGTTTTGGATGAGTTAAAAATTTGCTTTAATTATGATACTCAGGTTCGCTTGTAACTTAATCTAAGCTGTGGTATATCCTTAATTAGTGGAGCAGAGATATCTGATGCATGTCCTTTTTGTTTCCTCTAGCATGGCCAAAATCGCACAAAAATGCTTTTAGCTGAGGAAAGTCGTTTATTTGAATTCCGAGCAATAGGTGGTCGGGTAAGTTTTCATTTTACTGTGTGTTTTTATCACCACTTCGATTTTCTTGTGGATTTGAAGCTATTTCCCGGAACAGGTTGAGCTTTCAATCAGAGGAAATGACATGTTCATTGGCACAGTCCTGAAAGCTTTGGAGGTAGAAGATCTAGTTTGTTGCAAGGGATCATCTCAACCTTGTTATCTGGCACGATCATTCATCCGGAGTACAGATGCACCTTCAGTCTTCAATGCTACTGATGATCAGAGTCATGGTGATAATACAAAATATCAGTCCGATGGAGATGATAAGTTTTATGAGGCATCAGAAAATCTTAATGATTCTGGAGATAGTCCAATGCAGTCATCGGAGAATGTACCTGAGTACTTGAGTCCTCAAAATCCTCTCTCATCAGAAAAGCCGAAGTTGAAGACCCCAAGTTTTAGTCGTGTTGCAGGTCTACTCCCTAGTGAGATGATTCAAACTGGAGGAGATGACATAGAAACTACTGATACTTTAGATAGTTTTGTGAAGGCTCAGATAGTCATTTTTGACCAGGGTTCACCCCTTTATGATAATGTCGATACACGGGTGAGTTGTCTAGGTTTTTTATTCTGTCTAAATATGTTTCATGTGGTTTTTAATTTTCCTTCTCTTCTTTCCTTTCCAGGTAACAGTTACCCTGGCTACCTTGTCATTTTATTGTCGTAGGCCCACAATACTTGCAATTATTGAATTTGTGAATGCTATTAACCTTGAGGATGAAAGTCATGAAACTTTCAGTGACAATTCTTCAACAGCCCCAATGCAACATAGTATTGGTATGGAAGATGAAGTTGATATGCTGGAATCAACTGCTCCTGAAGAAGCTGTAGTCAGAGGACTGCTGGGGAAAGGGAAATCTAGAATTATATTCTATCTATCACTGAACATGGCTCGTGCTCAGATTTTTCTAATGAAGGAAAATGGAACGAAACTTGCTACTTTGTCACAAGATAACTTTCTTACTGATATAAAGGTTTGCATATGATCCCCTCTCGCATTCTGGTTTATTTTTAATGCATAAGAGATGTTGATTTTTGCATTAGTGCTTGATAAATGATCTTCTTTCCTCCTAGGTGTTTCCATCTTCTTTTAGCATAAAGGCTTCCCTTGGCAATTTGAGAATTAGTGATGACAGTCTACAGAGCTGCCATATTTATTATTGGGCCTGTGATATGAGGAATCCAGGTGGTAGTTCATTTGTGGAGGTACTTTTTTTTTCCTTTCTTTTAAGTTCAGAACTCACATTAGTATGTATCTATCTTTGTTGTTTCTATGGTGGTCCTCATTTATCACTTTCCCGATATTTTCTGCGCCATATTTTTGTTTGATTAGTATATTCTGATCATAATGTTGCCTCAATCTATAGGATCCTCATCTCAAATTTTAAATTGAAGAAGCCCCCCTTCCACATGACAACAGAACCTTCATTCTGAATAAAGAAACTCTAGTTTCAGAAGTACCGAAGTTGCATGTTAAATCAGACCCCCTACAAGTCGTAGTTAGTTTTAAAAGCTCTAAACTCAAGACAATTCAGTATCATACCGTTTGAACCTGTTTGTGTCAGTGTTACTGGGCCAATCTATTTGTCTTCTTTTGCCGCAATCTATTTGCCTTCTTTTGCCAATATCTTATATTGATTTTTCATGGGCTTGTTGGACTTCAGTTGAGTTATTTAAGATGTGTACTTAATCGCTTTTGGAGCTGTTCCGAAGCGACGGATTAAATGAAATAAGAGGATTCTAGTTCCTGTGGCCAAGATGGTTAGCTTGAGATCCTGACTTCTAAGTTTGGGGTGTCGAAGTTGGCTTCTTCTACATGTAAGTCTATGTAAGATACCATTGCGGCGAGGTTTAAACATAAGTTACAGATTTGGAAGCACAGTATAATTCATAATCAGGAGATTAACTAGCTTACCGACTGACTTTGAAATTTCACATTCCTTCATCTCTTATTCCTCTGGTCTCAAAAAGTACTTGTCTAAAAGTTGGTTCAAGGAAAAAATCGGATTCAATTGTCAACGGGTCCTGTTGGAAAAAGGATTGACTGCAGATTCGAGCTATAGGTCATGGTTTCATAAAAGCACATTATTTTCCTGATCTAATGAAGAAGATTTCGATCACCATGTTCTATCTGATATGGGTAAGAGGACCCAACCTGGTACTGTTCACAAAATAGAGGAAGCAGAACCAAGTCAAGATTATACGTATCCCCTTCTTCATTATAGGAGTAGATTAGCGGTTGACCCCTGTACTATAACTTGGGTGCAATTCAACCTTACTTTTGGATGATGCACTAAGGCCCTCTTACTTAACTTAAGACTCAATAAAATCACATAAATACCCCTCTTTCCTTATCACATTTTACGTCAATGCTCCTTCAGAGCCTTCCAACTTCTCTCTATCCAGATCTCAGCACAAAAAAAGATCTGATGAGCAAATCAGCAAACACAGACAAGCTGATATGTAAGAAATAATAAAATGAGAATTGTGGTGATGGGATCGGTTAGGAGTGGAAAGTCTCTGCGGGTGTGATTAATAGGTGGTGGCTTGTCTTTGGTGGTTGGTTTGTGGTGGTGGGATCAGTTGGTGGTAGATGGTATTTGGTGGTGGTGGTGGTTGGTTTGTCATGGTGGCATAGGTTGGGGATGGTGGTTGGATCCGTTGGGTTGGTGGTGGGATTGGCTCTGGCAAGGAAATTAGGTTTCCCCCAATTCTCTCTTCTCCAGACCTCAAACCAGCCACCGTACGGATCACACCCACCTGAAATAGGTGGAGATCGGCAATGAGGAGACTTGCTTTATGACGGCGAGGGTGATGGTTGCTTTCTTCTTGGAGGTTAAAAGGCAGATAACGGAGATGGTATTGGTATCGCAGATTGTACTTGCCGATGAAGTGGTGGTCGATGCTGGTGGCAGCCACATTGCCGGCGGTAAAGTGGCTGAGAGTGACGGAGAGAAATATGAAGCAGGGTGGCAAAGTTGTCATCGCCATTAAAAATGACAGTTTCCGTCAATTGTGCTGTATATTTTTAACTGGAGGGGAGGATAGTACATTATCTGAAAGCAAACGGGGTTAAAATCGCACCGAAGGGCCACAAGCTAATCCGATGAATTATATCTTCCCCCAGCAGTAACACCTTGTCCCACATTGGATTTGTTAGAGTTTGGAAACAAAAGACCCTGCCAAGGAAATTATAAGTACCTCCTGGGCTAGCCTTTTATTGGGTGCCATTGCTCTATGGTGGGGCTGTGGTGGTATAGCCAGTTGGTTTGCCATTCTGCTTCCCAATATAGTACTAATAAAAATTGATAGTTCAAAAGTGGTTGGATAAGCCAGCAGATGTGCACCTTCTTATAAGTGCACAGGATTCACTTAGTGGCAAGGGGACTCAAGGTTCTATTTGCAGATTGAAAACCCTATCTATTAGCCGACTACAGGCGACAGTAGGCTTTGAATTGATCATTTAATGTGAATAAACACCACTTTGCTTCTCTTGTTTGGTGACCATTTTAATATGTTCAGGTCTGTAAGTAAGAGCTGTTGTTTGTTTTTCCATTAGCCATGAGAAGTAACATACATAGGAATTAGACCTCCTCTTAGATGAATGGTTGTACTTCACAACGAAGTTGTGGTTCTTATGGATTATCCATCAAAGTTCCCTTGGCAAATACCTTTTCTCTTTGTTTCTGTGGTCGTTAGTTTGCCTTCTGTAACCCATGGGTAAATAAGGGAAAGAAAGAATTGGTGCATAGAATTGTAATACTACTTGGCTCTTAACTTCTCATGTTTACCACTATTTCTCATGTTTACCGCTATTGTCTGTTTGTTCTCTAATAGAGAATAAGCTGTAGTTGAGGTATATATGTACCAGGGGCTAGGTTTGCAGATAATGCTATTGTAAGTCTTAAGTTTCTACCCTTAGAGAAGGTTTATGCTAAAAACTAACATTCGTCATGTGCATCTTTTGTTTGCTTTTTGTTTTTTCTGTGCTATTCCTTCTGAGAAATTGTTCTTTATTTGGTATACCTGCAAAAGTAACAAGGAGTTATTTGCAATGGTACAGTTGCTCTTCAGTTCATTTAATGCTGATGATGAAGACTATAAGGGGTATGATTATAGCCTTCTTGGACAGCTTTCTGAAGTACGGATTGTGTACTTGAATCGTTTCATTTTGGAGGTACCTCATTTTTATGTTCTTGTTATCTGTGACGCTATTATGCATTTCATGAAGTAGCTTATAATTGCCTTGTAGGTTGTTAGTTACTTCACAGGCCTTGTTCCCAACAATCCAAAGGATGTTGTGAGAGTAAAGGATCAAGTAACAAACTCCGAGAAGTGGTACACAACAAGTGAGCTAGAAGGATCGCCTGCTGTAAAGTTAGATCTTTCACTTACGAAGCCCATAATATTAATGCCCCGGAGAACGGACAGCCTTGAGTAAGTAAAAAACCCTACTTTTAAATCGCCTTTCCCACAAACAAGTTTAGAATTACTGCTGTGATAGTAACAAGTTCAATTATTTGTTATTGTTGCAAGTTATCTGAAGCTCGACATTGTGCATATTACTGTTGAGAACACCTTCCGATGGCTTTATGGAGGTAAAAGCGAAATAAATGCTGTTCACATGGATGTATTAACAGTTCTGGTGAGATTTCAGTCCTGATAAGGTGTAATTCGAATGTTAATTCAGCATGCTCTTACTAGTTAATGAGACATAAAGAACCCATCTTTAAACATGTAATAGCTCTGTTGATGATATAATTTGGTTAATATGTTGGATTTTCATTTTGTGATGTTAGTAACTCAAGTTATCGTGCATATAGTTTCCATGGAAAAGATATATTTCTAAAAGATGGAATACTCTTGTCTAGTTAGATGTTTATCAAGATTCGCAGATTACTTGCAGAATAGTGATTATAGATGCCTTACTATTGGTGTTCCAACCCTTGTAAGTGCCTTAATAGTCATGTTATGTGATGTAGGTTGAAAACATCCATTTGAATGTTGGCACTGGAGAAGAGATAGGTGAGAGTATAATTCAAAATGTGAATGGGGTTTCTATTGTTATTCAGAGATCACTGCGTGACCTGTTACATCAAGTACCCAACACTGAAGTTGCAATTGAGGTAACTTTAAAAAAAATCGTGACCGTTGTCCTTTGGATATTATTACAAGTTGCCTTTGGATTACCTGATTATGGCGTAACTTTTTAAAATGACTGCTGCATGCATTATTACTTCCTCAGATAGGAGAACTGAAAGCAGCTCTGTCAAACAGAGAGTACCAGATAATTACAGAATGTGCACTTGCTAATACATCAGAGACTCCAAATATTGTTCCTCTGGTGAAGAAGGACATTGCGACATCTTCGGTTGACACGATAGAACCTTTATTTCCTCAGGGTTCAGATGCTTCTAGATCTGAAGTTCAAAATGGAGAAATATGGATCTCCATGAAGGTATCAGTTGTCATTGGTCTTGTTGAATTGTGCCTTCATTATGGTACAGCAAGGGATGCATCTCTAGCAACTTTACAGGTACTTTTTTTCTTGCAACTTTTGTAGTTCGCATTCATTGAGTGAACATCTATTTATTTTAGTACATTTTCTCTACGTCCCCTTTTCTTATGGCTGCAAGTGGATGGAGGTTGTCTAGGAAATGTAATTAGGGATTCATTTAGTGGATGGGAAGTGGTATGCTCCCTATGAGGAGAGGTGTGGCTTAGAGATCAAGAAGTTGAATTTTACTGCACGACTTTTTTCAAAACTAGTCCTGATTGGGAGGGTATCATCTATGAAGGGCTTTGAAGAAGTTTGTACTTTTTGTAGTGAGGAACATAAACCATAATGTTTTCAATACTTTACTATGGTGTACATTGGTTTATGTGGAAATTCTTCTTGTTCTTTCAATTATTAGAAACAGTAAACGTTGATGATGTTGTTTATGTATGTGTGTGGGGCAATTCTGCCATCGCTCTTATGTTGTGTTTGGTACATGTTCATTTGACCCTAGTGGTCTGTGTTTCAGGTTAATGGTGTATGGCTTGTATACAAGTCTGATACACAAGGAGATGGTTCGCTCTCAGCCACACTGAAGGGTTTCACCGTGATTGATGATCGTGAAGGAACTGAACAAGAACTTAGGCTGGCAATACGGAAACCTGATCCCTTAGAGTTTGTGACCGATGACGTGGATCTTAATCTGGCTGAAATGAAGGCTCACGGAAACAATGACGTGCTACCAGTTCCAACCATGCTTATTCTTGATGCCAAACTTAGTCAGTTTTCAACATCTGTCTCTTTATGTATTCAAAGGCCACAACTGCTTGTTGCCCTTGATTTTTTGCTTGCCGTTGCGGAATTTTTTGTGCCAACAGTTAGCAATATGTTGTTGAATGAAGAGGATGAACGATCTTCACATATATTTGATGCACTCATTCTGGATCAAGCAATTTATCGTCAACCCTACTCTGAATTCTCACTCTCCCCTGAAAGACCTTTAGTTGTTGATGATGAAAGATTTGACCATTATATTTATGATGGCCAAGGTGGAACATTGTGCTTACGAGATAGAAGGGGATTGAACCTTTCTTCTGCTAGCATAGAAACATTAATTTATGTGGGGAGTGGGAAAGAATTGCAGTTCAAAAATGTTACTATCAAGGTGTGAGTTCTTTTGGTGCTTGATTGCTTAACCGTGATGTAGAAAAAGATATATTCCCCTGATACCCCGATATACAGAGTGTTGATTTGCCTGCTGACGGTGCAGAATGGGCAATATCTGGATTCATGTCTTGAACTGGGATCTAACAGCAATTATACAGCTATGGAGGAGGATAAAGTCTATTTGGAAGGAGGGGATGAAAGTCCTCCAGTAAACACCTCTGGAGTATCCACTGAAAATGTGCCTTCGCAGGGTACTGCTGTTGGTAGATCCACACAACTTATTCTTGAGTTGCAGGTTATGTTTCTTATGAAATCTTCTCTTTCCCTTGATGTACTATAATGAATGCCATACTTTGTTCCTCCACCTGATATGTCTTTGATCTACTGGTAGCGTGCTAGAAGACGCATTGCAGTGCAATCATGTAAATTTCTAAGACGACGTTTCCCTTTTCTGATAGCTGTGTGGTGGTTTCCGAGACAAATTAACTGATGCAATGTGCTTACATGCATGGAAATCACGCTTTTATCTGTGCACAATTTCTGGGCCATATGGGTGCTTATTATATAGGTGAAGTGTATTTGCTTTTTATATAGGTGAAATGTATATCTATATTTTTCTCTTCTGGGTAGATTTTTGAAGCCTATTAAAGACCATCAATGAGATGCAATCTGTTTACACCATTTGGAGGCACAAGTCTTGAAAACAAAGAAAATTTACTTACATAATAAATGTGTCTTAAGAGCTGTGCGTCTTAATGGGCCAGGCACGAACTCGGTCTCTACTCATGTGAGCACCGGCTTTATAATCGGGTTGTTCCCGATGCTGAAGTCGCACATGGACTATACTTGGGTATTGGGATCGGTTTTTATACTTGGTGGGCTTATGCTTCATAACAGCATGCTTTTGGGTTGGACACCAGACTTTCACATGGTATTAGAGCTAATCCTGCTCGTTCCCATGGTCTTTAGGTCGCACCTTGGTATAGTCTGCTTTGTTCAGATTGAGGCTTGGGATTACGTATTACGCCACACTGTGGTTGAGGTGGGTGTTAAATTCCCACATTGACTGTACATGGTCATTCGGATTGGTTCTTGTACTTGGCGGGCTTAATCCTTCTTAGAGCATGTTTGGGTTGGACACCAGGCTTTAACACCGCATTTGGCTTGTTTTAATTGAAGGCAAATTTCGATCTTAGGGAAAAGTTGAACCCCACAATCTTCATGACATTGATATCATCTTGATCCAAAATATATGTGATGTGTTAGATGACAGATATTCTACCTTTTTGTTCTTCTTGGAACACCTAAGAGAAGGTCTTTAAAAATAAAGTCATGATCACCTACTAATATTCCTGTAATGTCCCAATAAATGTCCAAGAGATCATTAGGCTCCTTGGCAAAACCAGCAGATCACCAGAAGAAAGAAAAAACTCAGCTTGAATTCCCAGAAAGGTGCATTACTCTCTCTTTCCCCTCATCTTTTGTTCCAATCCCTACTGGCTAGAAAGGGGACTCGGGAATTATGAGGTGGTACCGTCTTTAATTACCAGTATGGAGAGATTTAGATCTTTCTGTGTATGCTCGGCAACCACCCGAATAATCACCGTTGTACACCCAAAGGCTGGCTAGGAGTCGGGTGAATTGTTATATAGTTACCCTTATAGACTGGTAAGGCTTTTTCTACATCGAGTTTGGTTTGGTTTGGTGGGAGGGTAGCCGTACAGACCAATTAAAATGGAGATCTAAGCTAGGCTACTTGCCGTGCACTTCCCTTTTATGTCGCCAACATTCTCTTTTCTTTAGTTGCTGCTACTCTAGTACTCTCCTTTCCTTCCCCCCTCCTCTTTGCTCAATACTAGATGATATATTTTTAATGTTTAGGTGCTAGCACTAATGTAGCAGTAATTGGTAATATCACTTTTCTTTAGATTCTGTTACTCCCCCTCCCTTCCCCTGCCCCGTGTGCGGGGTCATCCCTTTGATGAGTTCTGAGATGAGATTTTTCTAATGTTTAGTCGCGACCGCTGAATTTAGCATCATTTGCTTGTAGCACTTGTTTCTTTATATTTTATTCTGTAGAGAGAGGCTGTGGCATTACCCAACTTTTGCAATGACATGAAAGCAGAACCAGACCTCCATGTCAGCATTTCACTTTCATTTCTATTACACATTTCACTTCGATGGAAGAAAAAATGCATTAGCTACTGCAAGTCTTTCTATAAGCTTATTGCTGCAATTAATATCCTGACTCATGAAAATTGTGATTGATACAAGGATTTAGTTTCATTTATTTTATCAAGGTCAGAAATACAAACATTATGTAACTGTTTACTGAATATCATCTTTGGATACTGACTAATTTATAATGCTTCCGTTGCGTTAAGACTTTCCCCTTTGACTTCTTCTGAAATCCCATGGTTAATTTTGATACATTCATACACCGAATTATACTCAGATAGCAATCATTGAGTATCCTTTGACAAGCCAAGCTTGGGTGGAAACAAAAAGTAAATTCAACTTTTAGATGTACTTAATCTATCCTAGGAATTCACGAGAAGTCAAGGGGAATATCCAATGAAAAGGAGGGAGTAATTGGTCCT
>JAVXUP010001718.1:0-200324 GCA_033070095.1 Escallonia herrerae
AAGGACTAGCCTGTAATTGTCAGCCTGTCAATAATTGCATTAGTTTCCACGTTTTTTATGGTGTATAATCTGTATCTAATATTATAGATTATTCTTTTTGTGACAAAATAGCAATATAAATTCTTGCATTGCTGTTTATTAGGATCATCTAAATTTATAGGCTATGAGATTTTCAAAATAGAGCAAGGAACTTCAATTTGTATTATTTTTGTTCTAAATTTCTAATCGTCTATTGACATTTTCTCGTAAAAAGTGTTACTTGTGTAGATTTAGACGTGTTTGATTTATTGATGTCTAAATTCATTTTTGAAAATTTAGTGCATCATGTTATAGAAAATTGCATTGCATCACTTTAAGGAGGGAACTCATTTACAGATAAACATGTATTGGTGTCTAAACCTTTTCAAATTCCCATTGCTGTTCTCAATCTCTCTTCTCTCTTCTCTCTTTCTTCTGACATACAAACACAAAATTAAAGATGTCAGACTTGTTTTAAGGAGTAATAATACTGGCAATTTGATCATCTTTTAGCTAGACGGGAATCACTTCTTACTATCATTGCTACTTGAAGAACAATTGTCTTCTGTTTTCTTCTATAGATTTGATAATAAAATACTTATATATTTTTAATTTTCAAACTGCTCAAGTAAATCATCAGTTTGTATTTGATTAACTAATAGATTTGAAAGGAGGGATCAATGGGGGTTCTGAATCAGCTAGCACTAAATGATCAGGTTTCCCATGAATAGATGCAATTTGTTGTGAAGAAGCGTCAGGGTCAGATGGTTAACATTTCTTGGATTCAAAAAAGGTTTTATAGAGCTATTTTTCGTAGGAAATAGGTGTAGAAACTAATGCAATTATTAAGTTGTAATTTATTCTATCTTTGTTATAAATGTCGTTGTTATCTATTTGAGATATTCATCTTCGTTTTCTATGATTTCTTATTGTTGGACAATTTTTTCATGTTTTATATGCAACAGGCGGTTTATACCCTGGCTATATATATATATATATATATATTTATATATATATATATATTTATATATATATATATATATATATATATATATATATATATATATATATATATATATATATATATATATATATATATATATGGGAGCCGATCCACACCCACTAGTGGAGAAATAAAATTTCTCCACCAAACCGCTACAAAGAGTAGCGGTTGGAATTTTTGCTTACCACCAAACCGCTACTCTTTGTAGCGGTTGGTATTTTTCAAACCGCTACAAATAGTAGCGGTTGGTATTTTTTATTGTAAGTACACAACCGCAACAAAGTGTTGCGGTTGCGCCCCACATGGACCCCTTCCCCCCTCCCCCCGTCTCTCCCCCACCCCCCCACCCCCCTGCCCAACCGCAACAAAGAGTTGCGGTTGCGCCCCACATGGACCCCCTCCCCCTTCCCCCATGGCCCCCCTCCCCCTTCCCCCTGTCTCCCCCCACCCCCCACCCCCCTGCCCAACCGCAACAAAGAGTTGCGGTTGGCCCCCTTCACCCACGTGGTGTCCCCCTCGGCAGCCACGTGGCCTCCCCTTTCCCCCATGGCCCCACTTCCCCCGTCCTCCCCTCGGCCGCCACGTGGCCTCCCTTTCCCCCCATGGCCCCCCGTCCTCCCCTAGGCCGCCACGTGGCCTCCCTTCCCCCCACGGCCCCCCGTCCTCCCCTCCCCCATGGCCCCCCCATGCCCCCAACCGCAACAAAGTGTTGCGGTTGGCCCCTTCCCCCGGTCCCCCCTCCCCTTCCCCCGCCACGTGTCCCGTCCCCTCTCTCCCAGCCACGTGGCATCCCCTCCCCCCGCCACGTGGCCCCGTCCCCCCCACCATGCCCAACCGCAACACTTTGTTGCGGTTGGCATGCCAACCGCAACAAATTGTTGCGGTCCCCCACCCCCACCCCACGTGGTGTCCCCCCCCCCCCGTGATGCCCCCCATGGCCCCCCCTTCCCCCTCCCTTGTTTGTTGCGGTCCCCCACCCCCACCCCACGTGGTGTCCCCCCCGTGATGCCCCCCCCTTCCCCCTCCGTGATGCCACGTGGTCACTCACGGATTTTTTTTTCCACTTTATAAACTCTCCTCCCCCGAACCCTTTCTTCCACTTTTCTTCCACTGACCCTTTCTTCCGCTGACCCTTTCTTCCACTTTTCTTCCACTCTCCATCGTCTTTACGCTCGGTGGATAACCGCTAGAAGATTGGTAGATTTTTTTTTAAATATATCAAGTCAAAACAAGTAAGTATTTTTTGGGTTTTCCTATAATTCAATTCAATATTAATTTCAAAGTTCAAAAATAGTCATTGTAGACTCAAATCAAAGATAACGAAAAATACAAATTGAAGGAAACAAAAATCAGATCAATCCGAGATCGGATGAGCGGTATTACATTTATAGATTCCAAAATAGCGATTTTTTAGGGCGTCTAAATGAGGATTTTTCACAAATTTATAAAAAATAGCTAGAGCTAGATTTTGCCAAAGTGCAAAAAAGAGACCCTAGTTATTTTTAAAAGATCTATATCAGGGAAAAATTTCAGAGTTTTTCAAATACTGGAAAGGGGTTAACTGATACGCGGAACCTTGAAACTTTGCACTGTAATTTAAAATATCAAGCCAGCGCGATTTAGCTGGAAACTTTTATGAGAACCCTAGGATGTTGGGAAGTTCCATCCCCCAGGATTTCGGACCATTCCGAAGTCGTTAGCTATTTTTTTGGCCGAACGGGCTTTTAAGCGCTCGATCCGGACACCGGTTCGGGATTTTTGGGCGAAAAGTCCGTAGAATTCTTTTTAGATCAAGAATGAATTCGGAAAGCCAAAAATAGCATTTCAATGCACTTTTGAGATCGTTCTGATGCCAGGGGCATTTTGGTAATTTGCCACCCCGAGAGGGGTATTTTGGTAATTTTACGGTGTTAAGTTTTTCAAAGGACTTTTTAGTCCAGAAGTGTAAGTCAAACACCTGAAAGGTTGTTTTGAAGCCATCCCCCAGGATTTCGGGCCATTCCGAAGTCGTTAGCTATTTTTTGGCCGAACGGGCTTTTAAGCGCTCGATCCGGACACCGGTTCAGGATTTTTGGGCGAAAAGTCCGTAGAACTAGACATAAATATTAAGTGTGTACGGGGGCAGAAAGGTGTTGAAGTTACTTATACCGTGTTGTAAGTCTGATGTGAGTTCATATGCCTTGCAGGAGATTATGGCTGGAGCTGGATGGATTGATGAGCACGTCATGGCCGGGGACGAAGAGGAGGAAGATCCCGAGGAGGACCCCTGGCCAAATGACGAGGAGCCCGAGGAAATAGATTTGTCCGGACCAGAGGATGGGGAGGAGGAACAGGAAGAGACTGAACCTGAGGTGCCGGTGGGATTTGTGAAGGTGCATAACACCGTATACCGGACACATCATGTGGAGAACTTTTGGAAACGAAGGTATATTGAGGTAGTGAGGGAAAGGGATCACCTGGTGTATCAGGCGAAGGAGATGCGAGCCATGGAGGGGCAGGAGGTAGAAAAGTTAGAGCGACGTCGTCGTGAGGAGTTGGCACGAGCGAATAAAAGGGAAGAGTATACCTTTGATGCGGGGAGAAGGGTGGTTCGGATGATGCAGGATGGGTTACGAGAAACTCATCCGGCGAGGCCGATGCCGAGGGATCGGCGCGAAATGCTCCTCGATGAGGAGTATTGGTACATGGCACTCGCTCAAGAACGGAATAGATTTTCTCCAGATTAGAGCGAGAAGGAAACGGAGGGAGGGGTAATGTGTAAAAATGTATAAAGTTGACTAACTAGCGTTGACTGTTGATGTATATATTTGTATAACGTTAACTTTATGCTATAACTGTTGTCTGTACCAAATGTTAATTGTGTTTATGTTATGAATGGCTCGTCAATTGTAGGAAATCCTGCTGCACAGCCAGCAGCGGTATTTGATGAAAAATATTTTCCCTAGCGATTTTTAGGGCGTCTAAATTAGGATTTTTCATGAATTTATAAAAAATAGCTAGAGCTAGATTTTGCCAAAGTGCGAAAAAGAGACCCTAGCTATTTTTAAAAGATCTATATCAGGGAAAAATTTCAGAGTTTTTCAAATACTGGAAAGGGGTTAACTGATACGCGGAACCTTGAAACTTTACACTGTAATTTAAAATATCAAGCCAGCGCGATTTAGCGCGAAACTTTTATGAGAACCCTAGGATGTTGGGAAGTTCCATCCCCCAGGAATTTGGGTCATTCCGAAGTTGTTGGCTATTTTTTTGGCCGAACGGGCTTTTAAGCGCTCAATCAGGACACCGGTTCGGGATTTTTGGGCGAAAAGTCCATAGAATACTTTTTAGATCAAGAATAAATTCGGGAAGCTTAAAATAGCATTTCAATGCACGTTTGAGATTGTTCTGATGCCAGTGGGCATTTTGGTAATGCGTTGGTAAGCTAGGTTAAAGATCCATTTATAGTTTTGGAATGTAAATATTATGGATACTAAGTTGGTTTACGATTATATTTTGTTCTTAGATATATGGATTTCAACGCCGGACCTCATGATACATCAATCCTATACGATGACGATGACCACGTCGCGAGGGACGTATTTGACGGTGTCGATAGGGGTGTTTTGGAAACAATTCAAAGCACAAGTCACCACGATGAGTGGGTACTAAACGAGGAACAAATACAACTATTACACCGTCAAAATCTATCTATGTTCACCGATCCCGGGATTTGGTCTCGACACGACGATTGCCTTATATCCGCTCTAGTTGAAAGATGGAGGAGCGAGACGAACTCATTTCACTTCCGGTTTGGTGAAATGACTATTACATTAGAGGACGTCGGATTTATACTTGGAATCCCATGTCACGGCAAACCCATTACTTCGAGCAAAACGTCTGCATCCATAGCGAAGATGGCTAGGCAGTATTTCCCGGGAATTCCGAGGGAAGCTCTTACAACGAACGGCATCAAACTTAAATGGCTAAGAGAGCAGTATGGCGTGCTACCGGATGAATACACTCCTCACGATTTCGTGACGTATACGAAAGCATTCCTTCTGTATATTATTGGAGCCATATTACTTCCGACGCATTCGAAAAACACGGTGCATCCGAAGTATATGGTGTTCTTGGAGGATCTTGAGGAGGTATACTCGTATTCGTGGGGTTCAGCTGTCCTTGCGCACCTATATCGAGCACTGCACAAAGCATCGAGAAAGAGTGCAAAGTCCATTGCCGCCTGCCTCACTCTATTACAGGTTTGAGCATTTATTGTCTTGGTTGACGTGTCAATATATTCGTGCATCAATGTGCTAATTCCAGATAATGTTTGCATTCACAGGTTTGGTCTTACGAGAGGCTACCCACGGGTCGTCCACAACCGCGGGAATATTCTGATGAGACGTGGCCTAGGGTGTGGGCCTGGGGGCCTACGACCAACCGGAGGAGACGGGTAGACCCGCACCACCATCTAAAGTTCTATCGGGGGGAACTAGAGATACTCAATGCATCCCAGGTGACATGGCAGCCATATAGCAAGGTGATGCATCGGTTGGATGAGTGGTGTTGGCAACTTCCGGTGTCGTACGTGCTGGCAGGTTTGGTTCGGGTGCCGCTTATTCACTTCGAAGTATGTGAGTTTCAGATGCCCGATCGAGCTATGAGACAAGCTGGCTGTCTACAAGGGATACCAAAACCCGCTGTAGACATGCGGTCGTACAGGAGTGGTCGAGGGCCGAACTTCGAGGTGCCTGATGCCTTGAATTTGTTGAGCGACGAGGTGCAACAGTGGAATACCTGGCAAGAAACATATGATAGCCTTGTATCGCTGAAGGCCGACAGCATCAGCATTGAGGAGTACCTGCAATGGTTTCTCAAGGTGACGCGCACGAGGGTGAATCGCCCTTCCCAGGCGAGGAAGACATCGTATGCACCACGTGAGATCTATGACCAGTTCTGGGCATTAAACATTGTAAGTCAGGCTAGTGTTGTTTCAATTTTTATTTGCGTGCCTTATCTACCATGCCTGAAATGATTAGCCATATTTTGTATGCATGTTTTTTAGGTTGACCAGGGCACTGAGGTGTTCAAGCAGCTGGAGGGGTTTGACTGGTTTGTCGCGCAGGCTCCTGACAATCTCAAGAGGTCCATTGAGAGGTACAAGACTGAAGTTCAAAACTTTAGTCTTGCGTACCGGGGTTACCAAGGGGAGCCGTCTAGTCGCTTGCCTCCTGACGCGTACGACCATCAGCCCCAGAGTCAGGTGTGGGAGCCGTCTACTCGCTTGCCTCCTTCCGCGTACGACTCTCAGTCCCAGAGTCAGGTGTGGGAGCCGTCTACTCGCTTCCCTCCTGACGCGTACGACCATCAGCCCCAGAGTCAGGTGTGGGAGCCGTCTACTCGCTTGCCTCCTTCCGCGTACGACTCTCAGTCCCAGAGTCAGGTGTGGGAGCCGTCTACTCGCTTGCCTCCTGACGCGTATGACTATCAGCGCCAGAGTCAGGTGACCCAAGTAGGAATCCAGGCATCGCGCCCAAGCATCCGGTCGGATAAAGGACAACCGACGAAGCCATTGAGTCCGGCCAAACGGGATTGGATCGACCGGCACTACTTTGGGCATGAGCCAATCGCTACAGCAGACTTTCCAGTTTCAGGATTCCTAGCTCACTCTGATCTAAGACTGTTGGCGGCAAACACAGATATTTCAAATTTTCTTATTGACGCGTATATAGATCTGCTCCGTGTTAGAGAGCTAAATTATAACACCTGCCAAACTTTGAAGCTCAACATGTATGCCTCTTTTGTTATCCCCTTCATGGTGAATAGCATGAAGGAGTTCACAGAATGGAGGAGGACGCGAGGGACAAGCAAGGGTGAATGGAGACCATCTGCAAACGTGCTTTCCTACTTGAACGCGGACTATCAATGTCACGCAGCTGAGGCGAACCTAATCATGCTACCTGCTCTTCATGCAAGCCACTTCTTCCTATTAGTTCTTTTTCCAGAGAATAAAGTGGTCCACATATACGATAGCCTAAGGGAAGACGGACCTGGTCGGCAGCTGGCGCAGGTGTACTCCACGTACATCAATGCGGTGGTTAGTTTATATTTCTTGACCTTCGCTCATTGTCTATTCTTCTTGTTATATAGGCTTGATATCCTTTTTTATTGTTGGATGCAGACTACTATCATTCCACTAGCGTGCCGACATTTTAAGGGGGAAGCCATCACGAGCAAAACAATGATTGATCCTTGGACGGTCGTGACAATACAAAACCGACCAAAGCAATATAACAGTCATGATTGCGGGATTTACGTCCTCAAGTACATGGACTACATAGCTCGCTCGGATGTGCTCGAATATGATACGTGGTCTCGAAACGATGCCCTGACGTTTAGATATAGGATAGCCTGGGAGCTGAAAAAGGGTGTAGCTAGACGCCTTCCTTACCATTATCCTGATATGTAATAGACGTTCGTATGGATTATTATTACTATTGTTGTATTTTGGATATTAAGCTTTGAAAATTGAATTAGCCTTACTATTACTATTGGTGCATTTTGGACAAATGGGCTAACTAGCGTGCCCAAGGTGCAATGAGCAAAAAAAAAGTGACAAAAAAAACGACGTAATTTTTCGGAAGTTATGAATTGGGCCCTAAAGTGTGCCCGAACAGGGCCTTCGTAGGAAAACCCAAAAAATAATGTGTCTCGTTTTTTCCCGAAATTGATACAAATGGGCTAACTAGCGTGCCAAAGGTGCAATGAGCAAAAAAAAAGTGACAAAAAAAACGACGTAATTTTTCGGAAGTTATGAATTGGGCCCCTAAAGTGTGCCCGAACAGGGCCTTCGTAGGAAAACCCAAAAAATAATGTGTCTCGTTTTTTCCCGAAATTGATACAAATGGGCTAACTAGCGTGCCAAAGGTGCAATGAGCAAAAAAAAAGTGACAAAAAAAACGACGTAATTTTTCGGAAGTTATGAATTGGGCCCCTAAAGTGTGCCCGAACAGGGCCTTCGTAGGAAAACCCAAAAAATAATGTGTCTCGTTTTTTCCCGAAATTGATACAAATGGGCTAACTAGCGTGCCAAAGGTGCAATGAGCAAAAAAAAAGTGACAAAAAAAACGACGTAATTTTTCGGAAGTTATGATTCCACAAACCAAATCACAAATTTAATCATTATAAAAGTTCAATTTATACAACTGAACCATTAACCCTAACACTCATCATCATCATCGTCCTCTTCGACCATACTGCCAGGTTCGATACCTAACACTTTATAATGGTTTCTCTTGTCATGATCAGTCATCTTATTACACAACGCACACTTTCGCAATTTTTTTTGACCCGTTGCTTCTTCAATCGGATTCTTCATGCGTATTGCTCGTTTTCGCCCTTTTGTTTGAGAAATAATCGGATCAAAAATGTCGTCCTCCTCACCTTGCAGGCTAGTGCCGTCAATGACTGGCTGTGAAGCTCGATTGAGCGGTCTGTCTCTTCTTTCTGGTAATGCCGCCCTAAACTGTGCAAGGTTAGCCTTATCCCGTGCGGCTGCTTCAACTTGATACCTGTACCCATCGAATGTTGACGCTGCATCCAATGATAAACCGTGCATGATGTTACAAAGGTGATTATATCGCAGCGTCTCAGATTGCTCGAAATCAACTGAAACATTGGGCACGTAAGGAATGTGACCGTGGACTCTATTGGCTTCCTTCGTCCACCGTTCCAAGATATACTGTGGAGGGATTTCATAAGCATTCTTGGCGCTAAAAACCCTTAACGCGTGTCGACAAAGTATACCTTTATGCTCAAACAGTTGACAGTTGCAATTAACCAACCCGGTGTCCTTACAAACTGCAACGGTAAAATGTCTTCTGCTCCTCGGAGCCGACGAAGAGCACGGATTGGCGAAATTCGTCACATTTGTCAACGCATAAACCTTGAGATCTCTGGTGGAATACTCATGCAACTTTGTCATGCTATATTGATTCGACTTTAGCAGTTCCTCTTGAAACTGTCTAAACATTTCCTTTGTATAGACTTGAGCCGCATGAGCCTCCAAAGGTGAAAAGACTACTATGGCTCTTTCTTTGTAAACTGTAGCCGCGTCGGCTTCTCTCTCAAGGAAAAATTGCCTGTCAAGAGCTTTCTGCATCTCTAGTACGAACTCTTGTATACTAGAAGAATGGCCTACGTACCCATCAAAGAATGCATTCATACCTTCGCTTCTCGAGGTCGTAGTCATTCCGGCTGCAAAAAACTGCTTGGTGTAGGCACCGACCCACTGTGTCTTGATCTCATACAACGATTGTAACCATTCATGATTGTGCAAATAGTAGTCATCCATTAACTTGGCCCACCTCTCCTCGAACACGTCTACCGTCAATGATTTCTTCACACATGTATTAAAGTCAGTCTTGAATGTCGGATGGTTTGCATATACATTGTGAAGCCGTTCGGGATACTTGTTGCTTATGTGCCATGTGCACAGGCCATGGTGAGTATCTGGAAGGACCTTAGCGATTGCATTTTTCATTGCCAGATCTTGGTCGGTGATGATGGTCTTTGGAGGAACATGATACATTGCTTTAAGCCACGTTTCAAATAACCACGTAAATGACTCCTCCGTCTCATCCCTAAGCAGGGCAAAGCCAAACAAGATTGACTGATAGTGGTGGTTCACCCCGGTGAACGGAGCAAAAGGCATAGAGTACTTATTTGTGCGGTATGTGGTGTCAAACGTCACAACATCCCCAAAATTTTGGTAAGCAGCTCTAGAACGGGCATCCGCCCAAAATATAGTACTAATGCGGTTCTCATCATCCAGTTGGAGACTATAGAAAAAGCCAGAATTCTCACTCTGAAGGTGCCTAAAGATATCAAGTGTAGCTTGAGAATCACTCTTACCGAAAGACTCTCTCCTCTGAACACGAAGTTCATTTCGAAGGTCTACTTCGTTGAAACTCAACTTGTCAATCCCCCCAACCTGGCTTGAGAAAACCCCCATCATTCTAGAAGGTGGAATTTTAGCCTCGTCCATTGTAAATATCAGTTGTCTGTGTGCCGCGCTTATTTCTCGGTGTTGATGAATTTGACTAATCTTACTAGGGGTCATCAACTGATGATTATGGCTCAACTCCACTCCCGTCACAACCCAATGGCTTTCATTTCTCCGGTGTACTGCATACACATGGGCCTTGCAGCCGGTACCCGGAAATGTGTCCCGTTTTCTTTGTCTTGTTGGCCCTTCGTCACTGACCTGAACAACCGGGGGTACATACGGTGCTCCTCTATGACACTCAAATAGTCTTCCACAAATTTGATCTGTATTCGCCCGTTTTCTACTCGTCTTAATTCTAATACCGAAACCTATCGTTTTCGAATATGCTCTATAGTATGCTTCAACTTCGTCCAGTGTTTGAAAAACTTGACCCAAGTAAGGTGGATCAGAACCTTCACAAAAAGTATTTCCTCCAGTTGCATCCATATTGATACTGAAATCTAAAAAATAAAAATGTATATCATTCTCAACAAGTCATAGAATTAAATAAAATAAAAATTATTTCCTCCAGTTGTGTTACAATGTTCAATCACCAAAATACCCCCGGTAAGCGACAAATTTTCGAAATGCCCCCGGGGGTTTATTATCACCCTAACGCCCCAAACCAGCTTCAAAACAATCTTTCAGGTGTTTTACGTACACTTCTGGACTAAAAAGTCCTTTGAAAAACTTAACACCATAAAATTACCAAAATACCCCTCTCGCGTTCAGTAAAATTACCAAAATACCCCTCTCGGGTTGGCAATTTACCTAAATGCCCATTTGTATCAGAAAATCTCAAAAGTGCTTTGAAATGCTATTTTAAGCTTCCCGAATTCATTCTTTATCTAAAAAGTATTTTACGGACTTTTCTCCAAAAAATCCCGAATCGGTGTCCGGATCGAGCGCGTAAAAGCCCGTTCGGCCAAAAAATTAGCCAACGACTTCGGAATGGCCCGAATTCCTAGATCTTTTAAAAATAACTAGGCTCTCTTTTTTGTACTTTGGCAAAATCTAGCTCTAGTTATTTTTTATAAATTCGTGAAAAACTGTCTAATTAAGTTTTCACCTTTAGCGACAATTACGTTTCGTATTCACATTAAACAAACATAGTGTTGCACCTTAGGAACACACATGGCGTTAAAATTTATTTCCTTCATTGACCGTAAAATTTTACAATGTTCAATTACCAAAATACCCCCGATGAGCGGCAAATTACCGAAATGCCCCCAGGGGTTCATTATCGCCCTAACGAAAATAACCTTTCAGGTGTTTGACTTACACTTCTGGACTAAAAAGTCCTTTGAAAACCTTAATACCGTAAAATTACCAAAATACCCTCTCGGGGTGGCAATTTACCAAAATGCCCCCTGGCATCAGAAAATCTCAAAAGTGCTTTGAAATGCTATTTTCAGCTTCCTGAATTTATTCTTGATCTAAAAAGTATTTTACGAACTTTTCGCCAAAAAATCCCGACCTGGTGTCCGGATCGAACGCGTAAAAGCTTTCGGCCAAAAAATAGGCAATGACCTCAGAATGGTCCAAATTCCTAGGAAATGGAACTTCCCAACATCCTAGGGTTCTTATAAAAGTTTCGCGCGAAATCGCTCTAGTTTGATATTTTAAATTACACTGCAAAATTACAAGGTTCCCTGTATCAGTTAACCCTTTTCCAGTCTTTGGAAAAATCTGAAATTTTTCTCTGATATAGATATTTTAAGAATAACTAGGGTCTCTTTTTTACACTTTGACAAAATGTAGTTCTAGCTATTTTTTATAAATTCATGAAAAACTGTCAAAAAACACAAATTTTAGACTATGGTAAGAACAATTTAAGCATAACACAATTTAAACAATCCATTGGTAAGAACAATTTGAAATTAACATTGAATTATAAGAAAATTCAAATTACTTACTTGTTTTGACTTGATATATTTGAAGAAAAATCCACCGATCTTCTAGCGAAAAAATCTACCGATCTTCTAGCGTAAAATTTTTTGTTTGTATTGTTGTGGAGATTATGTAGGTGAGATATGGAGTTAGAAGACAGTCGGTAAAGACGATGGAGAGTGGAAGAAAGGGTTCGGGGGAGAAGGGATTATAAAGAGAGAAAAGTGAGGGAGAGAGATGAAAGAAGACAGAGAAAAAAAAAGTCCGTGAGTGAGCAGTAGTCAAAGGCTGCGAAAGAAAAAAAAATTGCAGAAGACTTTGCGTCCAAAGCTTTAGGGGGAGGACACCACGTGGCATCACGGAGGGGGAAGGGGGTGGGGCCATGGGGAGGGGGCACCACGTGGGGGGAGGGGGCGTAGGGGCCATGGATAAGAGGCCAACCGCAACTCTTAGTTGCGGTTGGGTTTTTTTTTGGGGGGGGGGGGGGGGGAGGACATGAGGGGGATGGGGGGTGGGGGGCGGGGGAAGGACATGAGGGGTGGGGGGAGGGGGGAAATGATTAGCAACCGCAACAATTTGTTGCGGTTGGGTGGATAATATCCACCAGTGGGTGTGGATCGGCTCCCTATATACATATATATGTATATACATCTATATATACATATACATATATATATATATGTACATCTATATATATACATATATACATATATATATATATACATATATGTACATATATATACATCTATATATATAGATATATATATATATATATATATATATATATATATATATCTACATCTATATATATATATACATACATATACATGTATATATATACATATACATATACATGTATATATATATGTATGTATATCTATACATATATATATGTAGATATATACATATACCTATACATGTATATATATGTATATCTATACATATATATATATATATATGTATATGTATACATGTATGTATATGTATATGTATAGATACATGTATATGTATACATATACATATACATATATGTATATATATACATGTATATGTATATGTATATATATGTATATGTATGTATATGTGTATATATATATATATATGTATATGTGTCTATATATATATATGTATATATATGTATAGGGAGCTGATCCATTGCTTGCGCTAGCAAATGGAGTTAAGTTGCAAGTGCGATCTGACCGTCCATCTTGAAAGATGGACGGCCCAGATCGCGTCTTTTTTGAAAACTGTCAGTCGTCCGCGACACTATGTCGCGGACGGACTTTTTTACCTTTTTGCCCCTCCACCCGTCCGCTACACTGTATCACGGACGGTCCAAATCTTTTTTTTACATTTTTTTTAAGTTCGTCCGCTACATAATGTAGCAGACGTTTTTTTGACAAAAATACCCTCATGTTCCATCCGCTACATTATGCAGCAGACGAGTTGACAGACATTATTTTTTTTTCTTTCTCTGTCCTTTCTCTGATTGTCCTTCTGACATCTCTCTCTCGTTTCTCTCACTGTCCTTTCTCATTAGAGCTGTTACCTGCGCGGGCCTTTTCCCCGGAATTTGTTCTGTTGTGGTGAGTCATGAATTATAATTTTTATGTTTGTCGTGTTCTGCTTTGTCACGGTAGTGCACAGATGGGATAAAAGTTCTGGGAAGCATTTGTTATGTCCATTCTCTCATGTTCTGCTTTGTCTTTGTGAATTTGGCCTTTTGGAAACATTTTTTCTTCAGATAATGTTTTTTGTTTGTATGGTTACCTAAATGATAAAAGTTTGCAGAAACAAAGTAAGAAAGAAAGGGTTAAACGGGCTCTAATGAGATACAATGATGGGTTCGTGGGTAAGCAGCCATGGCTGCCGTGAGGAGGTGAGGGCGAGGGGATTAGTGCACCTGTGTGTGAAAAAAGAAGGAGAGGGGAGTAGCATCAGGTTGCTGCCTTGCGTGAGAGTGCATGTGTGCGTGTGTGAGGGAGAAATGAACAAAGGGAGAAAAATAGTGCCTGTCTACTCGTCCGCTACATAATGTAGCGGATGGAACATGAGGGTATTTTTGTCAAAAAAACGTCCGCTACATTATGTAGCGGACGAACTTAAAAAAATGTAAAAAAAAGATTTGGACCGTCCGCGATACAGTGTAGCGGACGGGTGGAGGGGCAAAAAGGTAAAAAAGTCCGTCCGCGACATAGTGTCGCGGACGACTGACAGCTTTCGATAAAGGCGCGATCTGGGCCGTCCATCTTTCAGGATGGACGGTCAGATCGCGCTTGCAACTTTACTCCATTTGCTAGCGCGAGCAATGTATCATATCCCATATGTATATATATATATATATATATATATATATGTATATATATATATATATATATGTATGTATGTATGTATATATATATATATATATATATATATATATACGTATATATATATATATATATATACATATACATATATGTATACCTATACATACATATACGTATACGTATATGTATATATATGTATACGTATAAGTATATATATATATATATATATATATATATATATATATATATATATATATATATATATATATATATATATAAAACCATTTTTAAGTTATTCATTTTGATAAATGAAATGCAATATAGGTAAAGATAAATAAACCTTAAAATTTCTCAAAGTTAAACAGGGACTTCTATATACCGTAAGAACATAAGTCTAATTTTTTCAAGAAATAGAGAAAGAAGAGAAGAGAGAAATTATGGCAAGGGAAGAAAGGAAAGAGGAAAAAAGGGATTGAGAAATACTTCGGTGTGTGTTTTGAAGATTTAGTGTGTGTTCTTTGGGTTTAGGGATTTGATTTGAATGGTATGTGTTTAATTGTGTGTAATTGAGGTATATAAATTGGGTTAGGGCATGAACAATGAGATTGTAATGAGTTTAATTAGTTTAAGATAAGTTATTGAAAGAATCCATGCGTGATTGTCGGTTGAATAAACCCAGGTATGCAGCTGATTGAATAAGGAAGAAGATATGTGTGTGTTCTGAAGGTGTAATAGTGTGTGTTCGAATTTGAACAGTAGATGTTTTCGTCGCTAAAAATAAAAACTTAAATAAGGCAGTTTCTTTCACGAATTTTAATAAATATTTATGATATAAATTAGACAAAATCCAAAATTGTAACCCCCAATATTTTTCCGAGAACTATACTCTGGAATATTTTGGGAATTTTTTAAATCCGCAAAGGGTGCTAAATTAGGGTACCGATTAGCAAAAATTCTGAATTTATTTAGCATAGTAAATGAAGCTATTTTAATCTGAAACTTTTACATAAACCATATTTTACTGATATGTTTCATATTATAAAATTTCGGGTCATTTTAAGGCCGGTAGGTATTTTTCGCGAAACTGGCCTTTTAGCGCTCAGTCCGGACATCGATTCGGAATTTTTGGCCGAAAATTTCCTAAAATACTTTTTAGTCCAAAAATAATATCAGGATACTTAAAATAGCGGTTTAAGATATTTTTGAGATTATTCCGATGTCAGAAACCCCCAGGGGTGTTTTGGTAATTTGTACCCTGAAGGGGTATTTTGGTAATTTTACCTATAAGAGATATTTTGAAGTAAATTTACGTACAATAAGATTATTTTAGTGACTTTGCTTATGGAAAAGTCATTTTGAGAATTGTAACGGGGGTGTTTTGGTAATTTGCCACCCCGAAGGGGTATTTTGGTAATTTGACCTAAGAAAAGTATTTTGCATAAATTTACATTTGGGAAGCTTATTTCGGTGATTCTACTTATGGGAAGACCATTTTGGCCGAGAAGGGCATTTTGGTAATTTTACACCCTAGGGGCGTTTCAGTAATTTTACATACCCGGTGAGGGGAGGTTCATTTTGGGAGCATGTGTGAGTTCGTATTAAGTTATACTTTTCTTCTGTAGGTTGTATTCTAATGGTTTGATTATTCCGTTTAGGTTAAAGCTAAAGACTTCCGGTTAGGATAATTTAGCTGCGGATCCAGGTAAAGGATTCTATCTAAACCTTGGGTAAGGACTTTTGTCCGAACCCTTATTTGATTACTTGTACTCGTAAGTACTCCTTTGATATATTTACGGCTAATGCCGAACTCTGAGTTATGTATTGATATCAGCATGTTCTTGCCCAGAAAATCCTAATGTTGAACCTGAATCGATTATTTGGAAATCTTGTGATGCTCGCATGTTATTGCGGGCTGAGCAAATTTGATAATTGTCTATATCCATTCTTCTGAATTGTTGTGATTATATTTGATAATTATTCGCAGTCGTTTTGTTGTTTATCTGTGATTTTTCTTCTGAAAATCCGATTTCTTCTGAAAATCCCGAATGCTGACTTATGTCAGTATGATTATTGTTATGAGAACCCGAATTGATTTTGGGGATATGAGCTTATGTTAACGCTCATTGATATTGTTAATTTCTATGTTGACCTGGGTACCTGTTTAGTATGGAGGCGGTATAAGGCTGGTTGAATCCTGTATGAAACGCAGACTAGTACCCAAGTGGACTAGTAATTATTTTAGTACAACATGCATGTATACACTATATGAGCTTGCCATAATGGCATTGCAATCGCCCATGATCAACATTGATTTTTTTATTTCTTTAGCTAGAATGATTTGTGCTTGGGTTGAAAGCCCTTGACAAACATTCATTGTACTTAGTTAGAAGGATTTGTACTTGGGTTGAAATCCCCTGACAAGCCTTTATCATATTATCTGATTTGATTTCTGCTTAGGTTAAAATCCCTCGGGAAATCTTGCTGTATTTTCAAAATGAATTTCTGCTCGGATTGAAATCCCTTGAGCAAGGGAAATTTTCGTGGTACTTGGAAATGTGGACTTGAAAAGGCTCTTTCATTAATCGTTTTAGATCTGTTCTGATTGTTAATATTTATTTTGGTATCTATTTCTGATGAAATTTGCTCGGTTTGGATAATTATTGAATTTTGATCGTTCAAAGTGTCTTGAAAATCATCGTCGGTTGGATTTTTTGGAGTCGTGTTATAATCTCTTTTGTAGTCCTTGTACGACCTTACTGAGCTCTCAAAAGCTCACCCTTCATTTGGCTCCCTTCTACAGATAATGATAAGCTGTAGTAGGTTCGAAAATGGGTTAGAATCTGTGTGAGGTTCCGGTGAGCCCATCACTACTAAGTAATAAGGCCCCTGCGCGGGTCGGTACTGTCGATTCATTCATAAGGACTCAAGTTGTAAAGAACTTAGATTTTAACAGTTTGAGTTCGAGCAGCCTTGTAAGCTTGCATTTGAAGAATGTTGAGATAGTATCGGATTAGATGCTGTAAAGTATGTGTTAGTGAACAGATCTGACAGGCTCGATGTGATCCGGTAAGTTAACGACCCCGGAGTTCGGGGCAGCGGAGCTCCGAATTCCCGGGGGCGTTACATGTAATATCTCTGCTATAATATCAATATAATGCGGGGGTAGCCTATCGTTTAATTTGCTGGATATGCACTGGATTTGGAGTGGTGTAGGTTCTGCTTGGTGGATTATGTACTAGCTAAGGCGTTGTTCGTAAAGTTCTAGAATAGTTAGAGAGAAGTGTTTGCTCAACAAAGTTTGTATTTAGCCGAACAATTTTAAATTAATAGTTGCGTCGGGTATTCACATGACAGGAATTTGGGTGCGAGGTTGGATGTAGCTCAACTAATGTATGACAATTATCTAAGTGAGGAAACGACATCGTAGTATGTAAACATTAAAAGTGATAGGATATCCGCGAGCAAATTTTGAGGACGAAATTTTTATAAGGGAAAAAATGTAATATCCCGAACTTTGAGAGCCGGTAAAAATAATCATATGTGACCGAAAAATAAACGGGCAATAATTTTAGGCAATGTAAATTATAATTTTAGTGATGAAAACAATAGAATGAACGGTAGTATATATTTTCAGTGATGTTTAATCAAATTGATAATAATTAGAATGATTTTGGGGCTTGAATGCAGTTATACAAAAGTTTAGGGTCATTTTGTTATTATGAAATTTATGGGGGTTAATTTGCAATTTGGGGAAAACCATATCTTAAAATGTTGCCACCTCCTACTAGGTTAATGACTAAGCTAAATTAAACTATTTAATAATGGAATAGATTATAAAGCATAAAATAAAATGGAAAGAAGAATTTTGGGGGGAGGGCAAAATGCAAATAAGAAAAAAAAAACTGAAGAACAAGGAAAACACACACACACACACACACACACACAGAGCAGAGCTCGAGGAAGAAAGTAGGGGAAAAGGAAAAAAGGGAAAAAATAGAGAAGGAAGAAAATCAGAGAGTGAAAGAGGGATTACAGAGGGATTCCAAAGGTGATCTTCTTCCCTACAAATTTAAAGTGTGTGCATATTTTCAATAGGTGTGTGTTTCAGAGAACATCCGTGTGTGTTTCGTGTGTGTAAACACGTATAGGTGTAGGTGGTGGTGTAATTAATGGAACTGTGTGTGTGTGTGTGTGTGTGTGTGTGCCGAGTGTGTGTGTATTTGGTGTGAGTATGTGTGCAACAAATTAATGTATGCTAGAATTTGGTAGGTGTATACGGGGTGTGTGAGTGAAGTTTGCAAGTTGGGAATGCTCGTTCATGGTTGCCGCAGGAGTAAGTATGGGATTTTGTGAACAATCCATGGGTTTATGTGTGTTTAGGAGGGTTTATGTGTGTCAGGGTATGCGCCCCCCCCCCCCCCGACTAGGGCCCACAATCCCTCCTTCATCTGGGATACATATTGTTGTGGACGCAAGGACGCACCACGAGCAACAGTACTGTGCGTCAACGTATCGTCCCGTTGACCAGGACCCAAGAATCCAACTTTCCCTCATGGATATGGGGCGCAACAACCAAGCCATAATACCGTCTCATTCAGCATATATAAGCCAACTTTAAAACACTACTCATAGAAAACATTCCATGGCATTTTGATATATTTTCTCCTCAACAATTTACACAAGTAGTAGCGTGCGAAAGGCTTTAAACAACAATTTACTTGTACATATACATAGATGAAAAATAAGGTATATGGAGGAATATGGCAAAAGTACTTACCTCGCTCAAAATCTGCTTCTGGTATTGCTCAAATGTCGGTCCTAGGTCTTGATTATCAAAACCTAAATAATAAACGATGTGGATGTCATTCATTGTCGCTCGAGCACGTTTAGGTATTAGGTTTCTTTTAGATAAGTAAAATTTTACCCAACCGTCCCCTGACTTATGTATAATTACCTATTTGCCCCCAATGCCTAAGGTACCTTATCCACTTAGGTATATCCTAAAAGGTCATTTTTGAACCACTGATGGGTATTTCGAACTAGAGCAGTTGTTCCGGAAATTCTCGCTCGGAACCCTAAACTGCTCATTCAAAATGAGCATCAATGCTCACGCCCCAAAATATAATAAACGGCACATGACATTTCAGACTCTCAAGCGTCACCATCATTTTAGATTACTATAAAATTCTAGGCTAAAAATAATTTTGTTTATTACGTTAAATAATTCAAAACTTGTTTTAAAAAATAAAATTATTTGAGGTACATCCCATGCCTAGAAAAGTCTGAGAAATTTCCACATCGAAGGTTTCACAAAAATGATGGAAATTTCTATTTTGTACTTTTCTAATTCTGCTCATAAGAGGTTCTAAGAAATGATTTTGTAACTATTGTAATAGTGAAGCGTTACGCGATAATCGTTCGGGTGCTATGCCACTAACGATGCTAACATAGCAAACGACTTTAAAAATTTTCAAAACCTTAGAAACTATCTTATCTTAGCTATATAAGATTATTGTAGGAGTTTCAGAATTTAATAACTTAATTTACTATTCTAAAATACACTGAAGTCCCTATCACAAATAAAATTTATTAACATGCTTCCCGAGCTCCAAAAAATCTAAAACTTTTATTGTGTGTAGGTCTTGCAAAATTAACATAAGTCACTTCTTTGAGTTTTGTCCAAATAAGTTTTTAGATATATTTCAAAAATTCAAAAAGGAACTGCTGGAATAGGATACCTTTTTAGCGACACCTTTGAGCTCAGTTTTAAGATCAAAGCCTTTCCCTCTCTTTGTGCAATCATTTTCTTCATCATGCACTCAGAAGTCTCTTTACCCAAATCCTTCATATATTTACATTACCCATTCACAGATTCACTACACACACATGTTATATATATACCCCTACACGTAATATTCACTACACAAAACTAAGATTTCCTCTATTCCCTCACACGGCTCACAGCAAACCCACACGGCTCACAGCAAACCCACTTGTCTTATGGCAGCCCTATAGCTATTTCCTCCTCCTCATGGTAGCTTCATCTTTCCTCTCACATACATGTAACACCATCATACTTATAAGTCACAACCATTACACTCTCATGCCACACCCATATGCATCTCACTCCTCACGATTACTCTCTTCTCACGGCTCTCATTCACACAGTGCACACCACATCTGCACACTCACCGTTTCACTCTTTCTGCACACACATATATACACTATAACACATACCTTGATACATGCACCACCCATGGTAAATTACACTCACAGTATACATTACACAACTTATATTCACTGCTCTTTCCACATTTCATTTCACACTCCAAACATCATATACCCACTGCCTTGCAACATGGGTTTTTCTCCTTGCCCAAGCCACACGGCATTCGCCGGCAACGGCCTCTCCGCGCTGCTACTCCCTCTTCCTCTTCATCGCACATGGCCACTTCAACACCGCCTATTGTCACAATCAAAACAGCCGCACCTTCATCTGTTTCTATGCAAAGGTAGCCATGGCTGTCTTCATACAAACTCCGTATGGCACCATGGTTGTCTCAACACTCCTTGCGCTACAACCCCTTCATGGTAACCGCACTACCATACTCTGTTTCTACGCAGCCATGGCTGTCTCCCATGAGCCCATCAAGGCACCATGGCTGTCCCCCCAATCCATATATGTATGTACCCATGTGTGTTACACATATCTAAATAAAGTTCTTAGATTTTATGTATAAGGAGGACCCAATTGCATCTACTATAATATCCTTTCGTATAAACTTAGCTTTGAAAAGTATGCTTACCAGAAAACGTTCTTCAATCTCCGGCGAATTCCCTCTCTTCCTCTCGGTATCCTTTGCTTGAATAGAGGTGGCACAGTGGAGAGAAAACTAGGGTCGGCTACCAGATAATGTCATGTTTATATATAACCCGAAACCATAATTTGGGCAAGGACAAGAAAACTTCTCACCCTTTTGTCGCTAAAACTTCTTAACCGAATTTATTATATCAAAAAATAGTCCCAAAAATGAAATACTTACGACGAATTTTCACGCAATAGTGTTCTGCACCATAATGTTATTTTTAGCTATCTGGCACCCCAAACTTTCATAAGTGTGACTCCCAGCACCCTTTGTCCATTTTCAGGCCAAAAAGAATCAATCGGCTGAACTTACGGGGGCATTTATGGAATATCAAGTGAATGAAAACCTAATCTTTATCACCCCCTTGCGCCGATGCCCCACCCTCTTCTGGCACCGCCCCTTCCCCCCGCCGCCAACACCGACGCCGACTCCCCCTCTTTCTGCCTTCTTTTTCTCTCCCCCCGAGCCCCATGGCCACAGCAGCCCCTTACCCCGTCGCCCTTCCTTCAGCATTTCACGCGCGACACCCTGCAGCATCCCTTCCCTCGTCACTGACTCTGACCCCCCTTTTTCCTTCTTCTTCTCTTCCCACGTTCCCTGGGCCGCAATAGCCCTTCCCCCCGTTGCGCCTCCTGCAGCGTCTCAAACCGACGCCTTACTCTCCATTGGCAGTGCCCTTCCTCCTGTCGACGACGCCGACCCCTTTTTCCTTCCTCCTTCTTCTCTCCCCCCGCCCCAGCGATCGCAACAGCCCCACCGCCCCTCCTTCGGCATTATGTCGGCATCGTCCCTTCCCCGTCAGCGCCCCCCTCCCCCTTCCTTCCTCTTAAAGCAGCAGCAACAGCGCCGCGCCGCCGCCCGCCCGCCAAACCCATCAGCTTTTAGATTCAACCCTAATCTCCCTTTTTTAATTGTTCTGACCAAAATGCCCTCCTTGTTTGAGTTAAATTACTTCTCCGGCGAGATTGTTGGCTGGAAAATGGACAAAGGGTGTTGGGAGCCACACTTATGAAAGTTTGGGGTGCCAGATAGTTAAAAATAACATTATGGTGCAGAACGCTACCGCGTGAAAATTTGGGGGTGCCTATTGCAATTGACCCAAAAATTTATTAAGGGTTGTTACGCTAACCCACTTCACTATTTTGTCGCTTAAAAGTTGCTAACGAATATTGAGGCTAACTATATATATAAAATTGTCGCTGAAGGTCTCTAGAAAAAAAGAAATTAGTTAACGCTAATCATTGACAAGGACAATAATCAATATCAATAATATATGTTATCGCTACGTTTTTTTATCCAAGAATTAAGTCGCTAATTGGAATTCTAATATTAGTTAAAAGTATCGTCGCCAACTATAAAAATGTCGCTAAGGATTTCTAAAAATATTGTTAACCTAATTGTCACTAATACTTCAATTTATATCAATAATATCTGCTACCGTTAGATTATGTCTTATGATTATAAAACTATCGCTAAAGATCATATTTATAGTTCCCCAAATTCGTCGCTAAAAAGTATATCGATGTTAAGAGAAATAATAATTAGAATAGTAATAATTCATCGTTAAAAAGTTAAATTAGCCCATAAAAATATATAAGAATTTTTGGGGTATTACACTCTACCCCACTTATAAAAAAATTTTCCCCAAAATTTCTATGGCAAAAATTGTTGTCGTCGAAATATTATACTCTTAATCATGTCTGATTTCGAGCTTAAACGGTCATAGTGTAATATTCCGAACTTCGGGAGCCGGTTAAAAATACCATCTGGACTCCGAAAAATAAACGGGCATTAAATTTAAGTAATACTCGAGTATTAGTAGTGCATAGGAGCTTAAAAATATTTTGGGACAAAAATGTAATTTTTGAAATTTTGAGGGCATTTTTGTAATTTTGGAAAAAACTTTGGGGGGGCATTTGTACAATTTTATAAAAGTAAATTAGGAACCTTTTTTTAATGTGCCACCTCCTACTAGCTTAATGACTAAGCTAGGAAAAAGAAATAAAATAATTGAGAAGTGAAGGATAAGTCTAAAGAAGAAAGAAAAAAAAAACAAAAGGGGAAACCTTTCCCTTTCGGGAAAGGAAGAAGAACAGGAACCAAAATAGAGAAGAAGAACAACAGTAACAAAGAGAAAATAGAGGGGGAAAATAGGGAAGAATTCGACAGAGAGAGAAAGGAATCCTTCTAAGGTGATCCCCCTACCAATTTCGTATGTGTTGTGTGTGTGTGTTTTGTGTGCGCAGTGTGTGTGGAGGCCATGAACATGGCCATGTGGGAGTGTGTTTCTGGGAAATTTATGTTACGGGTGGGAGATTATGGCCAGGGTTTTGTGAAAATTTGATGTATAAGTTGAAGATAAGGAGCTTGTAAGCTCGTAGGAGGTGGGGAGAGGAAACCATGGCTGGGTGGTGGGTTTTGGTGTTGGCAGTGAGTGTGTACATATATTCGGGTCTGTGTATGTGTGTATAATGGTATATATATAAGGATGTTAATGTGTGTGTTTAAGTGTGTTAGAGTGTTTAAAAAGTGTTAATGTAGGTGTATATGCAATTGTGTATGTGTCAATGATTGAACTGGAAATTTTGTGAGAGTGTGGGATAAGGCAGTGAGGTTGAAGACGAAGTGTGTGCATTTAAGGTGAAATGGTACGTGTTTTGATCGTGAATAGTGACCGTAATTGTCACTAAAGGTGGAAAACTATTTGGACAGTTTTTCAATAAATTTTTTAAAAAAGTTTGGACCAAAATTTGGCAAAGTCCAAAATAGTAACCCCCAATATTGTTTTGAGATGTATGCTCTGGAAAATTTGAGAATTTTTGGAGTCCGCAAAGAGCGCTAAATTGGAGCACCAATTAAAGAATTTTATCAAATTATTTAGCATATCAAACCAAGATATTTTGATCTGAAAATTTTATGCATATCTTATTTTAATGATATGTTTCATATTCTAAAATGTTGTGACATTCTGAGGCCGATAGGTATTTTTCACGAAACTGGCCTTTTAACGCTCGATCCGGACACCGGTTCGGGATTTTCGAACGAAAATTTTCTAAATACTTTTTAGTCCAGAAATGACATCAGGATACTTAAAATAGCGGTTTAAGATATTTTTTATATTTTTTCGATGCCGGAAACCCCCAGGGGTGTATTGGTAATTTACCACCCCGAAGGGGTATTTTGGTAATTTGACCTATAAGAGGTATTTTGAAGTAAATATATACACAGTAAGATTATTTTAGTGACTTTGCTTATGAAAAAGTCATTTTGATGATTAAAGTGTAACAGGGGTATTTTGGTAATTTGACCTAAGAAAGGTATTTTTGCATAAATTTACATATGGGAAGTTTATTTCAGTAATTCTACTTATGGGAAGACCATTTTGGTAATTTAAGTCCGATAGGGGTATTTTGATAATTTTACACCCCAGGGGCATTTCGGTAATTTTACATACCCGGAGAGGGGGGTTCATTTTAGATTGTGTGAGTTCATATTAAGTTATAATCTTGTTCTGTAGGCTGTATTCTAATGGTTCGATTATTCCATTTAGGTTAAAGCTAAAGACTTCTGGTTAGGATAATTTAGCTGCAAATCCAGGTAAGGGATTCTATCTGAACCTTAGGTAAGAACTTTTGTCCGAACCCTTATTTGATTACTCGTACTCGTAAGTACTCCTTTGAATTACTTATGACTAATGCCGAACTCTGAAGTTATGTATTGATATCAGCATGTTCTTGCCCAGAAAACCCTAATGTTGAACTTGAATCGCTTATTTGAAAATCTTGTGATGCTCGCATGTTATTGTGGGCTGAGAAAATTTGATAATTGTCTGTATCCCTTCTTCTGAATTGTTGTGATTATATTCGATAATTATTCGTAGTCGTTTTGTTGTTTATCTGCAATTTTTCTTCTAAAATTCTGATTTCTTCTGAAAAATCTGATTTCTTCTGAAACTCCCGAATGCTGACTTATGTCATTATGATTATGGTTATGAGAACTCGAATTAATTTCGGGGATAAGAGCTTTAATTTTTGTGTTGACCTGGGTATCTGTTTAGTGGGGAGGCAGTATAAGGCTGGTTGAATCCTGCATGAAACGCAGACTAGTACCCAAGTGGACTAGTAATTATTTTAGTACATCATGCATGTGTACACTATATGAGCTTGCCATAATGGCATTGCAATCGCCCAAGATCAACATTGATTTTTGATTTTCTTTAGCTAGAATGATTTGTGCTTGGGTTGAAAGCCCTTGACAAACATTCATTGTACTTAGTTAGAAGGATTTGTACTTGGGTTGAAATCCCCTGACAAGCCTTTATCGTATTATCTGATTTGATTTCTGCTTGGGTTAAAATCCCCAGGAAATCTTGCTGTATTTTCGAAATGAATTTCTGCTCGGATTGAAATCCCTTGAGCAAGAAAAATTTTCGTGGTACTTGGAAATGCGGACTTGAAAAGGATCTTTTATTGATCGTTTTGGATCTGTTCTGATTGTTAATATTTATTTTGATATCTATTTATGATAAACTTTGCTCAGTTTGGGTAATTATTGAATTTTGATCATTCGAAGTGTCTTGAAAATCATTGTCGGTTGGATTTTTTGGAGTCGTGTTATAATCTCTTTTGTAGTCCTTGTACGACCTTACTGAGCTCTCAAAAGCTCACCCTTCGTTTGGCTCCCTTCTGCAGGTGATGATAAGCTGTAGCAGGTTCGGGAATGAGTTAGAGTCTGAGTTAGATTTTGATGAGCCCATCACCACGGTATAGTAAGACCCCTGCGTGGGTCTGTACTGTTGATTCATCCTTTAAGGATTCAAGTTTGAAAAGAACCTAGGTTTTAATGGTTTGAGTTCAAACATGTTTTGTTGTAATCTTGTATTTTAGAGAATTCGAGTCAGTATTGGATTAGATGCTTTGAAGTATGTGGTTGTGTATAGGATTTGACAGGTTTGATGTGATCCGGAGGTTAACGACCCAGGAGTTCGGGGCGGTGGAGCTCCAGATTTTCGGGGGCATTACTCATAGACCTAGATACATTTAGACCTTTGACAAACTACTCAAATACAATTTCAAACATCTTTACAAAGTATGTTCGTTAAAGGCCTAGAAGCACAACACTGATAGATTGGCTCTTAACACACTTTAACCCACTCTTAAAGATTACCTCAAGTATCAAAACTCTTTAATTACAAGCTCTACCATGCTAGAACATCTTAACATTTAACTTTGTCTCCACTTTATCCTCTTAAATTGTGTACATGATGAGAATGGTCGCTAAAAATTTCATTCATACCGATCGTAAAGACGTCACTAAAGGTCTCAATTCTTGTTACTTACGACAATTGTTGTTATATAACAAATATTCATCTACAGTTTACCATAAAAATCAACCCTAAGTTTGAAGTGTTACAGTGGGGGTGTGAATTGTGCGTGTCTGGGTGTGCCAGTCGTGAGAAAGAAGAAGATGATGTGTGTGAAAAAGGTGTTTTAGTGTGTGATTTAATCTAAATAGTAACTGTTTTCGTCGCTAAAAGTAAAGAATTGGTTCGGCAGTTTTTCCATGAATTTTTATAAATATCTAAAATCAAAATTAGACAAAGTCCAAAACAGTAACCCCTAATATTTTTATGAGATGTACATCCTGGAATTTTTCAAGAATTTTTAGTATAAGCGAAGGGCACTAAATAAGGGTATTGGTTAGCTAAAATTATCGAATTATTTGCCATAGCAAATTAAGTTATTTTAATCTAAAAATTTTTAGAAAAATCTTATTTTACTGATATTTTATATTCTAAAATGTCGTGCCATTTTGAGACCGATATGTATTTTTTGCGAAACTGACCTTTTAGGACTCGATTTCGACACCGGTTCGGGATTTTCGGACAAAATTTTTTTAAAATACTTTTTAATCCAGAAATGACATCAGGATGCTTAAAATAATATTTTAAGATATTTTTTCGGTACTGGAAACTCCCAGAAAAATTTTGATAATTTGTACTAGTGGCCAGGGTTTTAGTAATTTTACCCATAGAAGAAACAATGTTAATTATTAACGGTAACACTTCAGATGCAAATTCCTTTCCTTTTTGTGTTAGTTAAGGCAATAGCTGCTTTATTATAGTATATTATAAAATCCATCAATGCCCACTCATTGTTTCCCTACAACTTTCCTTCCCTAGAAGTCTTTTTAGAACATACCGAGGAATCTTTAAAACTATTTTTTTTTATTGCATCAAACTTTTCTGGGAGGTTTTGGGTCATGGCCGGGATTTGCTTCAGGTGGCGGGTAATCCATGGTTTCAATATCCGTTTTTCCCTCTAATAAGTCCTTCTTCCACCTCAAACATCGCACCCCTCATGCCTGTCATATCCTGTGCCATATTAGTAAAATTCATCCAAAAGCAAATGGTTGAAGAAAACTACAAAGTTAAGGCAATTATCTATTCATTTCTCAGAGCAACAATATAAGAAGAAGTTCAGTTATTACGTAAACAAAAGCAAACACGTCTAATGATAGCCAAGGAAAGTAGGAAACATTTCTGCAATGACAAAGCTAACTAGGCTTACCAGAAAACAACTCGGGAACACATTATTGGACACTCGATTTTGCCTTTCTACACTTCATGTGCATGGAAGATAATTGCAAAAATAAGAATCATTGGCTTTACCCGAGAACTAGGATATCACGATCATCCACTGTGTGAAAGCATCCAACTCAAAACTAATTAGTATTGAGAGAAAGTTTCTTTAAGACTTATATATTGAAGCATTAGTTATTATTTATACGATGCGGGGAGTTCATATCTGAACAAGCCTCCATCATGTGTGGCCGGAGTTCTTTTGAGATATCATGTGAAAGTATTCAACTTAAAAGTAATTTACAATTAGGAGAGAAACTCACAAGTCATTTCTATTGAAGTGGCAATTATTACCAGTCTTGTGTGGGAATTATATTTTAACACGCTGCACGGCACTCCTATGAGATACACCCTCCGATAAGCAATAGTAATTCTAAATATTAACAAATTTATTATGTCTCTCAATGATCTTTTGAAAGGTCAAGCTTGATTCTCTGAATATAACCATGTCATTTTTGCTCCTTTTTTAGAATGAAAATAAGGGTGGGAATATTTGTTGAGGCTCCCCAGTTTCAGTGTTAGGGAGGGCTGACTTCCGGACCTCCAGGATCTTACTCAGAAACCTTAGCACCCCTCAATTTCTGGTGCATAGCGTCAAAATACGCAAACACCGGGGGATGGCGGGTGGACGGACAGAGAGATTGAGGGCTTACCTTCAAACGCAAGTCTTGGACTGTTGTCTCATCTTTGATTGACTTGAGGTATGGATAACACATATGAAGACAAGTTAACCCTAGTCATTGGCCCAAGAAAAAGGAGCTTAGAAGGAAATCATGCATTGGAACTTGGCCTTACTCGCTGTAGGAACGACAGCAATGGAGAGAACAGCAGAAAAGACCAGCAACAAAATAAGCAGCTGAATACAAACCCTATAACTCATCTTAATTGATAGAACTCAAGACAGATCTAAAAGCAGTGTCTCAGGGAGACTTACGGTTGATGTTGGAAAGAATCGGCAACACATGTGGAGATGGGGTTTTATACAGAACAAAAGTTGGAGCCTTTGACTCAAGTATTACTATGGTAATAATGTAATAAGCTTGTGTAGTTATATGTTATAAATTTGAAACCTACGAGTAGTTTTAAGAAAGGGCTAATTACATCTATGTCCCTGAGGTTAGGGAGTAATTACAGTCAAGTACACAGTTTCAAAATGTAATATTTCGTGACCAAAAGTGTTTCAAATGTATCACCCGTGTCCATCTGTTAGGGTTCCATCCAAAAAAAGTGTACTTTTTTATGATGTCATCAATACGTATTTTTAAAATGACGATATTGTTCTTGTACTTTATATACTGAATATTTTAAAAAAAATTAAATTAAGATTTCAATCTGTAAATTAGGGTTTTGAAACCCTAATTTGCAAATTAGGATTTTGTTGAAACCCTAATTTACAAATTAAGGGTTTCAAAGCCCTAATTTTTTAAATTAGGGTTTCATTTGTTAAAATTAGGGTTTCATTTGTTCAAATTAAGGTTTTTTAAAAGCCATTACTTCACCGCCGGCAGTTCCCTTCCCCATCGGCAGTTCCCTTCCCCGCCGACAGTCATTTTCTCCTATCTTCTTCCCCCATCCCACTTCCCCTTGTCCACCTCAATCGATGACCCAACAAATCCAACTCACCACCTTAATCAATGGCTAACAATGACGACTGAGTTTTCGCATGGGAGATGGGCCTACCACCGTCGATGACCGGAGAATCAACGCACCATGCTCGAGATCAACCGTGCGTCGCAAAACACTCTGTCGGGTCTCCGCGGAGGCCAACTCAAGACGCCGTTGTTCAACAACCACATCAAGTCGTTCGACAACCACAACCAATCTGTCGGTGGAGATCGACGAGAAAGGGGGCTCCCGATGCAGCGGCTTGCTCAAAGGGAGATCTGTTGCGGTGGCGGCGAGGTGGGGCTTGGGTTACCGGCGACATGGGTCGAGGGACGGGGCGGGCTGCCGGCGGCGTAGGGCGAGGGAGGGGGCTTGGGCTGCCGGCGGCGTGGGGTGAGGGAGTGGGCGGCAGATCTGGAGAAAAAGTTTGGAGAGATAAACCTGATTTGAAAATTAGGGTTTTAAAGTCAGGGACAATTAAATCTTTTTATCAAAACCGTTAAGTATTTTTGTATTCCGTTTGTCAATTGACATAAGTGTTACATTTTGAAACTTTGTGTCCTCGGGTGTAATTACTCCCAAACCTGAGAAACATGGGTGTAATTAACCCTTTAAGAAATGTGGGTGGAAGTCTCAATTTCATACCATAATAATGTGATTTTAAATTACGTTTTCAAATAACATTTTAAGAAAATTCATAAATAGAGAAATTGTATTTTGAAATCATGACTTTAGCAAAACAAAACATATTTTGAAACAACTCTAAAGTAGTAATCCGGTCTTGAAACGTATTTTTTTTAAAACTAGCATACGAGGAACTTTTACCCAAAAAAAAAAAACTTTTAATATTACACAAGTAGGAAGGCGACAAAACAGCTTTAAACTACACCGTATATCCTACTTCTAACATTAAATAAGTCAAAAGTATGACTGAATTAATGAGTTACAACTAAAAGGATTAATGATGTGTCAAACATGTGGGTCCAACAAAATCAACTTTATGATTTTATAAATTTACTACATTTCATCATATAATATCAATCTTTGTTCATTCGCTAATAATTTTTGCTAAAAATATACGGTGCACAAGAAACTACTTGGATATATCCTAACTCTTACTAGAATGTCACGTGATTTCATATAGCATTTGGTTTCTTCATTAAGAACGTCTATTTTCACACCCTGATGATATTTTAATACACCCTCATTTGTTATTGAAAATTTTATGATTTGTCGTTATTGTACTTTTTACTCACAAAAAAAAATGTGGGAAAAAATATATAAAGTGTGGAAATAAACGCTCTTTTTTCAGATCTTTTAACTATCTAGTCCTTAAATTCTAAAGCACTTATATCAAAATTACACTTTAAATTTGGTGGATAGAAAAATTACTAAGTTTGAATTTTTTTTGTGGAGTGTAAACATCAATTTTGAGCCCAAAATTTGACTTCCTGAAAAGGATCATAATTACAAATTACCTCAATATTTCATGAGGGGGTTTATCATTTGAAAGTGGCGATAATGCTTTTCCTTTTTTTTTTTGGCTCTCCAAGTAAAGAAAGTAGATCAAATATAAAGGTATTCTCCATGACAAAAAATAATGGTTTACATAAACACATAAGTGAATAAATGAAACATCCGTTTACCACCATTGAAAAATGCACGCAAATTCTTTTCTTTCCTTGTGACTGCTCCCGCTTTTTTTCTTTTTTATTTCACTTTTTTTCCCATTGTTTACAGCTTCTGTCCTTTTTCTCACGAGTTCTTGTTCCCACTGATTCGGTCAGAACTTGACACTTCCACAAAATAAAAAATAATATGAAGTCACAAGGAAACTGTCAGATTCATCATAGACAAAGGTGTATAAATGGTACCCTCTTGAAAAAAATGATACACAATATGACAAATTAAACTCCATGCCTTTAGCGACATGAAATATCAATAAATAGCACTGTACTAAAATAAAAAGAATACGAGGCTTCATCATCATAGTTATCAACACCGTATCATTGCCGATTGTATGTAACAATTGTGTCTTCTACTGTTACGGTATCTCTTAACATTTCGTACCGATCAAACTATCACCTTGTACCGATTGTACCGGCCTGTACAGGTAATACTGACTGAGAACTACGTATCGGCCAACATATTGTGCTTTATTCTGGTTCTTAAAGAATACAAAAATTATAAATTTTGTTGAAATTTTATAAGTTAACCAAAAAAATAATAGATAGAAAAAAGGTTTTATTATATTAATCAAAGCTTCGTAGCATCTTCTCAATACATTCATTACAAATTGCAAAATATTTCCCGATAAGATTTCAATCTTCAAGCAAATACCAGGTTACTTTTATTTTTTCTCTTAGCTTTGATTTATTTCATAGCTGAAAGTTTTCATCACATTCTTTCATCTATATAATGTACTGATTTGTACAGAAACACACACAAAAATAATTTATTATTGAACCCGAAAATATTATTTTTGAACAAATAACTTATTCTTCTATAGAAATTGGTTAATGAGACAGTTGAAGAGGAGAGTAATCTTAGATGAGGTAATTCAATTAAATAAGCTATGTGTTCTTAATGTCTCTGTTTAGGAACAAACAGTTTATTCAGGAACAAACAACTTAGCTCACAAATGACATAATTCAAGCTCTAAAGAAGCTGTGAGGGATTAAATATCTCTACATTTTTAGTTCGCTAATGATAAGTATTATATATATACATAATTGATTGAAAATTCGAAATGGTACCAATACCATACATAGCATTTCATGAAGAAAATCAGTAATCACTCCAGTACGTTATTCATAATTATCACTACAAGAAAAACTGTTTTTTACGACGGACTTTTAGCGACGGAGGAGAATCCGTCGCTAAAAAACCTTTCAGCGACGGAAAACACCATCTGTAAAAGTCCGTCGGCAAAAACATTTACCAACGGAATATACTGTCGGTAATAGTTTTTACCGACGGACTTTTACCGACAAAATATTAGCTACGGTGTAACCCCCCGTCGCTAGAATTTTTTTTATAAAATATCTAATATTCGAGGAGTTTCTTAAAATAATTTAGCGACGGAAAAACACCGTCGCTAACATATCCGTCAGTGAAAGTTTTTTAAATAGCACTTTTTGCGACGGAGTCCTTACATATAACAGTTCATCTTTCTCTTTCTCCCTCCTCGTTTTTCTCTTTCTCTCACTCTCACCTACTCACCGGCGATTTTTTTAACGGCGGTCTCCCTCTCTGGCCACCCACCTCCGACGACATCACCCCCCCATGTCGTGCCCCTCCATATCCGCGTGCCACCAACTCAACGCCACCAAGGCCCTCCATTTTTGCCGCGCCACCAACACCGTCGTCGCCGCACCATCTCTCTGTATGTCTATTTGCCCTAATTTGCTTTAATGCATGTTTAAGCGCCATTTGCCCTAATTTTTAGATGCTCTGATTTATGTCCTAATTTCCCTAAATTTTTTCTGGAATGTCGATATGTTTCTTATAATTTCAATTATTTTTAATTGCTGATGGAATTGATGAAATTGATTTTGTAACTGATTGATTAGTTTGTTTAATTACTGATGGAATTGATGCCTACATTTGTATATTACAAAATATGGAGAATTGAGACTTTAGATATGCTAAGGAGCATTTGAGAATTAAGAATGTTGAAGGAGGAGGGACTCAATTGGATTGAATGTGTAATTTTTATTAATTTTTATTACACTGAGCATTTGAGAATTGAGATTGTTGACGGAGGATGAGACCCAATTGAATTGTTGCCCGGAGGTGTCGGACACGTGTCCAGAGGTGTCTGACATGTGTCTGGATGTGTCGATGAGGTGTCGAGGTGTTGGTAGGTCACGAACACCGTCCGATCTACACCGACACCAAAAAATATCACATTTTGGCTTTATACTTGTGGACACCTCTTGAATCAAACCCTAAATTGAATGTCTTAATCCAATCGAATCCTAAATTAAACTAATTGAACCCTAAATTGAATGCCCTAATCCAATCGAACCCTAAATTGAACTAATTGAACCCCCTAATTGATATGCAAAATTGAATGCTCCAATTCCACCGAACCCTAAATTGAACTAATAGAATCCCCTAATTGAACCATAAATTGAATGCCTTAATTGAATCGAACCCTAAATTAAACTAATTGAACCCCCTAATTGAACCCTAAATTAAATGCCCTAATCCAACCGAACCCTAAATTGAACTTATTGAACTCCCTAGTTGAATGCCCCAATTCAACCGACCACTAAATTGAACTAATAGAACTCCTAATTGAAGTAATTGAACCCTAATTAAACCCTAAATTGAATGCCCTAATCGAATCAAACCTTAAATTAAACTAATTGAACCCCCTAATTGAATCCTAAATTGAATGCCCTAATCCAATTGAACCCTAAATTGAATGCCCCAATATAATTGAACCCTAAATTGAACTAGGATTATCCTAAATTGAAGTAACTGAACCCCCTAATTGAACCCTAAATTAATTGCCCTAATTGAATCGAACCCCAAATTGAAATAATTCAAGCGCATCGGATATGTGCATTTTAAACAATTTTTTCCATTTGAACATTGATCATTTGTATGATAATTTTAGGTTGTTAATTGTGCATTTGAGAATTATGATTATTGATCGATGATATTAGATTGTTAATTGATGATTTTAGGTTATTAGCTATGCATTTGAAGTAATTGAGATTAATAATTGACGATTTTAAGTTGTTAATTGATGATTATAGATTGTTAATCGTGCATTGAGCATTTGAGATATTGAGATTGTTGACGGAGGATGGGACCCAATTGAATTGAATGTGTGATTTTTTTTATTAATTTTTATTGCATTGAGCATTTGAGAATTGAGATTGTTGTTGCGAATGATGGGACCCAATTGGATTGAGATACCTGTTAGTTAGCGCAGACACGGACACCACGTCTGATCGACGGTGTCCGACATTTAAAAAATAAATCAACGTATGCTGATGTGTCTGGAGGTGCGTGTCCGGAGTTGTCAGACACGTGTCGGTATGTGTCGGACACATGTCGGTAGGTGTCGGACACGTGTCCAGAGGTGTCGGACACGTATCGAACACCATATCGACACCCTATATGAGGTGTCGGAATTGAGATTGTTCACTGTGCATTTAATTTAGGTTAACGCGACGTTTTTAGCAAGCACCCCCTGGAATCTCATCGCGGTTCCAGTACTGGCTATAATTAGCTGTAATTAGTCCTGATTAATAATATTTTAATAAATCAATTAACCCTAATTAGCTCTAACGAGCCTACTTAGTTTTAATTAACCCTAAGAAACCAATGAAAATCAAATTAGTTGTAATTACCCCAAATTAGCCCAAATGAACCCAATTATGCGCATATTGATTATAGTTAGCCTAGTTAGTCATAATTAGCACTAACATAACCTAATTAAGCCTAATTAGCCCTAATTAGGACTAATTAACATTACTCGGCACAATTAAACCCTAATTAGGACTAAATAACCCTAATTAGTCCTAATCAACATTCATTAGCTGTAATTATCCGAAACAACTCCTCATTAATAATAATTAGCCCTAACATAACCCAATCAAGCCTAATTAGTCCTAACATAACCCAATCAAGCCTAATTAGTCCTAATTAGGACTAATCAACACTGCTCGGCACAATTAAACCCTAATTAGGACTAAATAACCCTAATTTGTCTTAATCAACCTAATTAGCTATAATTATTCCAAACAACTCCTCATTAACAATAATTAGCCTTAACATAACCTAATTAAGCCTAATTAGTCCTAATTAGGACTAATCAGCACTACTCGATACAATTAAACCCTAATTAGTCCTAATCAATCCTAATTAGCTATAATTATCCAAACTACTCCACATTAATAATAATTAGCCCTAACATAACCCAATTAAGCCTAATTAGCACTAATTAGGACTAATCAGCACTACTCGGCACAATTAAACCCTAATTAGGACTAAATAACCCTAATTAGTCCTAATCAACCCTAATTAGCTATAATTAGCCCAAGGTACTCCTCATTAACATTAATTAGCCCTAACATATCTTAATAAATCCTAATTAGATTAACTTTTTCCATAACGCTAAACCCTAAACCTTGATACTCGTAATTAACCCTAATAACCCAGTTAGCCCTAATTAGCCCTTGTACATCCCATAATCACTCCATATTGCCCAGAGATGGTTCAATTACTCGTTGTTTACAAACCCTGCCTTCTTTATATTAGTTGTTGTTTTGAGAAGTCCATTGGCAACGAGATGGTTCAACTCGTTGCCAACAAATTCTATTTAAAGTGGAATTGGTAACATATGCAACGATCTTTTTGCAATTTTGATATTTTGGAAAGATTCTTGCATATGTTATCAATTTCTGAACGCATGCATGCATAAAAACCCTTAGTTCCCGTTCAAAGGTACTCATTACAAAGTAATGCTTTGTAATGAGCCTTTGGATGTCCAGTTTGGACAATTTGGAAAAGCTATGTGTTTATAAAACAGTGTTTCGACTCATGCTCTGTGTTCTATGTCGTGGATATTTGGTACACGTTCTCATGTGTTTCTCTGGGTGCATACAGATCTGGTGTTCTAACATCCGTCAAACCTTGCAAGGCAAGGTTAGATGAATGTTAGAACACCTAATCGATGTCGTGTACTTGGAGAAATGCGGGGAGGTGCTGCCGAATTTTTCGCAGACATAGGACTAAGCATGAGTTCTTCACTGTTTTATAAACATGTGCTTTTCTGAATGGGATAGGACCACTACCTATTAGAGAATGGAGGAGAAATATATATAGACATGTTGTCACATTCATGCATTCATATTTACATCGACCCTGCCTAATGCCTGGTCATAATTGAAGGTGGTATACAGTACGATAATTCAGTCGGCGATCGAAGTTGGATGAAAAGGAAGAATGCTGATGATTTTGAGTGTCGCGTTGACGAATTTCTCGACTTCGCTTATGCGCATCCTGCACATGTTGACCTTGATAAGATAAGGTGTCCGTGCGGTAGATGTGAGTTGTTGCATTGGAGAAAAAGAATTGAAGTAAAATGGCATCTTCGTCGGTACGGTTTTATGGGTGGATACACAAGGTGACGCAGCACGGGAAAACGATAGTATTGTCCTCCAACCCGGCTAGTCAAACTGAAGTTAGGGAGGAGGCACGGTATGATTACCGAGATATGATTATGGATGCTGGGCATGCTAATGTTGACTGGGGTAACGACGGTGGTGAAGACGGTCCCCAACCGCCGAACGAGGGGGCTCATCAGTTTTATGAGTTGTTGAGAGCTGCGGAAGAGCCGTTGTGGGATGGAGCTCCGAAACACACACGGCTGTCTGCGGTTAGTAGGTTATTACAGTTGAAATCAGACCACGGGCTGAGTGAGAAAGGTTTTAACGAGTTTGTTACCTTAATCAAAGAAATTCTGCCCGAAAGTGAAAAGCTACCGCCGTCGTACTATGACGCGAAGAAGATGATGAGGAAACTTGGGTTGAGCTATGAGCGGATAGATGCGTGCAATAACGATTGTGTATTATTCTGGAAAGAGAATAAGGATTTGTCACGATGTCCAGTATGTGATCATTCGAGGTACAAACCGGACAAAGGGAAGAAGAAAAACATTGCATGGAAGATATTGCGATATTTTCCGGTCACACCACGGCTTCAGAGAATGTACTACTCCTCCAATACGGCTGAACATATGAGGGCTCACCGTGAGACTCGTAGCAACGATGCCGATGTGCTGACACACCCAGCTGATGGAGAGGCGTGGAAGGAGTTTGACCGCAGGCATCCAGTCTTTGCTCAGGAAGTTTGGAATGTTAGACTTGGTCTGGCAACCGATGGGTTCAACCCTTTCGGTCAGTCTACCACGCCTTACTCCTGTTGGCCTGTTATTATTGTCCCGTACAACCTTCCACCAGGCATGTGCATGAAGAAGCCGTACATGTTCTTGTCGTTGCTTATTCCGGGGCCGAAGAGTCCCGGCAAGGACATAGATGTGTATTTAAGGCCGTTGATTGATGAGTTAAAACAGTTATGGAATCATGGAGTCGAAACATATGATGCATCCCTTAAACAGAATTTTCAGATGAGGGCTGCTTTGATGTGGACTATACATGATTTCCCCGCATTGGGAATGACGTGTGGCTGGAGCACACATGGGAAGCTAGCATGCCCTGCTTGTATGGGCGTGAACCCCGGTCATACGTTAAAGCACGGCGGAAAGCCCTCGTGGTTCGGATGTCACCGTAAGCTTTTGCCACCGGGCCATCAGTTTCGTAGGCAGAAGGATAAATTTGACGGGACAATCGAGCGTGAGGTTGTCACACTGGACTACCCATCTGGTGAAGAAGTGCTCTCACACCTGGAGGCACTTGATACTGACATACCACACGGCAAGGGTGTGCCAGATCAGAAGATTTCAGGGTATGGGAAAGAGCACAACTGGAGAAAATTTTGTATCTTTTGGGAGTTAGCCTACTGGAGGACGCTCGTTATCCGAAACAACATGGATGTGATGCATATTGAGAAGAACGTTTTTGATAATGTGTTCAACACAGTGATGAATGTCAAGGGAAAATCGAAAGATCACCTTAAAGCGAGAAGGGATCTACAACAGTTGGGTGTACGCCGTGAATTGCATCCTCGGACAGTCAGCGGGAGGACGATACTTCCGAAAGCACCTTACTGTCTAGACAAGAAACAAGTGGAAAAGGTCTGTCAGTGGGTTAAGAATTTGAAGCTTCCGGATGGGTTTGCGTCCAACATATCTCGTTGTTGCAATGTATCAGAATGCAAGTTCCAAGGGATGAAGAGTCACGACTGCCACGTATTCATGGAGAGATTCATTCCTATTGCCTTCCGGGGACTGTTGCCACGGGTTGTTTGCGAGACTTTGACTGAATTATCTCATTTCTTTCGAGATATATGTTCTTCTACGATCCGGGTGAGTAACATGGAAGTGCTTGAGAAGAACATTGTGGTGACGATTTGCAAGCTGGAGAAAATCTTCCCACCTTCGTTCTTTGATTCAATGGAGCATCTGCCTGTTCACTTGGCATATGAAGCTAAGATGGGTGGACCCGTGCAATATCGGTGGATGTATCCCTTCGAGAGGTAATCTTTAAATTGTTACAGTTGTTCGTTTACACTTAATGTGACACATGTTATCATTGATATTCCACCTAACTCGATTCGCTAAACTTCTAGGTTCATGTTCCATTTAAAGAAGTCCGCAATAAGGCTCGGGTTAAGGGCTCAATTGCGGAGGCTTACGTAATGGAAGAACTTGTAAACTTTTGTAGTCAATATTTCGGGCCTGATGTTGATACAAGGTTAAATCAACTAGGCCAAAATGAGCCCGGATCAAGCACAAATTTGGAAGGGCAATTGTCAATATTCAAGCAGTCAGGTAGTCCGTTCGGCCGAACGTATACTCGATGGCTAACGGATGAAGAGTACAGTGCTGCAACAATATATGCCCTTCTAAATTGCGATGAAGTTTCGGCATTCGTTGAGTAAGTTAATGTCTTAATTCACTTACATTGCTGTACATAATTGAAAGTGTGTGATAAGCGAGTCAACTATATTGGTTTGCAGTGAGTTCGATGCGGAATCTTTAATCACTGATCCCGCTGGACTTGAATCTCATCGGAAATCACAATTTGTACAGTGGTTCAAAAGGCGTGTAAGTCCTTAACGAAATTATATTATGTGTTATATACAGTTCTGTGGCCAATTAGTATACTGATTTATCCTTAATTTTTACCGTCATCTACAATAGGTTCAGTCAATGGATAGACCAGTGGCCTCCTGCTTGAAATTACTAGCTGAAGGCCCTAACAAACAAGCATCCTGTCATGGAGGCTATATCATCAACGGGTTTAGGTTTAACGTAAAAGATGATGACCGAACAAAACAAACCCAAAACAGTGGAGTCTTGGTCAACGGCGACTGTTATGCTGAGAATTGCATGGACTTTTACGGAGAGCTAGATGAGATTGTTGAGCTAACATATCTGGGTTCCCAAAACTGCCTGGTAATGTTCAAGTGTACGTGGTTCGATGTCACATGCAGTAGAGGAATCCGTGTTAGCTCTCAAGGGATTGTAGATGTCAATGTCAAGTCAAGACTTGCATCAGACGAGCCCTTTGTGTTTGCTAGTCAAGCTGTACAAGTCTTTTACGCAGAGGACGTCGCCAATCCCAAATCTCATTGGTATACAGTTATCAAGTCCAAGAAATTGCCCGTGACATATGACAGTGAGTAGACTCCTTTCAAGCCGACCAACCACCTGTCTTGTTACCTGTTGAGGTCAACAACGAGGAGGACGATCTTCCTCTTCCAACAACACTTCATGTAGGAGAAGAAGTCGTAGATGATGACGCGGAAGATGTAGAAAGTGTTGGAGATGATGTGACCGAGTCTACTGATGAAGAGGATGAATTAGAAGATGAAGAGGACGACGAGTCCCACGAAGAAGACGACGAGTCTAGTGAGGAAGATGATGATGATTCCCAAACTGAAAATGATTGACTTGTAATGTTGTAACATCACGGAAAAAATGTAGTAACATTTTAGAACTTGGTTCATATTGATGTGTTTTTGCACCTCCGTTCATATATATAGTGCCGATGATGATTTCTGCCAAATTATTGTTTTTAATGTGTTAATGTCTTTGCAATTTATCTATACGAAGTCAGATATGGATAGGATACGGGCTATTCGTGGCCGGGCTGGACGCCGAGCTGCTTCCTCCCCGGTAGGTCCCACCTCGTCATTGCTCACTGATGACGAGGCACAGAGTGATCACGTACAGCCTCAGCCATCGCCCCAGCCCCAGTCGTCGCCCCAGCCCGACGCAGATTCATCCCACACGCGCGTTGATTCTCCTTCTTCCGTGGGTTCTACCTCAGGTATAGTTGATAACGGTGTTTAGTACATTTTTGCTAATTTATATTTGAAGTATATTTGAACTGTATTAATGTCTGTGTTTTGTAGGATCTCGACGAGGCCGTGGTCGACACGCGGGGTACGCATCGACCCCCAGCGTAAACAGAGAGTTACGCTCACCCAGGAGGGCCTGTAAGTAAAAAAAATCACATCATGCCTTATTTTGTACATTTGGGATGTTAATTTATATTTGAACTGTATTAATTTATTTATTTACTTCTTTGGCAGGATCCTGGAGAATCAGGCGAGGACGAAGATCGGCGTTCTTGTGAAGGGCCGATTCTTCGAGCCACGCCTGTACTGGAAGGACTGGGATGCCGTTGCGAGGGAGTCCCTATGGGAGGAGTGGCTGGTACGGTGAAGTATTTTTTTCTGCGAAGTATTTGTTTAATTAGAGTTTGTTTTCTAAATTAATTTGTGTTATTGAATGCCTTGCAGGAGGGGTTCACGTTTGACTCGCCTGATCAGCAGGGACTGGGGCGGCAGGCCTTCTTTGCTTACATCGCCAAGAATTACCGCCGATGGCTCCACGACGCAAGGGACCGGGCGAAGAAGATGCTGCCCGATGGTGCCCCGATGACGGAGATGAAGACATATCCCCCACATTGGATATCTCCGACTGTATGGGGGGAGATGATAGATCGGTGGGCTGCGGATCCAGGCTGGGACGCCAAGAGTAAGAAGGCGGCAGAGAACAGACAGAACAAAGATCCGACGCACACGGGGGGGTCGGTGCCACACGACATCGTCCGACACATGAATGCGGTCCAGCACCCGGATCTGGAGGAGGATGAGGTCGTAGCTCTGACGTATAATCAGACGCACGTGCGGAAGAAGGACAAGGACGAGGTGCACCGGGCGGGCGACTATGTTTCGGATATTGCCCGGCGGATCGATGTGAGTCGATATGTTTAATTAAGTTGTTAATTTTTTCTTTCTATCCTCAATGTCTGTTGCGTTAATTAATGCCCTAACATATCTTTAAATCACTGTTTTTGCAGGCCTCGTATGAACAGCTTAGGGAGTCCGGACAGCCATCAGCGTCCACTAGTACGGGTGCGAGTACTGGGGCGTGAAGCGATGGCTGGATACGCCGGAGGTCGTCAATCGGCCGAAAGGCCGCATACGCGGCCTGCCTAGCACGACTGCTCGTGCCGTGATAGGAGCATCCTCACCCCCCGCTGCCCCTCCACAGACACCGGCTCCTCAGCATCTATTGGACGAGGAAGAGATCCAGCGCATTGCTACAGTGGTGTTGAGGCTGATCAAGGAGCAGGATCAGCAGGGTACCGCTACCAGACATGCCGAGCCGGCCCCGGATCAGCAGGATCCAGATCCGGGACTCGGCAACCCCTGATGAGCCCCTTCTCGTGCCCGGTCCCAGCTTCTCCCCCCTCCCCCCACCCGGTCCCATCTTCTCCCCCCTCCCCCCGCCCGGCTTGTACATCATGACTATTTTTTATAATTGATTGTATATATTTCTTTGTGTATTAATTATTGTGCGTTGTTGAGAATTGTGTATTGATTATTGTGCGTTGTTGAGAATTGAAATTTTCATTACAGGTCTGGGTAATAGAAAAATAAAAAAAATATTTTAAAATTTTTTTTGACTTTTGGCGACGGATTAATTCCGTCGCCAAAAGTGTTTCTTGTTTTAACTTTTAGCGACGGAATATTCCGTCACCAAAAGTCTTATTTAGCGACGGAACATTCCGTCGCCAAAAAATTATTCCGTCGCTAAATTCACAAAACATAAAATAAATTAAAATACATAAAATATAATTAGTTACGGATATTCCGTCGCTAATTAATAAATAAATCCGTCACAAAAGTGCAATATTTGATGACGAATTTGAAAATTCCGTTGCCAAACTTTTAGTAACGGGCTTTTATACGAGGGGCTAGTAGCGACAGTATATCCGTCACTAAAAGTTTTAGCGACGGATTTTGGGCTTTTAGCGACGAATTTTCTCGTCGCTAAAAGCCTTTTTTCTTGTAGTGTATGCTGATAATTTTGCACTTTCATTATAAACTAGACAACAGTAGCTTAACTTTGAAGGGTCTTGAGAAATATCCATGCAATCATATTTGTATGAGTAGGGTTGTATATGAATCAAGGTCGAGCCGAACACAGATATATTCAAATTTGTTTGTTTAATTCAGGCCATGCTTGTGTTTCGTGTTTGTTTAATCTTCAATTTTTTGTTTGAACTGATCGCAGTTCGGTTCACAAAATTCATGTTCAGCTAGAGTTTGTTTGTTTAATGATACAAACTGAACTCAAACTTTAAAACTCATTTTTCCCTTCAAAACAATTAATTTTTTTTAATCAGAGCTACAACTTTTTTGATCCAATTGGTGGTGGCTCAAGTCAAAGCCTCTGTCTTGCTTGCCTCCGTATCCACTCCCACCAATTTCAATAGTTTCTCGGGTAAAGTATAAACATGAAAGTGGAAATAGGCACTCCATGAACGACCATTCTCAATCTAAACCATAATCATCATCAATTTGAGGCCAAAGAAAATCATTTAGAATTCTAATATGATGTTTATGATGCCAAACCTCCTCAACAACTATCTTGACAAGAAAAATAGACGAAAAAGGAAAGGAAGTTCACCAGAAATTACACTAATTGGCATCAAATTAATGCCTAATTGATCGCCCGTTGAAATTTAGTCAACCACCCCATGGCCACCTCGCATAGTAAAATATCTCAATGCCTAGTTGTACGCCCAAAGGGGAAAAGAAACAAAAGAAAGGGAAGGTGGTTCCAATCATATGGATACGTCAAGAGTAATTGCGGGCTTTTGCTCTACTTTATAATCTACTTGAGGAAAGCAATCACTTAGTTTGGTACATCCAAAGGAGCTCTGTTTAACTATGAAGGGAGTATACCTTAGTATACATGTATCATGCCGACGAAGGTAATATAAACGGAAGTGTAAGTGTGTGCGCGCATGCATGTGCTTTTTCTTTTGTGTTTAGGAGGCAAGTTACGTAAGTGAAGGCAGTAACATCCGTTGTTAGGCCCTGCAATTACAAATACGTTAACGTTGCAGCATTTATAAGTTAATTTTAACTTCTTCTTCTTTTTTTTTGGGTAAAGTTCTTAGGTTTCCTAACTCGCATATTTTGCGAGCAACGTAGTTCCGCTCGCTCCCACATTTGGTAACCATGGACAATCTGGTTCGATGTATTGGGCAGCTAGAAAGGGTGTTTGTACGTTAGCTTAAAACTGTTGAATTTTACAACCTCCATTGTTAGACCCTGAATTCTAGAGGATCGCCCTCCTATGCTGCCCAAAAATAATACACCCGCTGTTCTTTTTTCTGCTGTAGACCGCGTTAGCCTTTCCTCCAAGCTCGGGATAATGACTGATATTTTGCATGCCACCATCTGACTACCTGGTCCGGCTGCTTTCTATCTTTTACTTCAACCCCAGGCCTTATGTACACCATTGTCAGGGTGGTCAGTTGATCACCTTGATTCAGGAAGAAACATTTTCTCAACTACATCACAAGCTACAATTCACCATATGATAACATACCAAAAAATACAACTAAATATTCCCCGTAATAAAGTTTGGAATGTAAAAGAATTTGCCCACCTTATCAATTATTTCTTGCTCCATGTTCAAACCGTGGACCAAGACCCTTTCGATGCATGCATTCTATGTCCTCAAAGTGTTATTTTTCAGCAAAATTGTTGCCAAAAGTTTCTAGGGTCAGGTCTTTTGTAAGTAAATTACGGAGTATATTCCAGTTGATGGCTGGAAAATCGCAAAAGCTGATTTAGTGCTCTTAATTAACTTCATTTACTGTGGGTACTAATGAACCAAGGACTACTTACCAAGGTCATTGAGGGGAAAATCACTGTATAACTTGTGGCCTAAAGTTGCTTATCTCCAAGTAGATATATGGAAAGATGGAGCAGTAAAAAGGTTGTCTTTCTACATCGAAAAGCAAGTACGATGGTACCAAAATACCAAAAAGTCCACACCAGCACCGGCCGGTAGCACTTTGCCCGACAACGGAGTTTGTATTTGCTTGAGCAAAGAGCACTTTGCAACCCCAAGCAAAGGTGTAACGTAAAAAAAGAAAAAAAGAGCATGTTTCGTTTCTGTGTATGATCAACCTTCTACTTACTTATCAGTGATGCCGAAGAAAGTGGGTTCGCAGTCGACCTGAAGGTGCCACAAGGAATGCAGTCCGAGTCAGATGTCAAGTATGTTAATGTGAGACACAGCAAGAGCGGAGTAAGGGTAGAGACCAATGACTTCCCAGACAGAGCCTGAGGGTGGTAGTGCTGCGAGGGCGATGGCGCAGGGTGAATACACGATAACAGTCACAGTCCGATGCTTATGTTCAGAGTCAGGGTCCTGTATATTTCTCTCTCTAGGATTCCAGAGTGAGAAAGTGAAAGTGTTCTGGAAATGTCCAGCCGTAAGAAAATGTCCAACCTTTCTAAATGAATTCTCAAGACCTCTATTTATAGAGGTTGAGATGATGATGTCATCACGCGACACGTGGCGTTCCCCGAGAATGACACGTCACTGAGGGGTCCACAGCTATCGGTGCTCCACGGACTGTCGAATCGCATATTCACCCGGCCTGCACTGCACAGTGACGCTCTGTCTGTCTGGAAATACTGGCTCCCACAGCGTCGGTGTGGCCAGAAAACCCCCTTGATCTAGCCTCAAATCCAAGCCCTTGTAGAGTCCCACTGGCCTGGCAGTGGTGGGGAAGACACGACGACCAACTACCAGGCAGACTAGGCCCGATGCCCTCCGAAGATGTGCTCCCGTCTCGGAGTGACCCGGGGGTCATAGTCCATAGGGGTGCCGACGCGAGCCCCCAGTGCCGAAGCATGTAGGCCAGTCACGAAGACACCCTGATGGAGATAGTGTCCCGAAGGAGTCGTATATCCCGCTGCTGCGAATGGTCCTCGTGCCGGAGCACTACGAGCGGAACCCCCCCCCCCTCGGAATGAAGACAGCGATGGCTTTAAAGTTGTGAGCCCATCCCATGGCGTTTGATTGTGACGATGATGGCTATAAGGTTGTGAGCCCATCTCGTGGCGGCGGTGACTATAAGGTTGTGAGTCCATCTCGCTGCGTTTGATTATGTCGGCGATGGCTTTAAGGTTGTGAGCCCATCCCGTGGCGGCGATGACTATAAGGTTGTGAGTCCATCCCGATGCGTTTGATTGTGCTGGCGATGGCTTTAAGGTTGTGAGCCCATCCCGCTGTGATTGTGCCAGCGATGGCTTTAAGGTTGTGAGCCTATCTCGCTGTGATTTTGCCAGCGATGGTTTTAAGGTTGTGAGCCCATCTTGCTGTGATTGTGCCAGCAATGGTTATAAGGTTGTGAGCTCATCCCGCTATTGATTGTGCTAGCGATGGCTTTAAGATTGTGAGCTCATCCCGTGGCGGGGATGACTATAAGGTTGTGAGTTCATCCCACTGCGAGGGATCCTCGTGCCAGAGCACGACTAACGGAGCCCCCGGGAAGCATGTAACATGATTGTGGCGCATGGGCGCGGCGACGAACTTCGTGGAGATATACTTGGTGTCGGGGCACATGTCATGAGAATGGTGCATGGGCATCTCGACGAACGTCACAGAGACAATACTTGGTGCCAGGGGCACGCATCATAAGAATGGTGCAAAGGCACAGGCGACGAACGTCGCGGGGATATACTTGGTGCTAGGGCACATGTTATGGAAGTGGTGTACGGGCGCGGCAACGAATGTCTCGGAGATATACTTGGTGCCGGGGGCACGCATCATGAGAATGGCACAAGGGTGCAGGCGACGAACGTCGCGGGGATATACTTGGTGCCAGGGCACATGTTATGGAAGTGGCGTACGAGCACGGCAACGAACGTCATGGAGATATACTTGGTGTGGGGGCACATGTCATGAGAATGGCGCATGGGCGCGGGGACGAACGTCGTGGAGACAATACTTGGTGCCTGGGCATATGTCGTGGAAGTGGGCATGGGTGAGGCGACGAACGTCGCGGAGATAATACTTGGTGCCGGGCACATGTCGTGGAATTGGCGCATGGGCGCAGCGATGAATGTCACGGAGACAACACTTGATGCCGGGGCACATGTCATGAGAATGGCGCATGGGCGCGGCGACGAAAGTCGCAAAGACAATACTTGGTGCCGGGGGCACGCATCATGAGAATGGCGTAAGGGCACAGGCGAAGAACGTCGCGGGGATATACTTGGTGTCGGGGCACATGTCATGAGAATGACACATGGGCGCGGCGACAAACGTCGCGAAGACAACACTTGGTGCCAGGTCACATGTCATGAGAATGGCGCATGGGCACGGCGATGAACGTCGCAGAGACAATACTTGGTGCCGGGGGCACGCATCATGAGAAAGGCACGAGGGCGCACGTGACGAACGTCGTGGGGATATACTTGGTGCCTGGGCACATGTCATGAGAATGGTGCATGGGCACGGTGATGAACATCGCGGAGACAATACTTGGTGCCGTGGGCACATGTCATGGAAGTGGCACATGGGCGCGGCGACGAACGTCACGGAGCAATACTTGATGCCGGGGCACATGTCATGAGAATGGTGCAAGGGCACAGGTGACGAACGTCGCGAGGATATACTTGGTGCTGGGCACATATCATTAGAATGGCGCACAGGCGCAGCGACGAGCATCGCGGAGACGGCGCACGGGCAAGCGTCGGGTGTCCCGAAGATGGGATGTGAGCTGAGTGTAACTGTCATAACAAGATGATGAATGCAACATGTAGTAATGACAAAGTCACGAGGTTGATGGACGATGGACGTCGTGAGGTTGATGCACGACGGACGAGGTTGATGGACGACGGACTTCGCGAGTTTGATGCACGATGGACGTCGCGGGGTTAATGCACGACGTACGTCGCGGGGTTGATGCACGACGTCATCGCAAGGTTGATGCACGACGGACGTCGTGAGTTTGATGGATGACAGACGTCGCGAGGTTGATGCACGACGGACGTCGCAAGGTCGATGGACGACGGACGTCCCGAGATTGATGCACGATGTATTTTGCAGGGTAGATGCACGACGGAGGTCGCGGGGTTGATGCATGACGGACGTTGCGGGGTTGATGCACAACGGACGTCGCGAGGTTTATGCACGACGGACGTCGCGAGGTTGATGTACGAACGTTTTGTAAACATCGCTGAGGTGCAAAGATTCGAGAAAACAAGTGAGTGCTGAAAGGGAGGCCATAGGCCAAGAATTGGGGGAAGGCAAGGCCACCACCCCTGGGGAGGCCGAGGCTAACCCCTTGGGGAGGCCAAGGTCGACCCTAGGGAGTGGCCAAGGCCTAAAGCCAACTCCCATGGAGGGAGGCCAAGGCCACTCCCCTCTTCGGTGAACTTCGGGCGCACCGACGGTAGATGTTTTGATGAGCAATGATGAATTCGGAAGTTGCGTTATGACGAGTGTGTCAACGCGAGTCATATCTACATGACGATCAAGATGTCAAAATCATGTACGAAGCGTACAAAACAAAAAAGTGAGGAAAGGAGTATGAGCGAATGGGGGAACCACCGGGGGAAAGTGGCAGAGGCCAACCCCTCATGGAGGCCGAGGCCGACTCCCTGGGGTTGGCCAAGGCCAAATGGCCAACTTCCATTTTTGGAGCCCAAGGCCACTTCCCCTTTTGGCAAACTTTGGGCACGCCGACGGTAGTTGTTTTGATGAGCGATGACAAATCCGGAAGTTGCGTCGTGACGAGCGTGTTGTCAACCCACATGATGAACAAAGCGCCGAAGTCACATAAAGAGCGTATGTAGCGAACAAAGTGAGAAAGGGACTTTGCTCGAAAAGTGAAGAACCGGGGGGAGAGGCCCAGGCCAACCCCCCATGGGAGGCCGAGGCCGACCCCATGGCCTTGGCCAAGGCCTTTGCCCCTTGACCCCGTTGTTCCGGTTGCGCCGTCGGTCGAAGTTTTTTTTGAAAAGGTGGTTGGGTGGTCGCGGCGCGACGATCATGTTACCGTGAGTAACGTTAATGTGAAATAAGTTGTCTAAGTCGCACGCCTTGTAGCGAAAAATGTACGTGACTTGAGCGTGCGGGCGCTGATTGGTTCGATGCGTTGAAAATTTGACCGTTGAATCTGTCGACGTGTTCGCGCGAAGTGAGATCCCTAGTGGGCCCTTGGGTATGACCAGAATGGGTTAGGAACAATCAGCAAGAGTAGTTAAGTATCGATCTCAACCGACAATGAATAAAACACAAATCTACAATGTGTGAATTGATACTAAAGATTGCGAAGCCGACCGATGTATATACCAATCTATTAATCGAGACCATACTTCACGATTTCATTATCCGTCGCAAAGATTCAAACAATGAATGAATAGCCGGGGTGGAGTGAAGATTATGCGCAAAACTAAGGGGAAAAAGAAATCACAGCGTCATCATAACCATGAACTCATCAAAGTGGAGCACCCCATCGCCGTTGAGATCAAACCTCGAGATCATCCGCTTGCAGTCCTCCATGATCTTGGACTCCCCAATCTTGCTGAGAGTCCGCTTCAAGCTCTTGGGCGTTATACACTCGGCGCGCTCGTCCTCCGCGTACAACTTGAACGCCTCTCTCAAGTCCTTAGCCTTCTCTTCCTCGCCACCTCCGTCCACCAACCTCACAAAATCCTCAAAGCAAAGCAGCCCATCTCCGTCCGAGTCCATCAGCACAACCGCGGCCTCTGCTTCCTCCAGCGAAAGCTGCAGCTCCACTCCACAGCCGGGTATGGCCCCCACACACCGTTGTAGCTCCGGTGGCGATATCTTACCGTCTCCATTATCGTCAAGTGTCTGAACACACGCTCGTACTGTTGATATTTGTCCATCATTACCATGTACGTTCCTGTATACGTATGGTCGTCCAGATTTATAAACGCGCAGATTACTAATCCTTTGTTGATTAGGAATTTTGCCGCCCTGGAGAATTCAGACGAGTCTGTTTATATAGAGCAGCTGATTACGCGTGGAAAACACGGTTTCGGACTTTTCTTTGTTGAGGGAGGACAAGTTGGTATTGTTATTACTTACGTCATATGGCGTGCCGTTTTGGCCAGGTTCAAGAACGTTTCTTTGGAACTTACAGGGAAGAAGCCGTAAGGGTGGCTCAGGGAAGAAGGCATTAGGGCGGCTCTGTGATTCTCCAGAATGGCCATTTAAGGTCAGGTTTAGTTAGGATCACCGACCTCCAGAACCGCCATAGTCCACCTAACGTCTGAAAACGGGAATGTCAAATCACTACAAGAAAAAAGGGTTTTAGCGACGGAACGACTTCCGTCGCTAAAGGTATTTTCAGCGACGGGATTTTTGTAGGTAAAAACGTTGTCCAAAAAAATATTTTACCGACGGATTGATCCGTCGGTAAAACCATTCCCGACGGTCTTTTAACGACGGTATAAACCGTCGCTAAATGGTTTTACCGACGGATCTTTAGCAACGGGACATGTCCGTCGCTAAATGTGTCTTAAATACCCAGATTTCTCTCTCTCTCTCTCTCCCCGTCTTTCCTCCCCACAAGCCCCCCACGCCGGCGACAGGCCCCCCCGCCACCACCACACCGCCCTTCCCTCTCCCCTCAGATCTGGCGTCCTCATTGCCACCTCGTCGCCCCGCAGCTACCCCACTACTGCCACAGCCACCTCATAGCCGCACCACCATCGCCACAGTTCCTCCCCCTCCGCCGCACCACCACCCTCTGCCGCTGCCTTCTGTGCGCCACTGTCGTCATCCGCCTCGCACCACCACTGCCTGAACTCACTTTTTTTTCCTGTTAGAAATTATTTATCATATTGAATTAATCTGTTGTTATAATGTAATTGTATGCTAGAAATTAATTATCGCATTAAATCTATTGTTATAATGTAATTGTATTTAATCTATTGTAATGTAATTGTATTTGATTTGCTATAATGTAATTGAATTTAATTTGTTGTAATGTAATTAAATTTAATTTTTTGTAGTGTATTGTATTGTATTTAATTTGTTGTAATGTAATTGTAACGATTAAACCCTAATTATCCCTAATTTGTTCCCAAGTAACCCTAATCGAACCAAATTAACCCTAATCAAACCGTAATTATCCTAATCTAACCAATTAACAGTAATTAACCCCGCGTAACCCTAATTGAACGAATTAACCCCAATTAAACCTGATTAACCCTAACTGAACCAATTAATTGTAATGAACCCCGATTCAACATAATCTAACCAATTAGCCCTAATTAATCCCGATTTACCCTAATTGAACCAATAAACCCTAATTAGCCCTGATTAGCCCTAATTAAACCAATTAACTGTAATTAGCTCCAATTAAACCTATTTGAACCGGTTAACCTTAAACCCTAAACCCTAATTAAAGCATAATTAGCCCGGATAAACCCTAACTATCCTTAATTTGTTCCCAATTATTCCTAATCAAACCGTAATTATCCCTAATCTAACCAATTAACAGTAATTAACCCCGCGTAACCCTAATTGAACGAATTAACCCCAATTAAACCTGATTAACCCTAACTGAACCAATTAATTGTAATGAACCCCGATTCAACCTAAACTAACCAATTAACACTAATTAACCCGCGTAACCCTAATTGAACGAATTAACCCCAATTTAACCTGATTGACCCTAACTTAACCAATTAATTGTAATGAATCCCGATTCAACCTAATTGAACCAATTAATTGTAATTGAACCCCTAATTGAATGCCCTGATCCAACCGAACCCTAAATTGAAATAATTGAACCCCCCTAATTGAACCCTAAATTGAATGCCCCAAATCAACCGAACCCTAAATTGAATCAATAGAACCCCCTAATTGAACCCTAAATTGAAGTAATTGAACCCTAATTAAACCCTAAAATTGAATGCCCAATCGAATCGAACCCTAAATTGAATGCCCTAATCGAATCGAACCCTAAATTAACCCCTAATTGAACCCTAAATTGAATGCCCTAATCCAACTGAAACCTAAATTGAACCCTAAATTGAATGCCCCAAATCAACCAAACCCTAAATTGATTCAATAAAACCCCCTAATTGAACCCTAAATTGATGTAATTGAACCATAATTAAACCCTAAATTGAATGCCCGTGATCGAACCGAATCCTAAATTAAACTAATTGAACCCTAAATTGAATGCCCTAATATAATCAAACCCTAAATTAAAATAATTCAAGCGCATCAGATATGTGCATTTTGAACAATTTTTTCCTATTTGAACATTGATAATTTGTTTGATAATTTTAGGTTGTTAATTGTGTATTTGAGAATTGTGATTATTGATCTGTGATTTTAGGTTGTTAATTGATGATTTTAGGTTATTAGCTGTGCATTTGAAGTAATTGCGATTATTAATTGATAATTTTAGGTTGTTAATTGATGATTTTAGATTGTTAATTGTGCATTGAGCATTTGAGATATTGAGATTATTGACGGAGGATGGGACCCAATTGGATTGAATGTGTGATTTTTGTTAATTTTTATTGCATTGGGCGGCATTTGAGAATTGAGAATGTTGACGGAGGATGGGACCCAATTGGATTGAGATACCTGTTAGTTAGCGCAGACACGGACACCACGTCTGATTGACGGTGTCCGACATTTAAAAAATAAATATTTTAAAAAATCAATTAACCCTAATTAAAAAATCAATTAACCCTAAGAACCTAATGAAAATCAAAGTAGCTGTAATTACCCCAAATTAGCCAAAATGAACCCAATTACGCGCATATTGATTATAGTTAGCCTAATTAGTCGTAATTTGCACTAACATAACCCAATTAAGCCTAATTAGCGCTAATTAAGACTAATCAACACTACTCGGCACAATTAAACCCTAATTAGGACTAAATAACCGTAATTAGTCCTAATCAACCCTAATTAGCTATAATTATCCGAAACTAGTCCTCATTAACATTAATTAGCCCTAACATAACCCAATTAAGCCTAAGTAGCCCTAATTAGGACTAATCAGCACTACTCGGCACAATTAAACCCTAATTAGGACTAAATAACCCTAATTAGTCCTAATCAACCCTAATTAGCTATAATTAGGCCAAACTAGCCCTCATTAACATGAATTAGCCCTAACATAACCCAATTAAGCCTAATTAGGACTAATTAGCACTACTCGGCACAATTAAACCCTAATTAGGACTAAATAACCCTAATTAGTCATAATCAACCCTAATTAGCTATAATGAGGCCAAACTAGCCCTCATTAACATTAATTAGCCCTAACATAACCCAATTAAGCCTAATTCGGACTAATCAGCACTACTCGACACAATTAAACCCTAATTAGGACTGAATAACCCTAATTAGCTATAATTAATACTCGTAATTAACCCTAATAACACAGTTAGCCCTACTTAGCCCTTGTCCTTCCCATAATTACTCCATATTGCCCAGAGAAGGTTCAATTACTCGTTGTTTACAAACCCTGCCTTCTTTATATTAGTTGTTATTTTGAGAAGTCCATTGGCAACGAGATGGTTCAACTCGTTGCCAACGAATTCTATTTAATGTGGAATTGGTAACATATGTAACGATCTTTCTGCAGTTTTGATATTTCGAAAAGATTCTTGCATATGTTATCAATTTCTGAACGCATGCATGCATAGAAACCCTTAGTTCCCGTTCAAAGGTACTCATTACAAAGTAATGCTTTGTAATGAGCCTTTGGATGTCCAGTTTGGACAATTTGGAAAAGCTAATTGTTTATAAAACAGTGTTTTGACTCATGCTTTGTGTTCTATGTCGTGGATATTTGGTACACGTTCTCGTGTGTTTTTCCGGGTGCATACAGATCTGGTTTTCTAACATCGTTCAAACCTTCTTGAGCAAGGTTAGATGAATGTTAGAACACCTAATCGATGTCGTGTACTTGGAGAAATGCGGGGAGGTGCTGCCGAATTTTTCACAGACATGAGACTAAGCATGAGTTAAAAACTGTTTTATAAACATGTGCTTTTCTGAATGGGATAGGACCACTACATGTTGAAGAGTGGAGGGGAAATATGTAGACATGTTGTAACATTCATGCATTCATATTTACATCGGCAATGCCTAATCACTGGTCATAATTGAAGGTGGTATACAGTACGATAATTCAGTCGTCATGTCAGTCGATCGAAGTTGGATGAAAAGGAAGAATGCTGAAGATTTTGAGTGTCGCGTTGATGAATTTCTCGACTTCGCTTATGCGCATCCTGCACATGTTGACCTTGATAAGATAAGGTGTCCGTGCGGTAGATGTGAGTTGTTGCACTGGAGAAAAAGAATTGAAGTAAAATGGCATCTTCGTCGGTACGGTTTTATGGGTGGATACACAAGGTGGACGCAGCACGGAAAAACGATAGTATTGTCGTCCAACCCGACTAGTCAAACTGAAGTTAGGGAGGAGGCACGATATGATTACTGAGATATGATTATGGATGCTGGGCATGCTAATATTGACTGGGGTAACGACAGTCCACAACCGCCGAACGAGGGGGCTCATCAGTTTTATGAGTTGTTGAGAGCTGCGGAAGAGCCGCTGTGGGATGGAGCTTCGAAACACACACGGCTGTCTGCGGTTAGTAGGTTATTACAGTTGAAATCAGACCACGGGCTGAGTGAGAAAGGTTTTAACGAGTTTGTTACCTTAATCAAAGAAATACTGCCCGAAAGTGAAAAGCTACCGCCGTCGTACTATGACGCGAAGAAGATGATGAGGAAACTTGGGTTGAGCTATGACCGGATAGATGCGTGCAATAACGATTGTGTGTTATTTTGGAAAGAGAATAAGGATTTGTCACGGTGTCCAGTATGTGATCATTCGAGGTACAAACCGGACAAAGGGAAGAAGAAAAACATTGCATGGAAGATATTGCGATATTTCCCGATCACACCACGGCTTCAGAGAATGTACTACTCCTCCAATACGGCTGAACATATGAGGGCTCACCGTGAGACTCGCAGCAACGATGTCGATGTGCTGACACACCCAGCTGATGGAGAGGCGTGGAAGGAGTTTGACCGCAGGCATCCAGTCTTTGCTCAGGAAGTTCGGAATGTTAGACTTGGTCTGGCAACCGATGGGTTCAACCCTTTCGGTCAGTCTACCATGCCTTACTCATGTTGGCCTGTTATTATTGTCCCTTACAACCTTCCACCAGGCATGTGCATGAAGAAGCCGTATATGTTCTTGTCGTTGCTTATTCCGGGGCCGAAGAGCCCCGGTAAGGACATAGATGTGTATTTAAGGCCGTTGATTGATGAGTTAAAACAGTTATGGAATCATGGAGTCGAAACATATGATGCATCCCTTAAACAAAATTTTCAGATGAGGGCTGCTTTGATGTGGACTATACATGATTTCCCCGCATTGGGAATGACGTGTGGCTGGAGCACACATGGGAAGCTAGCATGCCCTGCTTGTATGGGCGTGAACCCCGGTCATACGTTAAAGCACGGCGGAAAGGCCTCGTGGTTCGGATGTCACCGTAAGCTTTTGCCACCGGGCCATCAGTTTCGTAGGCAGAAGGATAAATTTGACGGGACAATCGAGCGTGAGGTTGTCACACTGGACTACCCATCTGGTGAAGAAGTACTCTCACACCTGGAGGCACTTGATACTGACATACCACACGGTAAGGGTGTGCCGGATCAGAAGATTGCAGGGTTCGGGAAAGAGCACAACTGGAGAAAATTTTGTATCTTCTGGGAGTTAGCCTACTGGAGGACGCTCGTTATCCGAAACAACATGGATGTGATGCATATTGAGAAGAACGTTTTTGATAATGTGTTCAACACAGTGATGAATGTCAAGGGCAAATCGAAAGATCACCTTAAAGCGAGAAGGGATCTACAACAGTTGGGTGTACGCCGTGAATTGCATCCTCGGACAGTCAGTGGGAGGACCATACTTCCGAAAGCACCTTACTGTCTAGACAAGAAACAAGTGGAGAAGGTCTGTCAGTGGGTTAAGAATTTGAAGCTTCCGGATGGGTTTGCGTCCAACATATCTCGTTGTTGCAATGTATCGGAATGCAAGTTCCAAGGGATGAAGAGTCATGACTGCCACGTATTCATGGAGAGATTCATTCCTATTGCCTTCCGGGGACTGTTGCCACGGGTTGTTTGCGAGACTTTGACTGAATTATCTCATTTCTTTCGAGATATATGCTCTTCTACGATCCGGGTGAGTAACATGGAAGTGCTTGAGAAGAACATTGTGGTGACGATTTGCAAGCTGGAGAAAATCTTCCCACCTTCGTTCTTTGATTCAATGGAGCATCTGCCTGTTCACTTGGCATATGAAGCTAAGATGGGTGGACCCGTGCAATATCGGTGGATGTATCCCTTCGAGAGGTAATCCTTAAATTGTTACAGTTGTTCGTTTACACTTAATGCGACATCTGTTATCATTGATATTCCACCTAACTCGATTCGCTAAACTTCTAGGTTCATGTTCCATTTAAAGAAAAAAGTCCGTAATAAGGCTCGGGTTGAGGGCTCAATTGCGGAGGCTTACGTAATGGAAGAACTTGTAAACTTTTGTAGTCAATATTTCGGGCCTGATGTTGGTACAAGGTTAAATCAACTAGGCCAAAATGACCCCGGAGCAAGCACAAATTTGGAAGGGCAATTGTCAATATTCAAGCAGTCAGGGAGTCCGTTCGGCCGAACGTATACTCGATGGCTAACGGATGAAGAGTACAGTGCTGCAACAATATATGCCCTTCTAAATTGCGATGAAGTTTTGGCATTCGTTGAGTAAGTTAAAGTCTTAATTCACTTACATTGTTGTACATAATTGAAAGTGTGTGTTAAGTGAGTCAACTATATTGGTTTGCAGTGAGTTCGATGCGGAATCTTTAATCACTGATCCCGCTGGACTTGAATCTCATCGGAAATCACAATTTGTACAGTGGTTCAAATCCATAATCCTCGTCATATTCATACCCTTCCCCTACATTCTCATCATGCACTTCTCCAGCATATCCTCCTGCAATATCACCTGCATCCTCAAATTCATCATCTGAGCCCAACTTCTCATCTTTGGGTTTGTCCTCCCATTCAAGTCCAATTTTACCGTCAAGTAACACGGATGAATCAGTTCGACTTTTCGTGGGATTCTCCGGAGCCACCTGCTACAAGTGAATCCGGACCCATATGTAAGAGCAGTAGCTTACATTCCAAACATAGAGACTTAACAAATACTGGGGTGAAAGCCACGTATGGGATGCACTACAGATTAACTTTTATGTGGTTCATAGCAATTGGCAAGTATGCCCTTGTTCTCTGCCTCCAGTTTTACTCCAAAAAGTTGATTAGGTAAGTAAAAAATGACCCTCTATTTTTAGAACTTCCATGCTCAGCATCGTTTCTGAAGCTCTCCACAGTTTCTTGCTGGTAGTCAGACTGTAAATTACTTGCAGGATAACAACAGTACGAAATCAAATTGTATGTCTGCTTATCAAGAAAAAAAAAAGGCATAGTTTTCAGGTGCGCCATAGACATCTATATTGATTAGGCCAATATCAAATGCCTCCTCAGAAGATATAAAAAGAAGTCCTAGATAGAGGAAAAAATTTATACCTAACCTAGCATACACTGAAGTTAGAACGACAGGTAGTGAAACACGAAGCAGCATCTCCCTCATCCATATTGCAATTTATCCAACTTACTTGTTGACTTTTTCGAAGAGAGCAGTGTCTGCTCTCCACTTGCTGGATAGTATAGCTTTCTCCGCCATCAAGATTATCATTTGTTAATAAGTAGTGTGATTTATTCACTTAAGAAAGTGCAATATAGTTGTCTTGCCAAAAAATGCTGTGAGCTGTTCCAATGGAAGGAAAAATTGTTTAACTATTTCATAAATCATTTTCCTGGGTCATCAACTCAAAGGCTTCCTCCTCTACAACTTCGAAAGATAACCTCCGCGGCGTCAATGGTCAAACCCTCAGAAGTTATCCATTATGAACTGTACGGTATAAGCTCATTCTTCATAGGGTTATAATGCTATTAAGTTAAGCCTCATTCCCTTGGTTAGTTATCAAAATACTACATGACTAGTACCCATCAAGCATTCTAGATGAGAAGCGCTCCTAGTGCTGCTTATGAGTTTTCTTCCGGTAGATAAGACAAGGACCACGTCAAACAACAGGATCATTTCATGTCAAGTGCTGGAGGTGAATCTGGAGGGTGCCAGATAGGACACAAGAAGAAAGAGAAGGATTAGATCTGACCGTAACCCAACTTCAACTCCTTGCAGAGTTGTGGATGAACAAATAGCACACGCAAGAAACTGAAGCACCATTAGTGAGGATAGCATACAAAAAGGAAGATCTGCCTGGATGTCAATGCGTGAGGGTGACAATGCAGGCTGAGGTCGGCGGGGAACGACAATGGTAATGGTGGAGAATCAATGCCGAGGGCGACAGGTGATGAAGACCAGGAGAAGATACGACCGAATTGTGGTCCAACCAACGGTTGCCAATACGATGTCTTTTTCATCCATTTGTTATTGTTTTTTTCCCCCTCTTTGGTCGTCAAAGTCAAAAAAGGAAAGAAAAGACTTTTAATCATCACATCATGGGCTCAGAGAGAGAGAGAGAGAGAGAGAGAGAGAGAGCAAATATATAAACAAGGGACTCATATGAGAACGCTCTGATTGAGATAACCTTTATGGTTTTGTATTCGTAATATCCTAGTGATTATAACATAAAAACCCTAAGATTTGACTTGCATGGCAGTTTGGTGCCCATGTCCATGCTTCATACAAGAAACAACTAGTACATCATTTCAAACATAATGGGTGATAATGCAGTTAGTAACAAAGACGATATATAGCAACCCTATAATAGTAAAAACTAAAAACGATAAAATACATCAATGTCATCTCAAAGTTACTTACATACGAGACGAATCTACCATCATTACACCTGATGCATGTATAGCCTACGGGTAAATGCACTTTGACCTTTGTATTTTACCTTGCAATTTATCCTTTCCCACTAAAAGAACGAGCTCTAAATCACCCCACACGTGGAAATTAAGCTCACTAGACAGTATATGTTTCATTAATGCCACGTGCAAATCACCAACACTGATGTAAAAGGTTTTAGATGAACTGACATTGTTACCCTAGGTCCATCTCAACCATTAACGCACCCCAACACCTCCATTGCCACACCTCTTAACTTAAACACCACCTCCATTGCTAAGTGACAAGCTGTGAGTGCGAGAGTGGGTGGGAATGCAAAACCATGATGGCATCAGTTTTGAAAATTCATGAGTGCTGGAGAGGCTCTAGAGCGTCTATATTGATTAATATCATTCTAATACATGTATACATATACAAAGGATTAAAAAAAAAAACAGGATTCAAGATGTGGATTAAATAATATAGAAAAACACTAACCACTTCTCACTGGACAAATATAACAATCTATTTTACATTTTTTTTTATAAGTTACTGATATTTTCTGTAGACTATGTTAGTTATTGCGACCACGTAAAACAATTGTGCATGCCACTAGGAGCATGAAACTAAGTTTGGTACAACGGGAGAGTGGCTCTTCCGTAACCAGGAGGTGAAAGGTTGAATAACTTTGCGTGCAATATCAAGTGTACAACATTTGTTTGCAAATGCCAAGTTACATGACTAATTAATGCCGTTGGGCCACGCAGCAGGTTAATAAATGCTGGCAGGCACCCTAATTAAATGCTGTGTCGGCCATGCAGGGAATTAGTAATTGTAATCGTAGTTACGTGGCAGATGTTGTGGCACAGATTTAACCACAGGATATGTGCGGATTAGACTTTCTGAATCGCGGATTTGATAAATTGATTTACGGTTTCACCGGGAATCCACACACAAGTCACAAGATCCAGGTTTGGGTTCATTTCACATTCCTAAAGGCACCGACCGATTCTGTGACTTAGCATGGGAGAAGCAAATTCATATCTGATCGCGATCGTCATGTCCATTTCACTTATATATGTTATATGCATCTAAAATCATTTGGTTGTCGGGAAGGGGTTAAGGGGACGCACATGAGGGAGGGGTAATGTACAAGGTGGAAAAGTGCATTTACTTCTATGATTTATCCACCACAAAAAGGTGGATTCCACTGTTTAGTGATTGATGAAATGGTATCCAGGCAAGGGTAAGTCCTGTGTTTCATGTTTTCTCAAAAGGCTATCCAGACATAGCCTCTTGGTATAAACAAACCTAGTCAGCTCAATAGAGTAACAGATTTCAAGAAATTAAAGAAGAAAGAATGAAGATTAACATACAGATTCATCAAAAAGCTTATCCAACACATCGTAGTTGATTTTTGAGCTGAGTCTCTGCATAGAAACAAGACAAATGGAATATCAACAAACGGGGATAATACACCTGTTCCATGAAAAAATTAGCAGATTGCGATAAGCGTACATGTGCAGCCATGGATAGAGATAATGCACCAGAATACTAATGCTATATCACGTGCCAGTAGCAATAACAATGTCAACAAACACAAGCCTCTTAGTCCATGTTTCAATGGGTGGCAGAAACGAATAGCCTAATGTCCATTAATGGAACTAATGCTTTGTCAACGGTGAAGTACCACATCAGCTGATACTTCTCAAACAAGATACACATATATACGAAGAGAACGAGGAGGGGTGCGAGAGAGACAGACAGAGAGAGCAACAAGGATTACTTCCTGTTTCAATTACTGTTTCAATCATTTTATTCTTCAAGAAAAGGGTCAAAACGAACTTGGGCCTAGGTTTCTAAACTCAATCAAAAACAGAATGCAACATCATCAGCTCATTTTTCTTTTTAATGAATTCAAATTTATTATAAAAGAGAGAGCCCAAGGAGGGGCAAACCAATTATTACAAAGAGAAGACCAAAGCACCAAGATGCCCTAGCCATACGCTAAATGCAAATAAAACAAACCCCACATTAGATGCACCTCAAATAGCTGACCCTATACTAAAATCATCCATAAAGGCCAAGACAGCATCGGATGATCCTGGGAGTTCCTCCTTGTCCCAAAAGTACAGGAGGTTCAGAAAAGAAGAATGCATTTGAGACACGAGTCACAACTCCTTCAAAATCCTGCAAGTTTCACACCCTACAAATGGACCACATAACATGTAAGGGGGCTAACCTCCATCTTTTACGTAGAGCCTTCAGGACACTAGCCTCATTCCAGCTCCACAAAAAAAGTTCACTAACTAACCTCGGCATCACCCACAACCTCAAAAAATGTATAAAGCAAGCACCGATAACATCTCTCAATATCACAATAAAGCAATAAATAATTTAACCAACTAACGATCCTTCTTGCACATAAAAAACCAACTACAAATAATTATGCTCATGCCGAAGATTATCATTCGTTAAAATAGTGAATTAACAGCAATCAACACAGACAGCCACTCCAGTAGGAGAATGAGCACACGCCAACCATTTTTCCAAGTAAAACACGTTTTAGATCTTTTCCTCAGCACAAAATAGAAGGAACGAACTGAGACAACCCTATTCTTCGCCGGCGTCCACCGCAACAAGTCATCAGCTCATCTCCAACTAAACAGAAGTAAGTCTACCACTAGAGATGTCAAAGGGCCGGGCTTGGGCCGGCCCAGCCCAAGCCCGTCGGGCCTGCTGTGGGGCCGGGCCGGGGCCGGGCCAGTGGGGGCTGCCAACCGGGCCGGGGCCGGGCCTGCCGAAGGCAAACCTAGGCCCAGTCCAGGCCCAGGCCCTAGGCCCAATAGCTAGGGCCGGGCTTGGGCCGGGCCCGGGCCCTTTTTTTTTTTTCTTCTTGTTATTCAATTTTAAATTTCATCTCTAGGCAATATTCACAATTTAACGAACCTAATCTTTATCCTTTTATTTCATTATAAGTAATATACATATATATGTATGTATGTATATACATATTTATTTGTTAGCCATTATATTTTTTATTATATGTTAAACATTTTCATACTCTTCTTGATGAGCTTTATTAATAAAATCTTAACACATAACAATTTATATAGAAAAATAATAAATGTATTCATAGGCCCTCCTCCTTTTATCCGGGCTTGGGACCGGCTGCTTGTAAACAAACAGGCGAAGTTACCTATTTTTTTATATATACGAAAAAATATATATCTTGCTTGTAAAAATTTATTTTATATATATGGAAAAAAAAGTATATTTTGTGAAAAAATTTATTCTTAAAATTCTAACAATCAAAATAATAATGAATGTCTATCCAAAATATCAGCAATCAAAGATCAAGAAATCTGCAACGTCAACCAAAAGGATCAAAAGAGGAAAATAAAAACAAATTACCTAATCATCCAGAAGTACTTCAATATCCGAGTCACTGCTCTTCCTATCATCAATCGGTTTATCTTGCTCGCGGTATTTCGCATCAAGATAATCCTTCCAACATACACATAGCTCGAGCGACTCGGGGTTAAGACGACTCCTCCTGTCATCCAAAACCCTCCCGCTAGCTGAAAATGCCGACTCTGAAGCAACCGTGGAGGCTTGCACTGGCAGTACATCCCGTGCAATTTGGGATAAAGTTTTATACATGTTTTGATTTTGTTTCCAAAAATTTAACAAATTAAAATTAACCTGTTCTTGCCTTGATAAATCAGAATAATGATCAGTATTTGCATATACACCAATCTCATTAAAAGAGGAAAAAGTATACGAACCTGCCGAATTAGAAGTACCTTCACCTGGTAGTTGTCTTGCTACTAGATGTTCAAAGCCCTGAAGGTATGGCGCATAATACCTCTCAACAGTGGATGATGATGTAGCTCGCCCGCGCACGTCAGCAGAATTACGATAGACGTTGAACAAGTCCTCAAACCTCTTGCTCACTTTTGCTGTGAATGCGGTTGTCTCCTCTGCTGTGTAGCACATTAATTTCGATATCTCTTGTATCGAGGCGTTCACGCCATGCAACTTTAACCTAGGATCTAAACAAGTAGCCACAGTAAAAATAGCAGGCAGCTTACTCCAATATTTATTAAATTTTTGATCCATCACTTTTACTATTTCCTTAAAGGGTCCTATATATCTCCATTTTGTTAACATTGTAGCCATCTTCAGAATTTCTATTACAGCGAGAGGAGAGGTGGGATAGTACGTACCAGACAATAAATTGGTAGACGTGTAGAATACCTCCAAAAATTCAGCTAGGTATGTGGCCATCTGCCATTCCTCTTGAGTTGGCAAGCCGGCTGGGAACTGGGTTAGTAGAAAATGCGTATAGACTTCTCGGTATGCCAGAATGTGTAAAAGCATGTGGTATGTAGAGTTCCACCTGTGGACCACATCTGTAACTGCTCTCCTGCGAGGCATATTATATTGAACACACAACGTTTTAAATTGTTGTGTTCTCGGACTCGAGCTATTAACATACGCTGTCATACCCCTCATTTTGAGAAGAATATCTCCTGCAGCAGCTAAACCATCTTGAACAATTAAATTAATAATGTGACAAACACAGCGAACATGAAATAATTCACCGTTAAGTACAGGTTGAAGCGTCTCCTTTAAAGCTGCAACAGCAACTTTATTATTAGAAGCATTATCAAAACTAACACTCATAATCTTATCCTTAATTTTAAATGTGGTGCATGCTTTTAATATAAGAATAGCAATGTTCATTCCATCGTGCGGATAAGGGAAGTGCTCGAAAGCGATGATTCTCTTGTGCATAACCCAATCTACATCAATCCAATGAGCGGTCACACAAGAATAACTAACAAAAGTATAAGGAGATTGCCAAATATCAGAAGTAAGACTAACTTTACCTTCAAATTTATCGAAATAATCGATAAGGCGTGCTTTAGCAGCATTGTACTGTCGGAGTGCATCGGATCTAGTTGTGTTTCTATGAACCTTTTTGTACAAAGGTTGAACGTATGTGTTCATATATCTAGAGTGCTTAGGATTATCGGCAAAAGAAAAGGCTTGTTCATCATGAATAACAAATTCAGCGAGACCGTCTCTTTGCTCTCGCTGATTATAAACAAATAACTTACCGTCAAAAGATAACTGCGTTTGGGTAGGTTCGACGTGGCCTTGTCGAGGTGCACACAGAGGGTAATGCCTGTTAAGATGTCCATTACCACTACCAGACGAAAATAATTTAGCGCAGTACTTACATCGAGCTTTTCGGATGCCGTCCACCATAACTACATCGAAATGATTCCAACACTCGGCTTTCTTTTTTTCCCCTTTTGGACTTCTGGCTCATTACCGGAGGCATTGCTCGGCCCTTCTTCATCATGACCAGGCATAGGGTTGAGATTATGCCACGGAGTAGTAGCTTCGCCAACCGAGCTGCGTCCTTGACTATAATGCGGGGGGTCTTCATCAGGCGTGTATTCAAAATCTGGAATGTTTTGATTGAACTCCCAATTGGCTTGGGTATCTATCATACAGCCTGTACTCATTCGTCCAGGAACGAATGGTTGTGTTGGTGCTTGGATTGGTGTTTGTGATGGCCGTGGCGCTGGCGCTTGTGCTGGTGGTGGTGCTTGCGATGATGATGATGTTTTTCGTGATGACGATGCACGCCTCATTTTCTTCAATAATCCAGCCATATTTCGAGCTAAACTTTGTAAGAGTAACTAAATACACAAGTATAAGAGTAGTAATAAGAAATAACAATTAAAAGAATGAACGAGTAACAAATATTAGAGAGTTAGTAATTAAAAAGAATTTAGCAAGACTAGTAATTAATAAACAAGAGTACTAATTAGTAAATACTAGTAGTAATTAGCAAGAGTAGTAATTAAAAAGAATTTAGCAAGACTAGTAATTAATAAACAAGAGTACTAATTAGTAAATACTAGTAGTAATTAGCAAGAGTAGTAATTGGAGAGGAAAATAGTAGCAAAGCTTGTAGAAATATAGAATGTTTAGGTAAGAGAGAGTAAGAAGATTGGTGTGAAAAATTAGAGAGAAATGGTGTGAATTTATAGATTTTAGAAACTTCACAAAAGACCAAAATACCCCTACAAACTATCCGTTTATAGTTGTTGGGGAGGGTAAGAGTGTAAAGGAGTTGAAAAATATAGGTTAGACTAAAATACCCCCCAAACTAGCCGTTATATTGCTGTTGGGGGGGTAAAAGTGGAATTTTGGAAAAGGGGTGGAAGAAAGGGGGGAAAAACAAAAAAATTCAAACAAGTGGGGCCAAAACCGGGCCAGACCCGGGCCGCAGACCGGGCCAGCCCCGGGCCAGATCCGGGCCGCAGACCGGGCCAGACCCGGGCCAGACCCGGGCCGACTCGGGCCGGGCCAAACCCGTTTCCGGGCCGGGCCGGGCCGGGCTTTTTCGCAGCAATGGACGGCCTGGTCCAGGCCCAGGCCCCAGGCCCGCTGTGCTGGGGCCGCTACTGTTCATCGTCGGGGCCGGGCCAGCCCGGGCCAGAACCGGGCCGGGTCGGGCCAGCCCGCGGGCCGCCCGGCCCGTTTGACAACTCTATCTACCACGGCAGACTACAGCAAATCCACTTTATGAAATACTAAAATACCCTTTGTCCATATATCAACTAAACTGAAGAGGATCTTAATGCCAGTATCACAAACACTAAAAAAAAATTGCAGATATGCCTAGAGAAAAGTTGAATAAGCATTCAAACATGAGTGGCCTTTTTGTTCCTTTTTGTCATATATAGTACAAGCTGGCATTAACCAATCAATATTGTTGAAGTTAATATTGTTGAAGGAACAAACTGCCGTAGTTGCCAGTGATATAGTTATTTTCTTCCTATGGCTTGGTCCTGGCTGTACTTGTTACTTTAATATGTCAGTCTGTCTGTGTTGTGCGTATTGGATTGGCTAGTTTCTCCACCATTTATGCTCACCCACCCCCTTGTGAATAAGCACTATCATAGGACCCATTTCGTAGTACACCTGCAACCATAATTTTTAAGAGTTCCTATACGTGATTCTAATTATACCACAGTTCAAATCACATACCGACTTTCTCCAGTAATACCTTCCATTTTGTTTTCTCTCGGAGTTAAATATCTCTCGCCACTAAAGTGATCGACTCAAACTACATAGGTGCAAAAGGATAATAGCACCTTCGGGTGATGGGCCTATTCAGAGTACACGAACAGCCAAACACGAGAGCAATAATGGGATCAAGTGAGGAACAGAAAAACAAACTTAAAAAGAAATCTGTTGGTTCTTCAAGGCTTGTAACAAGTTGGGTTTGATAGCAAATCAAGACTTCTTTAAGAACTTTGCATACAGCACCAGTAAATTGGAAGGGATGTGAACCGTAAAATAGCAAGTTATTTCTAAGACGGAAAGCACTCGAGCCTTTCTGCGATCAACGGAGACTTAAGGCAGCCTCAGCGTAACCACAATATCTTTATAGTGTTTTTCATTTAACACCCATTACAGATGAAGCATTTAATTGATTTAACAAAACTTTAGCAGCAAAGCTACATATCAACACTGTGTCAATCATAGCCTCATTACTGCCCTTAAGAAAGAAAAATATTCTCACAATTGCTCAATTTCTTGTACTTGCAGTCAAAAACAAAAGAATCTTTTGGCCGCATACTATCCGACATAATACCTTCTTATCTAACATTTGACGTGTGGCTTCTACAGCGGTTTGAGCAGGAGCCAAATTTCTTGCGTCTGCCGCTCACTTCTGTTGCCTTTCCTGCGTATTAAAGGTCGAGTCATCAAATTAGAGTCATCGTGCGCAGGGTTCTAGGCCTTGTTTTTGTATTTGCACAGCTTTTTTTGTATGCCGCTCTGCGAGCAGAGCGACTAAAGATCCAACCTAATATCATGAATATCCCCCAAGACAAATAAAAATGAGTTTGAACATGTTAGAAATAGAACGTCATGTCAATCACTGATTTCATTTTAATGGTAACAGCAAGGTCTACGTGTTCATACAAAATATTTCTAGCAGAAAGACTAAATGTCTATCTCCACAGTTACCTTTTTTAATTGCATTGCAGCTGCTGCAGCAAACTCCCGAGCAATTTCCATGTCCTCAGGAAAGTTGCGAAAATTTGCCTCATAAGCTTCCTTTGCAGCAGCTGCGGCTGCTACTTTAGCTGCTTGCTCCTGTGCATTATTTCAACATTAAATAACTTTAGCGTGGATTAAATTCAGTTTTTAAAAATCTAATGAAAGCAAAGTATCAGACCACAAAAGCTATATATGTGGACAAAACCACTATAGGCATCCAATTAGTATTTAATTTGGGAATACTTTTCAATCTTGCAGTATCTGACCATATACAAATCATGAAAGGTAACTTAATCTACAGATCCACAACTGGAGTTATTGCCAAATATCAAACAAGCTGCATATGTGATGGATTGTAATATTAAGCAGAATATGAACCACGTCACCTCAACATACTCCCTGTTCATTTCTTCCCATATTATCTTTTTGTAGTGCTCTTCCTCCCATTGACTGGTATCATCTGTTGGGTAATCGGCTAACATATCGGCTACGGCCTTCCTTTTGATCGACTTTTGCGTGACATATGTGATATCAAATTCGGATAACAACAAAAGCCATTTGGTTTTGCGGTTCGATAGGACAGACTTCTCAAACAAGTACTTCATAGGGTCCATTCTGGCCAACAATCTGATGGGGTATGCGAGGACATAGTGTCTGAATATTTGAGTCACCCAAACCAAAGACACACATGTTTTCTCTAGACTGAATATAGTTCACCTCTCCTTGGGTTAACTTCTTACTAGCATAGTATATTGCCCTTTCCACCAATGAATTCTCCAAATGCTGGGCTAACATGGCTCTGGATGCGGTATCGATCACGATAGGTAGATTAATAAGGGGCTACCGGGTATAGGCGGGCTTATACCCGGTATATTCCTGGTGGTTTTGACTCGCGAAAAATGGTCCCCTTGTTGATTGCATCTTTTATCTAAATAAGAGATCCCATGAGAGCTTTCAACGAGGTGTGGTAGTGACCAAAAATATAATCGTGGTAGACCACAAGCAGATAGCTTCTCATGATGTTCACTTGCTCTTCGTTAATCTGGTGGTTCACCATTTAAGCTACCTTATTCCTCCACTACATAATGAAAGCTGAAACAGACTATCTTGGCTCTTGCTTTGTGGTTTCCAAATCTTTACAGGTGATATCTAGGTATGTATTGTACTGGCATTATCTAACAAACTCTTTCACAACATCTTCCCATGTGCGGACTCAGGTTTTATCCAAAGTAAGGAACCGTCATGAAGTGGCTTCCGTGAGGGTAGGGTGGAACAACTGTATCAATTGATTCTGGTTTTATCTAGTATAGGGCCAACACTTGCATATACATCTTCACGTGAATCTTGGGATCTGTGGTGCCATCAAATTATCCATCTCTGGCATCTTTAACTTGAGGGATAACCTATCCTCGAGGTTCATGGTTAAGGCATTGAGGTCGAACGGGTCATCGGCTCTCCTCATTCTAGCAATGTAGGACTCGAGTGTGGCTAACTTATCCTTCCATTCTGGTGTAGCAGGGGTTTTAGTCTTTCTTTTTCGGACTCATATATCTAATCAAACTCTGGACCTTTCTTTCTGTCATCTTTCTTTCCATCTTCTTGAGGTTATCCAACTCCTCGGTGGTTCAAGTGTTGCTCGTTTAAGGTAGTAAAACCATTCTGAAGCTCGTTGATAATACGGACCGAATCGAAGATCTGTGAGAATTCTTCGGCCATTGGAGTTTGCGAGAGTTTTTGGATGAGTTTCCATACCAACCACGCTTAGCCTCAACTATATAAGGAAAGTAGTTAAAAATTCAATGATACATTCCACATATATTGAGCTAGATGGCTCATACCCTAATGGAGTAAAGGGAGATTTTTTTTGTTTGGAGAGTATTCTTCAGAATTTTTTGGAAAAAGGGACTGACAGGTCCGGTCATCTAGAGAGAAAACAGGATGGTTGGTCAGTAGGCTTTTGGTCTATTTCTGGGATTTTTCTAAAATTGTTTCTAGGGGATAAGGTTTTCTGACTAACCATCATGTCATCCGAGAGGATAACCGGCTGGTTGGTCAGTGGTTCGAGGGCATTTTTCTAGTAATTTTTTAGAGGTCGACCAATCGCCCGCCCATCCAATAGGATAACCGGCCGGTTGGTTAGTGGGTCAAGGGAATTTTTCTGGTGATTTTTTTTGGAGGTCAAGAATTCTGACTAACCATCCCGCCATGCGAGAGGATAATCGGCATGTTGGTTAGTGATTTAATTAGGGTATGAGGTAGCCAATCTTAAAGTTTTCAAGAAAATGCACACAGTGACTAATCGTTCGGTTGGGAGCGCGGATAACTGGCCGGTTAGTCAGTGTCTTACATTTTTGCAAAATTACCAATTCATCTTATAGAATGTTAATGGTTATGTGGAATTAGGTGTATGGTTATGTAATGCAACTAATGTAGCCTTTTAAAATTTGGCATTGTGTAATTTTCTAGGGTTCATGTAATGACTGTAATGAAATTTGAATGAAGTATCTATGACTGTAATGGAATTTTCTAGGCATATGAAGATGTTGGTTATTTGTTCTTTAATGACTGTGTAGCCTTCTGAAGTTTTTTGTGGTTTGTGCACATTGCACAAAGACCACTGCACAAATAACATGCTCAAGTGGTCCAACCACAAAATTGCACATCACAACCTGCTCACTTCAAGTCCCCAACACAATGCACAAACCAAGTACACAAACCAAGTCCCCAACACAATACGCAACCTGCTCAATTCATGACTGTTCAAACACAACTGCACACACAACCTGCTCTAACACTACAAGAAATAGGGCCTTTAGCGACCGCAGGTAGCGGTCGCTAAAGGTATAAAAGCGGTCGCTAAAGGGTTTTAGCGACCGCCGATTAGCGGTCGTTAAAACGGTTGTTACAGGCCAGGTCGCTAAATTTTAGCGATCACTTTTAGAAATCGGTCACTAAATTTAGCGACCGCGTTGACTATATTTAGCGACCGTCTCGGGCGATCGCTAAATATTTTTTTTGAATTTAAATATTCAATTTTTAGTAATTTTAATTAAATATTGTTATATTTTGTGACTGAATTAGCGACCTCCTCGCAATATTATTTTAATATTTTTTATTTTTTTGAAAAATTAAATTTAGCGACCGCTTTTATTTCGTTTAGCAACCGCACATCGTGGTCGCTAAACCTGATTTTACAGCAAAAAAAAATCAGGTCAGATAACCTATTGCAAAACTAATATCAATCCAAAAGCAATGTTTCACTACTTGGCAGAGCGACCAAACATGACATCATCTTCTTCATTCCTCGATGAAGAAGGCACGTTCATTTCATTAATAGCAAATTTTGCATTTTATTTGGTAAAATAAGTAAACTCTTATCATTACACTATCAATGAGACTAATATCATATAATTCCAAAACTCACGAGGCAAGACTTAACACAACTTTTTCATTTGATTAGCAATCATATCCAAAATTACAATTAACAAAGTTCACTCTTCATAATAGACATAGTCGTGAACCAAAAATTAAGAAATGAACTAAACACCTAGACTAGGACCAACCAAGAAAGTAACTACTCTTGAAACTGCACGAACTCATCAATGTCCAAATTCATAACGTTTGTACCGTGAGAAACATTTTCTGGCAAGGAAGTGCCAAGGTTGTCATTTTCTTCACGGATTGTTGAAAGCACGCTAAATCTAATACCTTCTCACGACCTGGAGAATCACCAACACTAGGCATAGGCCCCGACTGCATGAAACAAAAGAATTTAATCAACAAACTCAATGAAACAGCCAGTGTATTTAACATAAAAAAAAAACTTCTAATAATACCAATATAAAAATTTGCAACCCATATATCAGCCTATGTATTCAGTTCAAAGCAACATAATTGCACTTGGCTCCTACACTCTATTCACAGAAGAAACAAATCATTTTTCTCAACAAGACGCTCCACAGTTTTTGTAACTGTCAAGTTATATAAACTGTAAATGAGCCATTTCAAGTAGAAGTAACACCATAGGTGGCCAAGTTAAGAAAAATGGTCTCATGAAAGTCCGAGAAAATCTGAAGCAAACCGCACTTGACTAAATTGAATTGCATGTATCTGTGTATGCAAGCTAATAGATATGCATATAACGAACTGCGGTAGCTTAAGAATTGTAACTGACGCATCTCCAGTCTACACATGAACAACTCGGACACAACCATAGCTAAAAATCGTCGGCAAATTTCAATAATTACTCAAGAGTTAAGCATCTAAAGCAGATGATACCACCACTACGCATTTCTCGCAAAAGGCAACAAATTTTTATCTAGTTTGATACTTAAATCTGTTCAACAGGTAAAAACCTCATTCAAGAAAATAGAAGATAATTACTAAGAGTTATCTCACCTGGTGTTTCTTTTTTGGAAGGTCAAATGATGTAATATCTCCTTTGTAAAAGTTTCAGAGTAAAGTCAAGAGACCAAATATATCAAAATCACTTGTGACAAATCATATAATTTTTCAACAAAACCCAAACCTAATGCCAAGTTAACAAGGAAAAAAAGGCATAATGAGAAATGGTAGGAGTCTTATCCTGCAAATGATGCCTAATTTCTAAGTATATCTTGCAGTTGCTCCAATTTGAGTCTCTTGGTACTTAATTTTGGCTTTATGTGGTAGGTAGATATCTACATTTAGTTTCAATCAAGACCAAACACAACTGAGCCTTGAGTTGATTTTGATATAATGTTTTCAAAACCTCTTTATACATCAATTCAAAGCTCTAAATAAAATACTAGAGACATTGACAGCAGAATATCAACTAATTACCAAAAGGCACTTGGCAGCCAAATTGACTTGAGAGAAATAGTATAAAGCCAGATATAAGGCATTAAAAAAGCGAGATATCCATGGTTTCGAAATAGCATGATAGAATTGTAAAAAAGACCTAATCTTTTGTATTTGGTTTATCTGAATTGAGCAATTTACATTATCGTACGATACATAGAACCAAGGAGACATGTGTGAAAGGCACTTAAAGAAAGAAACTCTACTTCTGGGTTCTTGGCAGAGCAATATACAAGAACATTCTATATCACAAACAAATGAGTAACTCACATCACCGACCAAGTTTGTCACAATCATCTTCCTTCCCACATGTATTAAAAGGTTTTGTTGTTATAAGATTATCGTACAAATATAAAGCACCTCCACAAACATGTTTTCATTTTTTTAGTTATTGAACAAACTTTTGATCCATCATAGACAAGTGTACCTATTCATTAAGAGGAGAGGAAGGATATCGATATGCTCCAACTGCAGAGTTCCTTCTCTCTGGCTCAACCAATTGCTTGCTCAAAGTACCCACGTCTGGTCTTCTGGCAAATCAAAGTCAGTAGAGATAATATACTCTCCTGCTACCATTTGTCACTAAATGGTAGCAAATCACAATTACAGATCTAGGTTTCTCTCGGTATAAACAGAAAATTACAATTTGGCTCTTAGAAAGTTAAAACATGAATAGAGATACAAGAGATAAGAACAATTATAGATCCAAGATAAGCGAAGAATTGCATATCCAAGAGATAGAGATTCAAGAGGCTGAAAAGGCAAAAGAATTACGTGAGCACCGTGGGTTACGTGGCCTGCTTCATGCTATCGCGGTCCTTCACAGCAGCGGCAAGGAAGGCGATGGCGAAAGGCTACTTCCGGTGGTTGGGGTGGTGGGAAAGGGAAGAGAGTGGGGGAGCCGCAGATGTGTGGTGGGGGGGGGGAGTGAGAAAGAGGAATGAGAAGGAAATTAGTTTAGAGAGGACGGGAGTCCAAATTAGGGCAAGGTAGAAAACTTGTTCATTGAATTAGCGACCGCGCGTAACAGTCGCTAAATCTCGTGCCAAAATTTTTTTTGACCGAGTCAGAATCAGGGTAGGATTAGCGACCGCTAATGATAGCGGTTGTCAAAGGCCTAATTTAACGACCGCAACAGTGACGATCGCTAAATTGCGGTCGCTAAAGCCTCAATTTCTTGTAGTGATAACCATGCACAAATGTTCTACCGGCTGTAATTTTCAAACTCATGTCCACAAACACAACCTGCTCTAACCAATGCCTCTAACACACTGCACAACTTGTTGTCAAACACACATTGTTCCTTGCTAAATATTGAAACTGCGTACACATTGTGCAAATAAGTAAGAACATCATCCAAATGTTAATATTGTGCAAATTAAGTTTACATCATCCAAATGTTGATAAACATGATAAAAGAATTAATGTTGACTAAAACCTAAAGTTTACAAATTTGAATCTTGTAGTCAACCTGACGGTAACCTACAGTTCACTTATTCTCACTGTGACTTTAACTTCAAAAACTTATCTTCAGTCACAGTAATCCACACTATTTACAAAGTCTTCAATGAGTTTCACAAAAAGAATCTGCACAGTTTCTTGGAATCTTCACAAAATGAATCTACAGTTATAGTTACAATCTGCACAATAAACCCTCATGTATGTACACAAAATGCTACACACTAGCAGCTGCTACTGAATGGTTCCTTGACTAGGCTAGGACCCCCCACATCAGGTCCTCCATGTTCAAAAGTACATTAAATCATAGTAAATCAAAATATAAAAAAAAAAAACCAGCACAGTTAGTATACTTACATCCATATTTATGCTAACTTAATTGCATCCCACTTGATTGCGACCAGGCTACCACCCCTTTCATTCCTTGCAGCAGTGCCCTTACTAATGCCTCTCAAAGGTGCCCTCTGACAGGTCCTTTTTCTATGCCCAATTTCTTTGCAAATTGCACATTTTGCAAGGACTTCAATTTGGGTGTCAATTAGGGCTTTAATTAAGTTCTTAATTAGGACTTTAATTCAATTAGGGCTTCAATTTAGTTGTCAATTAGGGATTAAACTATGAATTAGGGCATTTGGCTTCAATTTTGGTATCAATTAGGGCTTTAATTTAATTAAGTTATCAATTAGGGCTTAAGTTTTCAATTATGGCTACGTGCCCTAATTAGGGATTCAATTTGGCTGTCAATTTCATTTTAGGGCTTTCGATTTAGGCCTTTCAATTTACGAATTAAATTAGGGCTCTAATTAGGGTTTTCTGCTAGGGCTATATTTAGGACATTTATTAATCTTACACTCAACATGCACATACTTAAATACAACAGAAACTCAAATCATGGTTTCGTCGTAGAAAATCATGCACAGGGGTTTCAAAATAACGAAGAAAGGTAGAAGAAATCGATAGCGATCAGACTCGAGTATGAAAACATACATTTGTGTTTGAGATGAGGTCCACGATCTTGACTCGAGTATCACCGTTCAATCATCGTCGCCGTTGTGTTCGCTTTCGCAACCTTGAAGAAACGGAATCAAAATCACGATCGATTTTAATCCCGTTTTCCCTTTCTTAATGTCGGTACCAACTTCCCTCTCTTGAAGTCTGTTACCCAAGAGCTAGACTTCTCAGTTTCCCTCCAAAATTCAAGAGACACTGTATAGTTATATACGATGGTAGAAATGTCTTTTCCTGTCCAATCGTTAACACCGTCAAAGAAATCTAGATTTTATGAGCGGAGTGTTATTTAAAAAGATAAAGAAATCGTGTATAATTTAAGACAAATTTTAGGAGTGCCTTGTGTAATCTACCCTTGAATTTTTTGGCCGTTAAAAATTGGTTTGAGTGGCAAATACGTACGAGGAATTCATTCATTTTTGGGAAAGAATTTGCGGCTCAGAAAACAGCAAGACCCAGGTTTGAACCAAGGAAAAAGAATGCTACGGCTGACGGTGCTCCCTGAAGAAAAGAAGTTGGACCACCAGTCGTCGTCACCTTCGAGTGTCTCCCCGCAAGTCGCGTGCTGCCCTCTCTCTCTCTCTCTCTCTCTCTCTCTCTCTCTCCACCAGCATATTTCCGCTGCGCGCTTTCTCTCTCCATTTCGTCCCTCTCTTTCTCTCTCTCTCTCTCTCTCTCTCTCTCCATTTAAATTTGCTCATCCCTTCCCTCGTTCACAACACACGCCTCTCGTCGACCCCTCCGGTAGGTAGGTAGGTAGGTGGGTCTCGATCCCCAATCTCCTTATATGTATATATTACGCCCACATTCACACACTCATTTCACCCCCGTCGTCTCTCTTCTCCCTCTCTCTCTCTCTCTCTCTCTAAATCCTATTTCGTGTCTTTGATGCCTATACATGTAATTTCAGGCGAAGGCACTGTTCATCATTATCCACCCGCTTCTACGTCAAAAGTAAGCTGCATGCATACATCTACGCCATTTCACGCACCCACACACATAACACATATTTGTGTGTGTTTCCTTCCCTCTGTTCACGTTCACGTTTGCTTGCCGTTGTTGCTTTTGTCATGACATCAAGATTGGAAGTGTGTGTATGTATGCATGAGCGCCCGCCTGTGCCGGGACGCAATTCCTTTGCTGATCTTCATCTTCTTTGCCTTCTGGCTTACTTAATTATGTCGTTTTTCTCATCAGTGTGTGCGTGATAATTTGTTTTCTTGAGTTATTTGATTTGAAGTGCACTGATAGGTAAGAGATTGTGGGCTGGAATTGAGAGGTCGTCGGCATAGCAGTAGCTAGAAAAGGTTAGCGGCAATGTCGTCGGCCCAAGAACAAGGGCCACAGGCCCTGACGAGGCGGCCTTCGCGCAGCGCCGCCACAACTACCTTCTCCATGGAGGTTTTCGACAACGAGGTCGTTCCGTCATCCCTCCAGTCTATCGCTCCAATCCTCCGCGTCGCCGCCGAGATTGAGCACGAGCGCCCACGCGTTGCCTATCTCTGTGCGTATTAATCCACTACGCTACTTGCAAACCCTAGCTAAATTTTTGTGCTTTCGTTTTGTAAATGTGTTTTCTGAAGAAATGTTTTCCGTTGCGGATGGGATACTTCAGGTCGGTTTTATGCATTCGAGAAAGCACACAGGTTGGACCAGAGTTCGAGCGGCCGTGGTGTGCGGCAATTCAAGACGAGTCTCCTTCAACGTTTAGAGCGGGTACGTGGAAAACTATTACATTCCTTTTTGGCCTCTGGTTTTGTTTTTTCGGAACAGAGTTAGGAAGAGAAGCTGGGAGAAAAAATTATGAATAAATTTTGACTGCTGCTATCTGGTCGTAAAAATCTTTCTTCAATTCTAAACTCCAATTCTAAATATAGTAACAATTAATAGTCACTAAATGTCTCTAGTACTTTTCTGTTAACACTTTCAGCGACAGCTCTTAAAAGCATTTTTTTATCGTCACTAAATAAAAGTCACTACAAAGATTTAGCAACTATTAATTGTCACTACATGGGAGTAGAAGGAAGATTCCTTCAACCCGAGCAGCAGCCAAAATTTTTTCAAAAATTATTGCCCTCTTTCCGTTTCACATAATTCGATCATTTTTTGTATTTAAATCATATATTGTTTGTTTCCTATTTTACACTTTAAATAAGTGAAAAGAAGAAAGTGGCCCGAGAAAGAGAGGAAATAAGTTAGAAGAGTGTTAAATGTAGAGTAATAAATAGAATAAATAAGTGTAAAAATGTTAGTCAAAAGAGAGAAAATCAGTTGGTGGAAAGTTAAATATGAAAGGGAGAAATAAAATTAAAAAAAAGTATAAAAAGACAAATATAAAAATTACTTACAAAATCTTCTTAATTTAGAAGTGATCAAATTTTGTAGAATAATCCAAAATAAATATCAATTTATTTGGGACGGAAGGAATTATGGAGAGAGAAATTCGATCGGTGGCCAAGGGTTGGATGGATATTAAATTTTAGTTACAAATGGAAGAGCAGTCATCAGGTGTGCTCATGTTGTATAGCTTCACATTGCATTCGGTGCCATGCCCTCTCTGCCCTTTTTCCAAATTGATAAAATATTATCCAAAATTACTTTTTCTATAGCATTAGAACTTTCTCTTTTCTTTGCTAAAACTTTCTACAAATTTTGGTACATAAAAATATTAAATTTTATTAATTAAAAGCAAAAAAAAGCATTTATCAGTTGATAAACATCATTTATATGAACTAAAAGTATATCTAAAAAGTTTTCCAAAAATAAATAAGATATATAATCTATGAAAGAAAAGAGTTTGTATTACTGAAAACTAAATTTTACAGTAATAGCAGCTCAATCAAAGTGTTCAACCCATAGGATACATGTTTGCAACTACAATGTTTTCTTTACTTTTGTCGTGAAAACCGAACGAAAAAAGAAGTGTTAAATTCTCTCGATTAGGGGAAAAAAAAGGGGAAAGAATTGAGAACATAAGCCAATTTCTATTAATATGAACCCTGAGGAATTGAGCTCCAAAAGACCTGAAACAGAGGGTCAGTCCTCTTCATCTGAAGCTCCTCCTGCATTCTCTTTGAATTACAGAGTAGAGGGTCAGTCCTCCAGTAAGTAAGTCATTCGGGTTTGGGAAGTGAATAAAAAAGGGCTTATAATACCTTATGCTATTCATCTTGAGTTGTTGCGAAACTGAAATGAACATCTGCTACGATCATCTTTAGTTCCCAGTAGTCATGAACTGTCCCCAGTAACTAATCTGGATGTCCGATTCCAGGACAATGCTGCAAGTCTTAGCTCTCGGGTTAAGAAGACGGACGCAAGGGAAATCGAGAGCTTCTATGGGCAATACTACGAGCACTATGTTAGAGCACTGGACAAGGGAGAACAAGCAGATAGGTAATGTCATACCCCCCCCCCCCCCCCCTTACGCCATATCTGAAATAGGCAATTGGCTGAGTAGTTCCATCTCTCAAACAGAGCCCAACTTGGCAAAGCGTATCAGACAGCCGGAGTGCTTTTTGAAGTCCTCTGCGCCGTTAACAAGTCCGAAAAAGTTGAAGAAGTAGCTCCTGAGGTAAGTCGCCCTTATGTGGATAACTGTTTCGTATGCTTACACTCCTTATTTCATATGTATCTGCAAGACGATGAAATAATTGGAAAATCGACTTTATTGAGCAGATTATTGCAGCAGCAAGAGATGTCGAGGCGAAGAAGGTTATCTATTCCCCCTATAACATTCTTCCGCTGGACTCTGCTGGGGCATCACAGGCCATCATGCAGCTCGATGAGGTATCATAAGATTGTGCATGTAGTAAACATGTTCATATAGAAGCATAGTTATGAACAAATTTTTATGTATAAATTTGCTTACTCTCTTTCTGCAACAGATTAAGGCCGCTGTGGGAGCCCTGAGAGACACACGCGGCTTAAGCTGGCCGGCCTCGTATGATCATCAGAAGCACAAAGCAGGGGAAGGGGACATTCTTGATTGGCTGAGAGCCATGTTTGGGTTTCAGGCACGTGGTCCTCATTTAAAGACTGAGATATTGATTGCTTATGATGCTGTGTGGTTGTAAGGAAGTGATGATGTTTTGGTTGACTTTGTTTTTTCAGAGAGACAATGTCAGGAACCAAAGGGAGCATTTGATTTTGCTACTTTCCAATATTCATCCAAGACTTGTTCCTAAGCCTGATCCTCTTAACAAGGCATGCACCAATTTCTCCTTCAAAACACAATTGTCTCGCCATTTGGACACTTTCTGACACCTTATGTTATTCGTCGTCTTTCGTAAACTTTCATATTTGGATATCTTTCGGATCATCTTGTTTTTTATGTAAATACTGGAATTAGAATGACAGCATCACATTTTTGCATGTCTTTGTGTCTCTGAGCCTGTAGTTATTTTTGGACCATTTAAGTGCTTTTTCCCCAAGTAAAATTGAATTAGTTTTTGGTCTAAATATATACCATTATGTTTTCGTCAATTTCTTTGCAACAATGTTTTGGATATCCTTTCATGTGCCTGCTCATGTAGTAAATGTAAGAGACCATGTTTTTTATGCAGCTTGATGATAGAGCTGTTGATGCGGTCATGAACAAGCTATTCAAAAATTATAAAACATGGTGCAAATACTTGGGAAGAAAACATAGTCTAAGGTGAGATGATTTTGTGTCTGTTTCTACTATGCCGATTCAACATTTTCTTTTTGTTTTAACGCAGTCTTAAATTAAGCTTCTTATGCATGCTAAAACATATGGACTCATATGCCTGTAGGCTCCCTCAAGGGCAACAAGAAGTCCAACAGAGAAAGATGCTTTACATGGGCCTATATCTTCTTATCTGGGGTGAAGCTGCAAATGTACGCTTCATGCCAGAGTGCCTATGCTACATTTTCCATAACGTGAGTACTCATTCCTCCGCTTAATACCAATTTACCTCATTCCGTGATGTACATGTATTATGTTTCATATTCATGGGAATGTTCTGATACATGTTCAGATGGCATATGAGCTCCATGGTCTGTTGGCTGGGAATGTCAGCATTGTTACTGGAGAAAACATTAAGCCTTCTTATGGTGGGGATGATGAGTCTTTCCTGCGTAAGGTCATAACACCCATTTATCGAGTAATTGAGAAGGTACTTTCCAGTGCAAGGATCATATAATATATCACAACCAGGTCTACATTTTTCAGACATAAGATTATGGCGCTTATCGTGTTCCAGGAAGCCAAGTTGAGCAAAAATGGAAAAGCACCTCATTCAGCCTGGTGCAATTATGATGATCTGAATGAGTATTTCTGGTATGTAAGGAGTAAATTTGAAAATTCAAAATAGATTGCAGTGGGTGCTTGTGCTTCCCCGTTTGATATGGAATTATTTTTAAATGTCAACCTTTGCAGGTCTTCTGATTGCTTCTCCTTAGGGTGGCCTATGCGTGATGATGGTGATTTCTTCAAGTCAACACGTGACTTGAAACAGGTGATATAATTTCTGCTCACATTTTATTCTGCCTTTTATACTCATTTATAGTGGTGCTTCATTGCTCAGTATAACTATAATTGCTATGGCAGGGAAGACAAGCATCTGGTGGAAAGACAGGAAGCACCGGAAAATCCTCATTTGTTGAAACCCGTACATTTTGGCACAATTTTCGAAGTTTCGATCGCTTGTGGACATTTTTCATCCTGGCGCTGCAGGTAGTCCATTTTAAGAGTCTAGAGTCACTAAATTAATATTATCTCCTCTCTCGAAATCAGGTATTCGTGTCAGCAGTTATATATATATATTTTGTTTTTATTGCAGGCCATGGTGATTATCGCATGGAATGGTATTTCACTGTTAGATATTTTTCGCAAGGATGTATTATACAACCTGTCAAGTATTTTCATCACTGCAGCCTTTCTTCGCTTTCTGCAGAGTACGTAATTGCTATTCGGTAGCTGCGCTAACTATTAAAGTAGCTATGGGCTATGTAGCTTTAGACTTTCACCGTTAACTCTTTTTCAATTCTACTTTTAGTTCAAGAATTGACAGTGAAAAAGATGATAGAATAAAAATTGAGAAAAAAAAAAAAGAATGCTACTTTTTAGTAAATTTGGATTTGCAAGCTGTCGGCTAGCACTCATATTACTCTGATGTTTCTCTAATGGATCTTTAATTTCTTCAGAGAAAAGTCAGAAAACCTTTTGTTTCGTCTTCTTTTACTTTTCTTCATGTTGCCTGGTTGAATAATGGTTATCATATAAGTGTAGATTTTGAAACAAAAGACCATTAAGCCTCCCACATCTTATGAACGAATGGATGAAATTCTGAACTACTATCAAATGTTTCACCTCTCTCTCTCTCTCTCTCTCTGCACATCATGTCTTGTTTGGCATAAAAATCTGTTATTATATTTGCAGCAGCTTAATAGAAGTTCATACTCTATATCTTGCTGGTCCTACTTTGTTATGATTGTGAAGAGTCGCCGTGACAATAATTAGAGGTTTCATACAATCCATTATCTGGTTTGTAAGATTAAGAAAACTATTTATTCAGCTTATAACACCAGAGATTACCCACTGGATGGAAATGTAGATGGGATAAACATAAGAAGAGAAACTGTAAGTTACTTCAAAATAGAAATGCCATGTGTACTGACAACTTCTGATGCTTGTAATTTTTTAAACATATTTTTAAAAAAGAACAACTCAGACCTAGTTAGTAGACAGATTGCAGACACCATGTACACGCTATACAGTGTAACAATCCTATGAGGAAGGCTGCAAAGTACCTTGAGGATCTCCATTCCCCTTCAGAAAGAAATTTGAAGCTAAATCTTGAAGACATGACAAAAAATTTAAGATAACTACGAAATAGAATTGATTATTGTGGCCATAAGATGAAATAGGTGTAGATCGAGGATAACTTGGAGAGAAGTTGTGAGAATTGATTTGGAAGAAGAGGATTCATGTAGCCGACCCCCAACTAGTTTGGGACAAAGGCGATGATGATGATTGATAATTATTTGGTTGCAGTAACTGGTCACCTAAAACTTTAAACCTTTGCATTGGATATAAAGTGATCATTGCTATGTGCTTTTTCTTTTGATTGCTAACTTTGTGGTATGCTAATCGCATGGAAGCTTTTGCTTTTGCTGTTATAGTGATGTTCAGGCTTGAATATTTCTGAGGCTTGTTATTCTTCATTTCAACTTGTAGATCCGTCCTTTGGATGGTTAGACATGATTTTACTACTTCACTCATAATGTTATTTTGTGATATCAGGTATGTTGGACCTTATTTTAAATTTCCCTGGCTATCATAGATGGAAATTCACTGATGTGATGAGAAACGTTCTCAAGATAATTGTTAGCCTCGCTTGGTCTATTATCCTTCCACTATGCTATCTGCACGAAAACAACTCGCTCGCCTTTGGCAGAATCAAAGATGTGCTATCATTCCTCAATCAGTTTAAGGGCATTCCTCCTTTATATCTCATGGCTGTGGCTTTATATCTGCTCCCAAATTTACTGGCAGCAGTGTTTTTTATTTTTCCAATGCTCAGGCGTTGGATTGAGAACTCAGACTGGCTTATAATACGATTTCTTTTGTGGTGGTCACAGGTATGCTTGTTGCCCTCTTCTTCTTTGCTGCTTTTGACTAAATTTCTTATGATTTATGATTCAAGGTCATTCAGTCATTTATTAATTGGAAGCTGTCTAGCTAAGATAGCAGAAATATGCGACCATGAAATAAAGTCAAGCAAAATATCTCCTAGAAACTTGCAAGTCTATCCGCTATATGCCAGATAAAGTTTTAACAATTTTGTTGGTTGAATACATTAGTGCCTTAATCTTCTAATCCAGAAGACAATCCTATGCCCCTGCACACGTGCACAAAAGTAATACTTGCTAATAAACCTGATTTCTGCATTTAGCTTTCCGAGAATATTACTTGTTATTGTTTCTTACTTTTGTAGTGAGATTATCTTCTTTCTGTTTAAGTGCAGTATACACTCTTTATGAAGAATCTCATAACAGTTAACTCCTTGGTTTGAAAACCAAGTACATTCTTCTTACCATTTGCAATTAGTTATGCATTATTGCTCATCAACATATTCCAACCACTGGCGACTGTCAGTTGTTGTAATGCCGGCATCTTAAGATAGTACTTTGCCCCATTGCAAGAATACGGTACTCTTTTCGAACTCGAATTCCCTGGTTGGAAATTTATGTGAAAGGAACTTGTAGCTTTACATTTTTGTGGTCTTGTTATTGAGTCTATTGAAGAAAGCCAACTTATTGTGAAATGGATAGAGAAACAACTTATATTTAGAATTGGATGAAATTGGCAACACAAGATCAACATTAATGTAGTCATCATTGAACTAATTGAACATGTCAAGTATTTCTGCTTTGCATTCAAGTGCCATGGGCCTCTTAATAATGAAATGGATAGAGAAACAGCTTATATTTAGAATTGGATGAAATTAGCAACACAAGATCAACATTAATGTAGTCATCATTGAACTAATTGAACATGTCAAGTATTTCTGCTTTGCATTCAAGTGCCATGGGCCTCTTAATAATGACAATATTGAACTACTACTGGTAATATTTAATCTATACTGTTTATAGCAGCTCGCAGTCATGCTTTCTTTGTGTTTTCTGTTTAATGGCTAATGTTATCCAATTTCCTTTCCCATCACAAATACCATTGAAAACCTGGAACCGCTTAGTTCTCTCATTCTCCCGCTAAATTTATTTTGTCAAGCTTCAAGCAGGGATGTTTACCAATGTTATCTTTTGCTCCTTTTCTGCAGCCCAGAGTATACGTGGGGAGAGGAATGCATGAAAGTCAATTTGCACTAATAAAGTGAGTAATCACTCTATGAATTATCTATTGTTTATACTATTTCCTGTCTATTCTTGATGTTCACTCAAGTGTTTAAACTCGTCTCTTTTCAGATACACTATCTTCTGGTTGCTACTTCTATGTTCAAAATTCGCGTTCAGCTATTTTGTCCAGGTTGCTTCCACATCCTTTTTCGTATCATAAAAAGTTGGGTTATGAGAGGTTGTTAGTTCTATCTTGAACACGTTGCCAATTTTCCCAGATAAAGTCTCTAATGAAATCGACAAAAAGATGTAATGAGTATTATGCATGTTCATTATTCCTTGTTAGTTCTATCCTGAACGTTGCCAATTTTTCCCAGATAAAACCTCTAGTGAAGCCAACAAAAGATGTAATGAGTATTAAGCGTGTTCAGTATTCCTGGCATGAATTCTTCCCCGATGGTAATGGAACTCTTGCTCTAATTCCTTGCTTTTCTCTTCTGATAACATACTCACTGTCGAAGTTGCTATGCCGATGCAGCTAAGAATAATTATGGAGCAGTTGTTGCACTCTGGTTGCCAGTAATCCTGGTATGTCATACATCACTTTTTTTATTGATGCTGACAATTACACGTCCGCTTAAACTTGATGCTTTTTTTCATTCCTTGCACAGTTGTACTACAAGTAAGCAGCTTTGGATCCCGTAATGTATTCTCTTTCTGTATGCAGGTTTACTTCATGGATACTCAAATTTGGTATGCAATTTTTTCAACTCTCTGTGGTGGTGTCATTGGGGCATTTGATCGCCTAGGAGAGGTAATCTGTCTTAGTACTATCAAGTTGATGCACTTCCTTCCACTAACTCTTCTCTCTATATAGGCTAATGGTCTCCATACTTTATTTTGTTTATTTGCAACTAGGCCATGAGCTGAGAAAGGGCTCTCACATAATATATTCCTTTCCTAGCACATTCTGCTCCTGTCCAATCCCTTATTTCCCAGCTTCTACATCAGAATGTTGGGGAAACAATGACAGTTAAATCATGGTCTGATTCCATGCTAATTGTAGAACTAACATCAGCTGTTGTTTCAGAGAGCGCACTGATGCCACGATTTGTAGGGGAGGAGGGTTTGCTAAGGGGGGTTCTCCGAAATTTAGTTTGGCATTGTACATGTTAATCCTGGGAACTCAATCCTGAACTCGGATATAATGCTGTTTTACTCTTTTCGTATTCAATTTTGCTGTGCCGCTAATACCATAAAGTTTATATGAAGTATATACATGGCTGAGATAATATGATAAGTTGATTTAATTTAACTATCAGAGTATAAACGAGTCAGGTGCATGGCACTGACACTACAGGTGTAAGTTATGATATCTATATTTACTCTCCTCTCTCAGATAAGAACCCTGGGCATGCTGAGGTCACGGTTCCAGTCGTTACCTGGTGCATTCAACACATATTTGGTGCCTTCTGATAAGACTAAGAAAAGGGGATTTTCTCTCTCAAAGCGTTTTGACGAGGTTTAGTCCTACATATTTGCAGTTGCCTTTTACAGTATGTTCTGAGATTTTCAGTTTCTTACAGATTGGCAATGATGTTCTTATGCAAGTTTAGGTTACATCAAATAGGAGAAGTGAAGCTGCAAAATTTGCTCAGTTATGGAATGAAGTAATTTGTAGTTTCCGAGAGGAAGATCTTATAAGTGACAGGAAAGGCTGCTCAACCAACTTCTCCCTTTGTTAAGCCTAGTCTTTATACATTCATAGTTGTAATTGTAATTGTGCACTTGAGAACTAAACTTGCTATTATCTATATCAGGGAGATGGACCTGCTGCTGGTTCCTTATTCCTCAGATCCTAGCCTAAAGCTGATTCAGTGGCCACCTTTTTTGCTTGCTAGCAAGGTTGATGCAGTCTCCCTGCCTTTTCCTTTCCTTACACCTTACATTTCATATTGCTAATTGTTCTACTTTGTAGATCCCAATTGCCTTGGATATGGCAGCTCAATTTCGACATAAAGACACTGACCTGTGGAGGCGAATATGTGCTGATGAATACATGAAATGTGCTGTTATTGAATGTTATGAGTCTTTCAAACTTGTCCTGAATGCTTTGGTGGTTGGAGAAACTGAGAAAAGGTTGTTTATGGTACTTTGTTTGTTCATTATTTGGTTGCAGTAACTGGTCAGCCCCCTAATAACCATTTATCCGATTCTATACTACTTCAAATTAGTATGTGAACTACTCTATCAGTTGCGTTTAATGGATATTCTTATCTTAGGACACTTATTTATAAATTTTTCATACCTTTTTACCTCGTAGACTACCACTATTTGCTACTATCTTGCTTCCATCTCCCCCCTCCCCCTCCCCCCCAATCCTGCGCTCCCACGCAAAGAGCAGATCAGAACTTATAATATTGCTTTTTCTTCTTCTTTTTCTGTTGTACTAATGATATTAGTTTGACTGTCAGAGATAAATAATCACTATGATGACTGCAATGTTCTCAAGTCTTACATTTTTCCCATCACTTCTGGAATTCTGACATTATTGTCTATCGACAGGATCATTGGAACTATAATTAGAGAAGTTGAAAGCCACACTTCAAAAAATACATTTCTTGCAAATTTCAGAATGGGTCCTTTACCCACACTGTGCAAGAAATTTGTGCAGCTTGTAGAAATCTTGGTGAGTCATTACGCACGGGTCAAACATAAAAGCTATCTCCTCAAGCAAGATATTAACACGGTCATACATTTTGCAGAAAGATGCTGATCAAGCGAAGCAAAATACCGTTGTTTTGTTACTGCAAGACATGTTAGAGGTCGTCACACGTGACATGATGGTTAATGAAATTCGGTTGGTGAATTTTTAGCAGTTCTTCAATTGAAATTTTCTTTAGCAAAATGCTCCACATATTTACTGACGCAGCGACATAGTAATGATATAAAATCTGTTGAATTTTATCAGTGAATTGGTAGAACTTGGTCATGGTAGCAAGGACTCTGGAAAGCAACTTTTTGCTAATACTGACTCAAGACCTGCTATTATCTTCCCTCCTGTAGTTACAGCACAATGGGAAGAACAGGTACAAATATGTTAAATTGAAAGGGAACATGCATATATGTGTCCTTGTGTAGCTTTATTAAATTTACGTACATGCACCTACGATTACTAGAAAAACTTTTCTGATATGTCATTTCATGTTAATTTCACAGATAAAACGACTCTATCTCCTTCTGACAGTAAAAGAGTCGGCCATCAATGTGCCAACAAACCTTGAAGCTCGCCGAAGGATGACATTCTTCACAAATTCGTTGTTTATGAATATGCCACGTGCACCTCGAGTTCGTAAAATGCTCTCATTCAGGTGAAGCTCATATATCTTTATTGCACTATTTTGCGCTGCTAATGTGAGGTTCCCTTGTACGCATTAAGTTAGTAATTAAGCATCAGATGTCCATGGACATGCAAAATGCAAGAAACCTCAGCTCAAGACGATTTATGGCTTCCCACACTCTATGGAACACACATTCAAGGTGTTTTGAGTAAGATATATTTCACAACCTAGGAAAGAAAAGATCCATGAGGACTTGAGAAATAACTGGTTATCAGCTTAAGAAAAGATGCTATTGTCACATCATCAGGAATCATGAAGCGCGATAATCGATTATGGTTGCTATACTGAAAGCCATCATGAATTACTAGACAACCTAATCTTGTTATATTCTGTTACACATCACTTTATTATCAAGTCTAGAATAGTTTCTTCTGAGCATACTAAGCTGCTAAAACTATTAATAATACTTGGCATCGCAGTGTCATGACTCCCTACTATAGTGAGGAGACTGTTTATTCGAAGAGTGACCTTCAGATGGAGAATGAAGATGGTGTCTCCATCATATACTACCTGCAAAAGATCTTCCCAGGTTTTTTACAAACCTTCTTAGTGCACTTCCTGTCAAGCTTCATCATATCCGAATTGCTATCTTTCTTTCTTGCAATAAATTGCTGCTTCCTTTTAGATGAATGGGACAATTTCATGGAGCGTATCCAGTGTAAAGATGAGAGCGAAATTTACGAAATTGAAGAGAACGTTTTGCAGCTACGACATTGGGTCTCCTTAAGAGGACAAACTCTATGCAGAACAGGTAACGCATTCATCTACTTTACATACATTTTTTTTTACTACTTTTTATCTGTTATATAATATATATATATATATATATATATATATATATATATATACATATATTTGTTCTGCAGTTAGAGGCATGATGTACTACAGAAGGGCATTGAAGCTTCAGGCTTTTCTTGACATGGCGAGGGAGAGTGGTAAGAGATTGAATTTTCTTGACAACATTCATGTTTGTACAGCGCAGGGATGCATTTTATTAGTCAACTGAATGGTTTGAGTTTTTTACATGTCTTTATTAAAGTTCAATAAATTAAAGCAGATGTTATGGGTGGTTTTATGTGTCTAATTTATGAAGAATGATACATTTATTAAGAGGGTGCATGTTCTTCCATATGCCATCAGTTAGGTTCCAAGCTTTCAAGTAGAGGAAGTTAATTTTGGAAAAATGGCCTGGTCAAACTACCGCAGTGTGACAGCAAGGCCCAATAATATTCCTTATAAACTGAATGTTTAGAATGACAGAAGTCCCTCAACCCAATTTGTGTATACAGATAGAACAGGACTTGATGAGGGTTCATTGCAGTTAATGTCTTATTGGCTGCCACATCACTTTTTGTTTGTGTTTTGAAGTAGGTGGGAGCCGGTTATATATTGATCCTTTCCTGCTAGATAAGTATGTTGGTTGCTAGAATCAGAGGGTTATTTACTAGAGCTTTAGAACTGGAAGATGTTTTGAGTTCATTGCGTAAATCTCTGTAGAATCCATTTCAAAACCCTTACTTAATCCTCTGACCAGAGAAGAACAAGATGTGAAATGCATATGGTGGTTGTTTTATCACCCCAGATTTCTTCTTTTTATGCATTCTCCTAGTGTCAGGGTAGGTCCTGCGATACAGCCTAGCTTGTTGAATTAATTGAACCGTCCTTCAAGAGGTATATGCTGATTGGTTACTCTTTGTATGTGAATCAAACAGAAATACTAGAAGGCTACAAAGCCGTCACGATCCCATCGGAGGAAGATAAGAAAAGTCAGAGATCCTTGTATGCTCAATTAGAGGCTGTAGCTGATATGAAATTCACATATGTCGCTACATGTCAAAACTATGGGAACCAGAAGCGGGATGGAGATCGTCGTGCCACAGACATCCTGAATTTGATGGTTAAGTAAGTTTACCATCCAGCAAAGTGAGGATTTATCTCATGTTTTTCACTCGATTGTTCCGGTCATTTAAAATTTTGTTCCTGATGCTTTCTCTCCAGCAACCCATCTCTCCGTGTTGCATATATTGACGAAGTTGAAGAAAGGGAAGGTGCAAAAGCACAGAAGGTTTATTATTCTGTGTTAGTGAAGGCTGTTGATAATCTTGATCAGGTCATTATTCTTCTTCATTCCGGAATACCATCTCAGTTTCTACATAGGCCTTGACATCCATTTTTTTTTAATTTCCATAAAGGAAATCTACCGGATAAAACTGCCTGGTGCAGCGAAAATAGGAGAAGGCAAACCTGAGAACCAGAACCATGCTATCATTTTTACGAGAGGCGAAGCTCTTCAGACCATTGATATGAACCAGGTAAACGAGGCAAAGTGCGAAGTCGTAAAGCTTAACTCTGGTTTCTAGATTCATTTGTAAATACTTAATTGGTTTCTATTGTAGGATAATTACTTGGAAGAAGCTTTCAAGATGCGTAACCTGCTCGAGGAATTTAATGAGGATCATGGGGTGCGGCCACCTTCTATCCTGGGAGTGCGTGAACATATCTTCACTGGAAGGTTGGATGTAAATTTGTTTGCAAGATAAGGTCATTCTGATGTGTGGACTTTGATTTTATACTGGTAACTGGAATTTTCTCACATCTGCATTGCAGTGTTTCTTCACTGGCTTGGTTCATGTCAAATCAGGAAACAAGTTTTGTCACCATTGGTCAAAGAGTTCTTGCAAGACCTTTAAAGTATGCATCTTTTCTTGTAGATATATGTTGGCGATTCTTTGGTATGTGATCGATAAGGCTATATCTCAAATGACAAAGTTTATCTTATTATCTTCAGTATAAAAAGCAGGTAACAGCTTTCCAATCACAAATAGTTTGGATAATACTGCATATTTTACACGGCCTCTGAAATTCATTAAAACCCTATAGAAATTGTGTTCATGAGAAAGTCTACAGGCTTCTCTGTATCGAATTTACATACTATGTCTGTCTATCTCTCTCTTGGAGTACAGTTCATTCCCCATTGGGCTTGGGAATCTCTGTTCCTACAATCACTAATATGTTTTATGAGACGAGCTTGCAACATGAGAATTATTTTGTTCAATTTGGATTCTAGGGTTCGATTCCATTACGGGCATCCTGACGTGTTTGATAGAATATTTCACATTACCCGTGGTGGCATAAGCAAAGCTTCTCGAGGCATCAATCTTAGTGAAGACATATTTGCTGGTACATTCCCGTAATATCTGCTTCGTTAGCTATAATTTTCATTTAGTCTCTGTCCTTTGACATAGTATTTTTACAAGGTTTCAATTCTACACTGAGGCGTGGTAATATTACTCACCACGAGTATATCCAAGTTGGAAAGGGACGAGATGTCGGCCTCAACCAAATATCACTCTTTGAAGCAAAAGTGGCATGTGGTAATGGGGAACAGACGCTTAGCCGGGATATTTATAGACTTGGCCATCGGTTTGACTTCTTCCGAATGCTGTCATGTTATTTTACAACCACCGGATTTTACGTCAGCTCAATGGTAACTACTATATATGCACAGACACGATGTTAAAGACAATTGAATATGCTGTTATAATAAACCTGATTTAGACTTTGGAATAAGGATTTTCATTTGTATAATCAAATGTATCATAATAGGAAGTTTAATAAGAAAAATCGTTCTGGGAGCTGATACCAAACAAACTAATTTAAATTCTTGCATGAATACTTTTCGTGAACTATTCATTTCTGGCTATAAGTGTACATGCAAAATCTAATTTTTGGAGTTATTAATGATAGAGGATGGATAGCGCATATCATAAAGACATAATGAATTAAGTGTCACTTCAAAAGAGACTTCACAAAATAGTAAGAACTCTTTATATTGGGCATTGCTTGCAGCTCAACTAAAACACACGGCAATTTCTGTTCCTTGGAATAGCATCTAATGTGGCTCATAAATATGGACTTGTTAATATCGTGTAACATTGTTGGTGCTTCTGTTGCCGGTAAACCTTTTAAGAGCAAAAGTAAAACAAAGAACAAGTAGATTGGTGCTATTTCCATTGCTTGAGCTCCTTGAACAAATGGTAAACCACTCCAGATATTCGCATGCACCTCGCACAACATACTTATGACAATCTCTCTCTCTCTCTCTCTCCCTCCCTCCCTCCCTCCACACACACATACACACACACACACATATGTGTATATAACGAAGGTGTAGTCTCATAACCCAATCTTAAATACATCCTCATTGAATTACTAAACCGTGCATAATGCTGTGGCTCGAGTACAAAAAGGATTTTTTCTTTTTTACTTTTGTTGGACTATTGACATTTGACGTTCTGCAGTAGTAGCTTGAACTTTAAGGTGTAGTTATATAATACTGGACAAATACATACCCGGGAACCTCCTGGACAAGCAAAATAGACGATGATAATTACTCACTTAACGTCCAAAATGTTTTGAAGTCCTTTAAGCTGTTGAAGCTTCTGGTTCTGCCAGTTACAATTGCTTAGCCGATAATTACCTTTTAGCTTTACCACTCTATTGAAAATTAAGCTCGTTTCATTAGTAAGAGAAAAAATTCACATTTGGTCAGTGATTCTATGGCATTTGTCTCTGATTGGTTACAGGATACAGTTCAGTTACATGTCTTTCGTCATGGCCTTTTTTTTTTCTTTTCCCTTTTGTAGCTAACACAGGCTCTTTTTCGTTAATACTGTCCAGATGGTAGTACTTACTGTTTATGCATACTTGTATGGAAGACTATACCTTTCGTTGAGTGGATTTGAGAGGGCGATAATGAGATTTGCAAGGTCCAGGGGAGACAATGCTCTGAGGGCTGCTATGGCTTCACAGTCCCTTGTTCAACTTGGTCTACTGATGGCCTTGCCTATGGTCATGGAGATTGGACTGGAGAGAGGGTTCAGAACAGCATCAGGCGACATAATTATCATGCAACTTCAGCTAGCAGCTGTCTTTTTTACTTTTTCTCTGGGGACAAAGGTCCATTATTTCGGTCGCACGGTTTTGCATGGTGGGGCTAAGTACAGAGCCACTGGGCGTGGTTTTGTTGTGCGACATGAGAAATTTGCTGAGAACTACAGAATGTACTCAAGGAGCCATTTCACAAAGGGGCTCGAGCTCATGGTTATGCTTATTGTTTACCAAATTTATGGCTCAGCAGTTCTAGATCGTACTTCATACCTGTTTCTCACATTCTCAATGTGGTTTCTGGTGGTTTCTTGGTTGTTTGCTCCGTTCCTTTTTAACCCTTCTGGATTTGAGTGGCAAAAGGTCGTGGAAGACTGGGATGATTGGTCAAAGTGGATGAGTAACCGGGGTGGTATTGGTGTTCCAGCAACCAAGAGTTGGGAGTCCTGGTGGGAGGAGGAACAGGAGCACCTGCAGTACACTGGGTTTCTTGGACGATTTGCAGAAGTTGTTCTATCCATTCGCTTCTTTGTGTACCAGTATGGAATTGTCTATCACCTACACGTGGCCAACAATGACAAAAGCATCATGGTATGTTTCCAAACTGTGTTTTACCCTACAGAAATATATGTAGAGGAAAATGTTTCCAACTGGTCTAGTTCATATTTATGAGTTTTTACTTGAAATTCGAGCCGTCTTAATTTCAAGCTATTCCAGAATGTTATTGAACTTCTATGAGTGTTTGTCCAGAACTCGTTATTCCTGTAATGGATTTGCACTTGCAGCTGGTGCACTAAAACGATAAACGAGCTTGTAATTGTTCTGACTTGCTATACTACAGGTCTATGGTCTGTCATGGCTGGTCATTGTTGCCGTGATGGTCATTTTGAAGGTCAGTTCTTCTCAAACCCTAACATCAGTTGTTGTACTTAAACGTACTTGTGGTGAAACTAATTCTGATTAGATCACTGGCTTGCTATTCTTCAGATAGTATCTATGGGTAGAAAGAAGTTCAGTGCAGATTTCCAACTGATGTTCCGACTTCTCAAGTTGTTCCTGTTTGTTGGCTTCATAGTCACACTTGGTATTCTGTTCACGTTCCTTAGTCTGACCGTTGGAGACATATTTGCAAGCTTACTGGCCTTCCTGCCTACAGGATGGGCTCTTCTACAGGTGCAAATTATTCATGAGATAAAACTTTCTGAAATGCTCGGCCCCTCTCTCTCTCTCTCTCTCTCTCTCTCTCTCTCTCTCTCGCACAGCAGAATTTCTCCAAGGGTGAATGTTTTACTGAACTGGACACATTTCCATATGATCTGTACTACACATTTGAATCATCACATCTGATCGCCACTTGTAGGTTGTTTTGAAAACCTGCACCTTTATCTTGTTCTTGAGCAATTGTCTTGTTCGCAGATAGCACAAGCGTGTAGGCCAGTTGTTAATGGCTTAGGAATGTGGGGATCCGTCAAAGCTCTGGGAAGAGGGTACGAGTACATAATGGGGCTGGTGATCTTTGCGCCGGTGGCTGTCCTTGCCTGGTTCCCATTTGTGTCAGAGTTCCAAACCAGGCTTCTCTTCAACCAGGCATTCAGCAGAGGGCTTCAGATCCAACGTATTTTGGCGGGTGGGAAGAAGCACAAGTGAATGAGGCACTAGGCATTCGAGATTGTAATCTTAGGTACATAGGAGACAGATTTTGGACTGTAAAGCTGGATTGCAAAGATATGCTGCCACCATGATAGCGTGTCAAAGTGAGTAGCCTCTGCATTTTTTGAGGATTCCTCAGTATGTATCGCGGTCAACTCAATGCTTCGGTTTGTACTTAACACTGATGTATAGTCCTTAGCGGATGATATCAGCAAACTCTAACTTCAGTACCTATCCCGTGGCTCTTTTTATCCTTGATCTATAATGATGTGTCTCCTTTTATCTACCAACACAAACACTGATCTCTTATGGCTGTTTTCAGTATCTCCAAAACAATATGGTACGGTGCCATCTTCAATAGCGTTAACAATCAAAGGTTTTCTTCGACTGTTAGGTGATTAGATTGAACGAAAAAGTTGTACAATCATGAGTTGCAATTTTCACGGGAAAAGGAAAAAATAGAAGTGCGAGAGAGAGAACCTGAAATGAAACAAAGGAAAGCCCGTTTAAGTCTCTCCGAGCTAGATCACATGTAAGGAGCATGGCCGGTTTGCTGGACCAATAACATGCTGCCACGTGGAGGGGTAGCAGGTTAGCAAAATGTTTTTCAAAAAGAAAAGAGAGGCTCTCAATTCATTCTACAGACCAGAAGGTTTCTTTTTTCATCGATCCCATTGGCTGAAATCGAGCCATCACGATTGTAAACCAGAAGGAAACATAGTCCATTAATTAAACTTATTCTTCAGCGTAAAAAGCTAGGGAGCAGAAAGAATCTGAGAAAATATAGAAAGAAAAGCTTGACAAAGGGCATGCCCATATTCTCCATTGGCACCATTTGTAAGAAAGAAAATATCTCCTCGGAAATAGTGGATATGGTTTTAGCCCCCAAGGTCAAATCATCTGTACACATAAATTTTGAGTCTAAAGATAAGACAGTAAGATAAGACATCAAAATTAGCGACAAATGAAGTTTGTATTGATTTGAAAAGGCCAGTACAATTCTCTGAATAAATCTTCATACAAAGAAAAGGCCCCTCTAATTCTTCTTTTGACTAACATTCGACCGAAGGCTTGATAGCTTGTTTTTGGGTCAAACGGCAAATTTGATTGAGTTCGTTCGTAACTTGATGAATTCCGTAACGAACGGCTTGAATGTCTGGCACGATGGATGACTTAGATGTCTGATGCGAAGGACAGCTCGGATAGCTGACGTGGCGGACAACTCAGATGTCTGACGTGGCAAACGGCTTGAATGTCTAATGCAACAGACGACTTGGATGTTTGACGCAACGGACGATTTGGATGTCTTAACCCGATAGACGATTTGGATGTCTGACGTGACGGATGACTTGGATGTCTGAACTTGAATGATGTATCCTCTTATTTGAAGAATTTGTGTCTTCAGGTTGATAGAGCTCTAATTTGGAAGAGTAGATTCTGGCTAGTTGACTTGGGAGACTTCTGTCTGGCTGACTTGGGAAGACTTCTATCTGACTGACTTGAAAGACTTCTTGCTTTTGCACACCTTAGGGCCATCCCATATATATAACGGTGGATGGAAGTGTTTTTTTTTTTTTGAATTGTATCTCTTTGATGATTATCTCTTAATTTTGTAAAGAGATTAATTTTATGCCAATTTATAATTGGCATAAAATTTACCCTTTTACAAATGCCCCTCGAGACTTGGTTGTTGGCGCATTGAAAAAGGCTCTTTGGAAAGTGAAAGTCTCAACACTTTTCTCTTGACATTTTTTCTTTTGTATCGCACGAATTTTGTCCATGTAATAAAGAGTTTATAGTCCCAGTCATTTTGCAACTTGCATTTAGTGGCAACTTTCTTCTACTTCAATTTTGAACTTGGACGAGGAAAGCTGACAACCACTTAAATTTGGATGAACTTGTGTGAAAATTTTAATATCTATTAGAACTTGGTCTTGATGGCCAAAAAGTCTTAAACTTGGTATGACTACACTTATATTTAAGAAATGACTCATAATCTCAAATCTGAATAAAACTTGAAATTAGAATTGGAACCAAGTTCTACTTGAAAAATGAATTCAAAAACCAGCTCAAGTACAATTCTATTGAACGTCAACCAACAGCCCTAGATTGCCTATAAAAGAACAAATGGGCCGTACAATTTTTCTTCACAGACTGTGATAGATTGCAGCCTGCTATAGTGAAAAGAAATCTGGTAATTGTCATTAAAAAATTTTTTTTGCTGCACTCATTTTTTTTACTTGATTTTGCTGTATTCTACCACAACAGTATGATCGGCTTGCGCATGCTATCGCCATATTTCAATGTCGTCCGTCATACCTAAAGACATCAATGTTCTCACATAATCTCACAAACATAGACGCAATTCGTGACCAAACTTCTGGAAAAAAAAAATTGAATTTGCACAACACCGGTCAAAGAAGAAATTACATGTATTTTTGTTTTGCAATCAACGGCGACCCAGCAATTGCAGTGGTTGTCTTGATGCAATGGGTCGCCCGAGCTTTAAGTCGCGGTAGAACGACCATTTTTTTGATAAATAAAAATATATATCAATCGATAAAATAATAGCACAACATATGCAAGGGAGCATACCCCAGGAAAACAACAATGGAAATGCTAGTCTTGCTAAGCAAGAGCTAAAAAGTAGACCTAACTATGCTGAAACATATCACACCGGCCTCAAAAGAAAAGAGGTAATACATAACCACCGAACCTAGATCAGCAAAAGAAAATGCAGAGAAAGACTACATGAAACAATAGGTGAAGCCACGTGGAGAGTCTAGAGATCCTTGTAGAAAAAGCATCGCCACTAACAAACGTGATAAATTAAGCTAATAACTGCTAAGGTATGTCTGTACGAGGACTAATCCCCCAGATATCAATTAGGTTCAAACCATGACAGGATCAAGCGAATATAGAGTCGGGAAGCTGCCATTCACCCTGGAACCATCGGTTAGTCGGGGTATTGGCTACTTTTCTACAAGAGAACAACCTCCACCGGACGACCTGCACAAGACCTGCAGAACAAGAAACCACATATATATACTTATTCTAGAAGGAGCGAGAATTCTGCTCTCTCCAAATGTAGTTCACCAACGCTGCAAAAGCAATCCGACAGACTAATGCCGAGAATCCAGGGCCCTGTCACTCAGAGGAAGCTCTATCAACCATACCCTGCCAACTTAACATAGACCAGTTAAAATTGCATTTCTTTTGAATAATAGACCACAATCTATACGTGAAAGGACAACTAAAAAATAGATGACCATGGGACACAAAAGGAATGCGATAGAAAACACAACTCATGCTATGAATGATATGAAAAGCAAAAAGTCCATCTTGCGTACTTAACCTTTCCCTAATGGCCAGCCATAAGACGAAGTTATGGCGTAGAACACGCCACTTACATGACAGTAAGGAAGCCCATCTAGCTAACGGCCACTTGTGTCGAAGGGCTTCCCACGTACTTGCAATGGAGAACTCCTTAGAACCACTAACAGTCCAAACGATTCTATCAGGCATATCCGGGACATGACAAAACGAGTTAGGGGTACTCTCGTGCAACTCCATGAGCTCAAATGTGTTGGACACAGGCCAACACCACGAGGAGCCCAATATCACATCAGAAACCCTGATTCACCTACCCAGACTCCAGTCATGAATAATCTTATCAGCAAGGGTAGGAATGATAGGACCTATCAGATGGCAACAATCAAACCACAGAGAGATCCTACTGCCATCCCCAACTATATACTGGGGACAAGAGCGAATCATATCTCTAACCATGAGAATCTTATGCCAAGACCAGCTACAATCACTACAGCAAGATACTTCCCAAAAACTCTTTTCTATCAGAATGTTAGACTTAACCCACCGCGGCCAGAGGGAATCCGACCTAAATGATATGATAGACTAGATGTGCCTCGAAATGGCAGCAAAGTTTCACACCTCAATCAGCTTAATACCTAGGCCATTCTCTTTCTCAGGACAACATACATCAGCCCAAGCCACCTTTGTTCCCGTGGTACAAATCCCCGTACCCTTCCGAAGGAAAGCTTGAAAAATCCTCTTCATCTCAAAAATCACTTTCTTTGGAAGGATAAAAACTGAAGCCCAATACACCTGGATAGAGAATAAGACTGATCTAATCAATTGGACCCTACCGGCATACGACAAGTAATTACAAGTCCAATGCTTAACCTTCTTCACTATGCGGTCTAGAAGAGGCTGACAATCCTCATTCTGCAAAAAAGTGGATGTTAGAGGGAATCCAAGATATCGCATAGGGAGCTCTCCCTCAAGAAAGCCAAGACAAGAAGAGATCAAAGCCTTAGTAGTAGGCTTAACACCAGAGAAAAAATGGCTCTTATTAGGGTTAGGAACGAGTCCCGAGAACTACTGAAAAATAGTGAGACCATGTTTCAAGACCTGAACCAAAAGAAAGTCACCCCGACAAAAAAGTATGAGATCATTAGCAAATGTAATCTGAAAAGATACCATCCTTTTGGCATTTCCAGTGGTAGCAAAACTAACTACCAACTACTAGCCTTTGCAACATCCCCGCAAGAACATCCATGCATATAAAAAAAAAGGTAGGGGAACATCGCATCCCTCTGCCTGATACTCGCCTACCCCCAAAAAAATCATTAGATTCCCCATTAATGATTATCGAAAAGCTCGTGCTAAAGACACAAGCTTTGATACTTCTAATAACCGAGGGGGAGGGATCTAAGGCAAACCAACGCATCAAAGCAAAAAAACCCAATGCAAACAATCATAGGCCTTCATCAAATCCATCTTCATGGCGCATCTAGGAACCCTGAAATCCTTCCGATGATAGTTCCGCATGAGTTCCTGAGACAAGAGGATATTATCTGCAATACTCCGAGAGGCAAAAAAAGGCTATCTAGGAAGGATCAATGAGGTCCCCAAGCACCACCTTACCACTATTAGCAATGATCTTAGCTATGCACTTATAAATCGTGTTACAACAAGAAATAGGCATGGAATCATTAAGGCTCGAGGAATTAGTCAGTTTGGAGATTAAGACAAGAAAAGTATGGTTAACTTCTTTGAGAAGCTGACCATTACCAAAAAAATCCTGAATCGATTCCACAATCTCCTCCCCCACAATATTCTAAGCCCTTTTAAAAGCGAAAGCATTATACCCATCAGGACCAAGGGACTTACCAACCTTGAGAGAAAAGAATAATGTCCATATCTTATCCTCGGTAACCTCACGACCCATCTCATGTTACCGAGAATGTGAAAGGGATTTCAACATCCAGTTCCTCTGCTCATTCGAACCCGGATAGTGACCCAAACCACGAGTACCTAACAAACTCTGAAAATAGTCAACAATCAAAGCCTTAATGAAATTCGAGTCTTCAAGGATGGTCCCGTCAGACCGAAGAAGAGAGCTAATTTTATTGAAATTATTTATCTTATTAACTGACTTGAAGACAAATTTGTTATTTTTATCTCCCATATCCAGCCAATGAATTCCAGAATTTTGCTTGAGAGAACTCTCCTCCTCTCCACTCATTCTAGCAAAATGTTCTAGCTTCTCCTTTTCAATTTGCCGCCACACTGGCTAAAGAGGGTTCAATGCTATCTAGGCATACTCCAAGGAAGCCCTAGCCGCATTAAGTCTACCTGAAATGTTTATAAAGTATTCCTTAAGCTGTAACTTAAGCAGCTTTAACTTCCTAACAACCCTGAACATAGCACAACCCGTAAGGGGCATGCCCCACACTTTGGTAACCAGAGGCAAAAACTTATGATGATTGGCCCTCATATCAAAAAATTTAAACGGCTTGGGCACCTTGTCAACTTTGACAAGAGGGTGGACGAGGATGGAAGAATGATCAGAGATACCTCATGAACAAAAACAGCTTTAGATTTAGAAAATTTAGAGATCCAAGTATTGTTAACAATGACACGGTCAAGTTTCCTACAAATAGTATCACCATTACCCTAACAGTTAGTCCACGTATAAAAGCAACCAGAATACTTCAAATCTAAAAGTTCTGAAGTAACCAAACATTCATGCAACTCTTGATAGTAGCGATGCCATCTCTTGCTACCCCCTGACTTCTCACTCGGAATCTGGATGGCATTGAAATTGCTAAGAACCAACCAAGGATTATTCTCAAAAAGGCAAGAACTATACACAAGTTCATGCCAAAGCACAAATCTCTCGCTAGCATCATATGATCCATGCATAAAGGAAACAAAAAAAGGAAACAACATAACTATTAAGCCCACTCGACAATTAATTATTTGATCAGACATACCATGACAAGTAAATTAACTACTTTGAGATTCCACAAAACCCAAATTTTACCATTAATGAAAAATTGATAGTTATTTATAAAGGACCAACCAAGAAATCTACGGTCACAAATAACATAGGCATTAGGAGCAGCTACTCGGGTTTTCAAGATCTCAAAAAACATAACACCTAGGGAGGCAATCATATGTTGGGTCTCCACTTCCTTATTACTAGTGTTAAATCATAGAGAATTCCACAAAATATGTTAAGCATGATACCAAAATACCAAAAGATGCTATAAGCCTAGAAGAAAGGAACAGGTGAAAATTTTTCGATGAGGACTTCTTATTTTTCTTCTTCTTATTGTTAACACCAGGGTCTAGGTTTATTTTATTACCGGAATGAGAAGAAAGATTATTTTTTGAAGAAAGATTACTTTTTGAAGAAAGAGAGCAAGGAATGAAATCTAAGTCGGAGTCCGGGTCTTAGCCAGACTCCATGAGCAAATGCAAGCCAAAATGTAAATGCAAATTCAGAATGCAATTAAGCACGTGAGAAGGTATGATTGCCTTCCTGCGGGCTATTTTTTTCTTTCTTTTTCTTTTTTTTGGGCAAATTTCGGCGACTTAGGGGCTGAAGATGCCGAAAAAGGTTAGGCCGTTTTGGCTAAATCGTGGCGAATGCAGTGACGACAGCAGAGTGAACGATCGGCGGTACGGCGATAGTGGTTGGACTGAAGCCCACCATGGCGTTGAGGGAAGGCGGTGGCCGTTCGGTGGAAAGAGAATGCAACCCACGGCTGGCCATGGATCGAGTCAGCCAAAGTAGCAGCCACACAGTGGCGACACGCAACCGCGATGCACAGCGGCGACACGCAGCATTGAGAGGAGGCAATAGTAGAGTGGCCATTGGCTGCTCCGATGGCACGGTGGTAATCTGGTGGCGGCAGATCTGCTTCGGCGACATGGTATCATCCTTGGCAGATCGGCAGCCTCGCCGTCACGGTCCTTGTACCAAAATCATGTTTCCCTTTTTCTCTTCTGTTGAAGAACAAACCTAGGGGCTGTATGTTTACATTTTTCTGTTTTTGTTTTTGTAATGATGAAGAAAAAGATGCTTTTTTCATGTATGTTTACATTTTTTTGGTTCCATTTTGGATAAAATTTCCGAACAGTGTCGAAAAAGCTGAAAACACCCAAAGGGTGTTTTCACCTTTTTCCACATTTCATATTATGTGTCAGAGACTGTCTCCTCTCTTTTTTCTGCCACCTCTCTCTCTCTCTGATGGAAATGAGAAATGAGAACAGAAATGGAAATGGGTGGGGTCTTTGCAGGAGCTTGCCTCTGTTTCAATGGCAGGAGCTTGCCATTGAAACAATGCGTGAATTCGCTCGAGCTTGCCTCTGTTTCAATGGTAGGAGCTTGCCATGGAAATGGGTCTCTGCCAAATGAACTGATGGCAGGAGCTTGCCTCTGTTTCAATGCGTGAATTCGCTCGACCAAGCCATAATAATTTGTGAAGGGGAAGGGGAATTCGCGAATTCGTGAATTCGTGACCAAACCCTAGATACTCGTGAAGGGGAAGAAGGGGAAGGGGAGGGGAAGATGGGGACACAAAGCATAGGAACAGGGAAGGGGAGGGAAAGATGGGGACACACAGGCGTAGGAACAGGGAAGGGGAAGGGAACTCGTGAAGGGGAAGAAGGGGAAGGGGAGGGGAAGAAGGGGACACAGACGTGGGAACAGGGAAGGGGAAGGGAACTCGTGAAGGAGAAATGGAAGGGCAAGGGGGACATGGGCCCATGTACAAAAAATATATCCAAAAAAGTTGGTGAAAACGAAAATGAAAACAATAACGTACAGAAAAAATTGAAAAAGTAGATACGGAAAAAAATAAAAGTACATGATACGATTTTTGAACTGAATACTAAATTCTGGAAACCAAAAATATAATACAGAATACAGAAAAAAAATCTTGTAAGCGTACAGCCCCCTATTCTCTCTCTCTCGTTTATTTTTGTTTGGCTTTGACTTTTCACGCTGCTTGTTTTGTCTCTTCTTCTGGGCCCTACCCTTTTCTCTCTTCGTTTCTTGTGTTTTCTTTCTAGACCCCTCCTTTTTTTTTTGGCCTTGTTTTGATCTTCTCTGTTTCTTCCTCTGGGCCCCACCCTTTTCTTTCTTTCAAGAGCATATTCTTTCTCTTCTGCCTTTTTTTTTCCTTTTCTGAGACTTCCTTTTTCTCCTCTTTTTTTTTCAGCTTTAGTCCCCCCTCTTCTTTATTGCACTCTCTTTCCTGTTGCTTTATTTTTTGACACGAACAATTTATTAAACTATTGCTATCTAATTTTTTTTGAAATTTGTAATATCGTAATCTTTTTTTTTCGTAGCAGCATTCACATAAGGAGTTTAGGAAAATACAGAAATTGGCATCTTCAGTTCTACTTTCCTTCAGAACCTGGTGCCCTTTGCACGGTTACCTTTAGCTTCTTTGACTGATTTTAGAATGACTTACTTCAAGGATTTCGAGCTTCCCGAGCCTTTTCTCTCCATTATCAAAGAGAACGGAGACAATCGATTAAAAGCACAACTTTGGATGTTCATCCTCCTGCTATAGGAATATTGGCTCAGGATCGTTCCCTTCATTTTGACCCGCCTCATTTGACAGACTGGTGCGTTGAATCTACTGCAGCCGTAGTCAATCATATGAAAAGACCCAGCTACAACTCTAGTTCAGATGTTTTATTACTGCTGTCATTTTTCCACGATTCAGCGAAAGCAGCTTCTCATGCCATGGAGACATCTTCGTCTGACTTTTGGCTACTTCGACATAATCTTGAATCTGGCCGAGCTACTTGGGGGAATCCATTCTTCCAACTTTGGCGAACATGCTTATGTTGAAGGCTACTGGGTATGGCTCGAAGACACGCTTGGGAGAAACAAGACTTTACTTAATGAAGCGGGGATCTTTAATGCACTACACGCCTCACTGTTCACTTATGATAGAGAAAAGTACATCCTTCAAGCATTCTGCGAACTGTGGTTCTCTTCTTCAAACACGCTTCATACTTCACTTAGAGAGATCTCTATTTCTCTTTGGGATTTACGAATGATTGGGGGACTTCCTGTTCAAGGATTTTTCTATGACGAAGTTGTTCCATTGGCCAGAGAATTGACTTTTCTCAACCAAGATGGGAAACTTCTCTTGTCTCCCAGTTGCAAATACCTGTTCATGGACTTTCATGAACTTAACTGCAAAAATGGGGGAGATCAACAGGTGACTTTTCTCGAATAGGTCTAGTTTTGGTTTAGAGGTCCCATTCGATACGGCAAACCTCCAACAAGGACGTTAAACAAAAGGGCTATACCAAAACGTCGGCATAACCCATACGGTGCCATTGATCATGTCTTTTCATGGATAAAAGAGTAGTTTCACATGTTTGAGGAGTTAGGTGTCGATGCCTACTTGGCAGATAAAACTTACTTGGCAGCATTTCTATTATGTTGGATTTGTAAGATTGTTCTACCCGACAAAAAGTTTAATCACATATGTCCCAGTGTGATTAAACTCTTCTTCTCAAACAAAGAAGTGCGAAGCATTATTTCCTATTCATTATGTCTATGGGTGGATAGGAAACTACTTCAACGCTTACTTCTCTTCTGATCATATTTAGTGAGGTGCTCGCATGACTAAGGTTTCTGGTGAGAGGATGGTGAAAAAGCTTTGATATTTCACTCGCTCGAGGTTTGCTTTAGAAAGTCAACGCATCCACATTAGCCACTTTGAGTTTCTACAAGCAACAATAGTTCACTCTAACAAACGATAAAAACCTATCATCATCTTGGAGTGACTACTTCATCAGCCTATGCTTGAGCTATTTAACCCATTGATGCGGTAGTGAACACATCATTGAACATTACAGTCTCACAGGATTAGCTACCAATTCGATTTCTACCAAGACATTTCAGGTGGATTAAGAAAAAGCTACATGCGACCTCATTAGATGAAGTGATTCAACTCTGGCAGTCATGCACTCATCTCTCCAGCAGGTCCCAAGTACGTACATGTCTTGCCAATTGTGGAAGAGATGATATCGGGATAGAGACATTCTCAAAGAACACTTCTAGAGTGAAGTCAAATGTTTGGCTTTTCTTCATTTGGTCGGTCGCTTCCAGTGTTGATCATCGTTATCGGTATTTCTTTCCCTATCACTTGATGAACGAGCTTGTATCCCCTTTTATAATGTTACGACTATGGATGGCCCAAGTTCTTTTGCACTGATAGCCAAGATTCTTGATCATACGATAGTGACGAGTCCTCAAACAAGAGGCGGAGGTGAAGGAAAGAAATGGCAACAAGTGCATGAAGCTACTCTGCCCCTTTTTGCATGTGAGGTTATGCTTGTCCCTGTAGGGAAGAAGCCTCCATCTGTTGTGCGAACAGTTGTGCATCAGAATACGAGTCCTTTAGTTTTAGAGTTTTAACTTGAGGAGAAGATTTCAGATTGTCAATAGAAATACCTCATCATGTCGTGGAGCTTGATAAAAGAAAGGCTCCTTAGAGTGCCCTTAGAGCGCATGGCCTTCGTCAGGAAAGATGTGGACTCACTTTTGAAGGAAATGGCTAATGTCAAAGCATTTGACCTTTCTTCTTTGGAATAGCTTATGAGTTCATTTTTTTGTAACATTACTAGCTACGAGGCCATAAGATCTTCCTGAGATGCATCTACACAGTAGCACTCAATGCCTCTCACCGTCTTGCCGAGGCAGAGACAAAATCAAGCAAGAAGAAAGAGCGTGTTGATTCTCGCAAAGCACAACTAGCGAGGATTAACGAGAAGCATTATGATATGATGAAGCAACTCCGAGAACTAGACGAGCAAAAGGAAGCAGTAAAGATGTTGCACAAGCAAGATGAAGAAGATCTATCAAAGCTGGACATGAAAATTTCCCAGATAAGAGACGAAATTACTTCACTTGAAAGCATCTCTCCCTTGAAGGACGAAGACTTGACAACTTTGGAGAAAATGAAAATGCTTCTTAAAGATAGTAGAAGGAAACTAGGAGAATTCAACCTCATTGTCTGATTCAATGTCATGCTTAGAAGCCTCTTCTCTTTTAAGTCATGTAATTAGACCTTGAGAGCAAATATTTTGCCTTAGTTTGAATGGGAAAAAAAGTAGTATTATTTTCAAATACTAGCCTTAGCACCAAAAGGACATTTTTTTTATGATTATGACTGAACTTAGAATATAGGTCTAAGTTGCCTACATACCCCGAAGGGATCAAGTCAAACGTAGTTCAATGATTCAATGGGAAGGTTCTTTTTCTTTTTTTGGTTTGTGACTGAACTTAGAATTTAGGTCTAAGTTGCTTATGTACCGTACCCTGAAGGGATCAAGTCAAATGTAGTTCAATTTTTTTTTTTTGGGTTTGTGACTGAACTCAGAATTTAGGTCTAAGTTGCCTACGTACCCCAAAAAGATCAAGTCAAACGTAGTTCAAAATTTTATTTTCCAAGTAAGAATAATTGATGAAAAAGATTTCTTACTCACTTCAGAAATCACCAAATGGCAGTATAAGATGCATTTTTCACATGTAAACTCAATTTCTTGTGTTTCTAGGATAAGCTTGATAGTATCCTAATGTGCTTTTCCTTCTCATAGCAAAGTCTTCCTGGATAAAGGGGAAGAAACAATAATGTGCTGATGCGGTAGCAACACATTTCTTTCACTTTTTTCCTCCAATGCATGAGCCCTCTTTTCATTTCAGGACATCGCAGGATAGTCATCATAGTGTCGAACCCCCATATATAAGTTGATGGTTCATGCATACAAGTGCAAGTGACGACGCATATATATATATATATATATATATATATATATATATATATATATATATATATATATATATATATATATATATATATATATATATATATGTGTGTGTGTGTGTGTGTGTGTGTGTGTGTATAATAGCTCCTATCCATGTTTAGGGTAACCATTAATGAAATAGGCCATAAAGCCTTCATGGAAGAGTACATGCGCATTTTCTTTGTTAACACGTACTTGTAGAAAACATATTGTGCCAAGACTACCAGTGTATCGATTGTGCCATGGGACCTTATCCAAAGGCAGAGAGCGGATCAAACTTGGGTCCTTTGATAGTTCTTCCATTTCACAAAAACACATCGTAGCAGCACAATAGTCTTTGATTGATTTTTTGCCAAACTTTTGAAATATGTGTTGTATGATGTATGTTGGGAGTACATCTGTAAGGCTGATTTTCTCCTTTATTTTTACAAAATGCGAAGGTTGTTCAGAGTCCCATTGACACCTATTTTTTGTGCAGTTGCTTCTATTAGACATCGGTTCCTTATTCTCATTATCTGTAGCCATGGTTGTCCCAAAAGCATGTTGTTGGATATCCTCGCGTCTATCACATGGAATAAAGCACTCAAAGCCATATCTTCAATTAACAGTTCTAACCTTGTTACACCAACAACTTTCTGGCCTCCTTGGTTGAACCTTTGAATCATGAGGCTGCACTTCCAAGATCATGAATCAAAATTTCAAGTTCCTTCATTACTTTGAGAGGAAAAATATTGATGGCGGAGTTTGAGGCTGTCGAGTCAATGCCTCCATGCATGGAAGTTTTGACAGTTGGACTAAAAGAAATGAGCACTTGAGTTGATTGTGAATTTTCTATCTTGACTTCGACTGGATGGTATATGGAGAAATTACAGATAAATTCTTGCATTTTTTCGCAGCACAGTGGGCCTAGTTGGAATGAGGGAGTGAGTAGAGCCAAAGGCGACGAAAGTTTGATTTGTAGAAGCATTGTCTTCCTCGAGGATAACCTTTTCTCGACGTCCCAATTCCATGATCTTCTCTTTTAGGACAAAGCACTTATCTATGGGGTGGCCGATTAATCGATGATATTTGTAATAGTTAGGGTCATTAACCCGACCGGCTTTTTTGGTCGCTTCATTTTTGACAAGTCAATTAGCTTCATGCTAAGTAGATCATCAAGCATGCCAGACACATCTGAATCGAGAAACGGATACTCCTTGTCTTGCATTTTCTGTAAAGAAAGCCTTTTCCTTCCTTTCTCTTGAGGAACACTTCCTTTGTCTACTTTTGTCTTCTTACTTAATTGGTCCACTATCCATGACCATGGGCTCTTTGTCGTTAGATTTGATCGAAAAGGGTTTGTCTCTAATGTCTTGGTTTTCTTTGCTCTTGTGGAAGTCTTGAATTGGCAGACCTTGGTTTCCATGTGCAGCAATGCTGAGCTCCATGTCATGAGCGCTGGTCATGAGGTCTTCAAAAGTCTTCGGCTGTATTCCCTAAAGGATATACTGTAGTCCTTACTGCATCCCTTGAATACACATCTCGATAGCAAAATACTCATTTAGGCAATCCTTGCAAATTGAGACTGAGATTTCTCCATCAGTTGATGTAGTCGATAACATGCTCATCTTTCCATTGACGTGATTGTAAGCTTAATCATGCTGATTGTGTGATGAGTGCTATAAAAGTGATTAAGAAATCCGTGCTCAAACCTTTCCCAACTGTTGATCAAGTGAGGCTGAACATCGGTGTACCATTCAAATGTGTTACCCTTTAAGGATCTGACAAATTTCTTGACAAGATGATCTCCATAGGTCCCTGCATTGTTACATGTTGCCACAAAGTGAGCAATATGCTATTTGGGATTGCCTTTACTGTCAAACTGTTGGAACTTTGGCAGCTGATAACCGGTAGGCATCCTTAGAAGATCAATCTTCTGGGTTTACGGTTTGGCATTCGTGAGGGAAGACTTTGTAGGCCCTTCAAATTTGTCCTTGACGGTACCCATGATAAAGTCCCTCAGCTGGTCAACAGGAATAGAACCTTCGGACGTGAGTTGAAAAGCATCATTTGGTTTTATCTTCTTGTTAGAATCCTCTCCTTCTGGGACTTCTTAGTTCTTACACTCGTTGGCATTGCTTGTCTCTCCTTCCAAGACTTTTTTATTCTTACCCTTGTGAGCATTGCTTGTCTCTGCATCTTCCTTACCCACCAACTTACTAAGGAGTGTGGCAATTTTAGCATCACGATCTTGGATAGTTTTTGTGAGTAACTCAAATGCTTTTGCTAGGCTCACAACTTGTTCCTCAAGAGTTTGAGCATTCATCATCACCACAGGCATAGTGCCAGAAAAAGTAGCATTAGAGCTAACGGACTGCGGTGAGGCGGTCTTGAACTTTGGGGATTTGACAGGAGAAATTGGCATAGATTTGCCACTTGAAGTGTCTTCTTCATTATCCTTGTGGATAGCCGTAATCACAGGGCTCGAGGCTGATTCCTCAAACATGGTTGGGTGCAACTGAACAGCCTAAAAAGAATTAACCATGTCGTGTTTTAGCGTTGATGGAGTTGAACAAGGAGTTTTTCTTGATTCATTGCTATCAAAGATCAAATTCTCCTTGAGTGAGAATGCCCCCTGCAAACTTGCTTGAGCTTTGACTTTTGCTACGAGTCTCTACGGGCATGCCTAAAGCCCCAGAACTGACAGCGGAGTAAAATTTTGAGCCGACTACTTTAGAGCAAGTCATCATTGAGGCGTCAATCTTCGGAGCCATTGGGTTAGCATATTTGAGATTATAAATTTTTTGTTGTTGTTGTTGATAAAGAGAGAGAAGAGAGGCAAAGAATGTCCCACCGAGCGTGCCAGAAATTTGTATACACAAATTTTGAGCCTAAGGATAAGACAGGAAAATTAGCGACAAGTAAAGTTTGTATTGATTTGAAAAGGCGAGTACAATTCTTTGAATAAATATTTATACAAAGAAAAGGCTATATGATTCTTCTCTTGACTAACTTTGTACCGAAGGCTTGATAGCTTATTTCCGGGTCAAACCACGAATTTGATTGAGTTTGTTCGAATACTTGATGAATTCTGTAACTAACGGCTTGAATGTCTGACGCGGTGAACGGCTCGAATGTCTAACGTGGAAGCCAACTTGAATGTTTGACGCGGCGGACGATTTAAATCTCTAACGTGATGGACGACTTGGAGGTCTAACGTGACAGACGATTTGGATGTCTGACGCGACTGATGACTTGGATGTTTGAACTTGAAAGATGTATCCTCTGACTTGAAGAATTTGTGTCTTCAGGTTGACAGAGCTCTAACTTAGGAGAGTATATTCTGGCTAGTTGACTTGCGAGACTTCTATCTGGCTAACTTAAGAAGACTTCTGTCTGGCAAACTTGGATGACTTCTTGCTTTTGCACTCCTTAGGGCCATCCCATATATAGGGGTGTATGGAAGTGTTCTTAATTGTATCTCCTTGATGATTATCCCTTAATTTTGTAAAGAGATAAATACCATATTACACGTGACAAATTTTTATTTGACCACGTAGTGATACACGTCTCAGCTTCCTATTTGTCATCGCGTCAATTTATAATTGGCATAAAATTTACCCTTCTACATCATCTTTAAGCAATCTTTTTGTATGATAACTTACACATCGATTATTATGTTACTAATGTTTGTGTTGAGTGTGTTTTTTCATGATATAAGGTTTATTAGTACAGTGAAAAATGACAGACATGTGTATTCTGTATCTATGCATTCAAATATGGCATTATACATTTTAAATCTTGCAATAGCATAAAATTGTGGCGTGCACGCTACAAGTTCGTGTCTCATGGGGATGGAATATTCTGGGTGGAAAGGGGAGGGTTATCCCCCTTTTGTAGCACTTACATCTGATGGACATAGAAAATGTGGTTCACATATTAGCCATTAAAGAGAGCCGACTGAAAAATCGTTGCTACATGTAGTTCAATGAAGTAGCCTTTGGAAAATCTGTCATTCTAGAAAAGTAGAAGTTTTTTTTGTTGTTGATAAAATGGAACATAAATCTGCTCAATATAAATGGAATTATGGTTTAAGGTCAAGGGACCTTTCTATAGTCAATTGTCGACGTCATCAACTAAAGCCACTTCCAACAAAGATAAATTTTTTTTAGGGTAAATTTTTTTTAGGTAAATTACACACGGCCTTCCTTATCTTTTTAAAAATTACACTCCGCTACATTTTTCTATTTTTCATTTGACGGGGTTAACGAAATTAATAAAAAGACACTAATACCCTTCATGAAAAAACAAATTTACCCAACTCACCCACACACTCCTCCTACTGCTGACACACCTGAAAATCCCACACATACTGCTTATAACACACCTGAAAATCCCACATTTGGGACCTTGCAGATGGAGTAGGTGATGATCTCTCTTTTCTATGGTTCAATCTTGAAGTAAATCCTACCCCTCCTGCTATACCGGGCTTCCACTTCTGATATTCATTTTCAAACACCGAAGAAACCCAACATTGGTAGATTCATATCTTAAGGAATAGAGGTACCTTAGATTAATTAGAAGCCCAAATTCTCTGCAATCCACCTGCACCAACAATGACAATCAACACCAAAACCCAAAATCAAGACCTCCTGCTACCAAAACAAAGCTTGCTCGAAAGTATTAAAATCAATTTCTCCATCTGCCGCCTTCGTCACCGTCCATCCTCCGTCATCACTGTCACTCGGAAGACCTAATCGAGGGAGACCTTTCAGCGCCTTAAATCTGACCTTCAACCCGTCGACGCCCAATAGCCGGCGATGCTCTCTGTCATCAGTGTCCATAACATCAAGAACCAGCTAGTGTTTGATCTGTTTCTCAAAGATCTCTCCCTAAAACTACTCTTTTAAGGCCCCGCCAAGAGCCAAGACCCGCCACGACCTCTGTCGCTGACCGTCCTACATCATTGTTGTCGCCTCTGTCTCTTGCCGGCATTCATCGCCGATGACCCACCACTTTATCAACACAAACAACAGCCACCATACGGAGACCCACCGCTCTGTCTCTCTAGCCTAATCACCGCCTCTGTCATGGCTATTCTCCATCGCCGATGACACACCATGCACCGCTATCACATACCAGCCAATTTGAGAAATTCATTCATGATTTTTTAACAGAAAGAAGGAGAAGAGGTCGTAACAGGAAATGGAAATCCAGAGGGAACCTGTGTGTCTGTGTATTTGTCATTGGTGGGCAGATGTGCCTCTATGTGTATGCGTGTGGGCGGTGGCTTGGTATCAATGACAGTGGCAGTGCCTAGGCAAATTTTTTTTTGGGTAAGAAAGAGGAGGTTAACCCAAGGGCACTTTTGGTATAACATAATAAATTTGTGTTGCCCTAAATTTTTTTGACGGTTCCCTAACATAAGTGGGTTTTGTGTAATACAATGAAAAACTACAGGGGGCGGGGAGGAATAATAATATTTAGGCGGAGCCGTGTGTAGTTTAGGGTAAACCTCAGGGGTGTCGTGTGTAATTTATCCAAAATTTTAACTCCAGTGTTCATAATCTTCGAGGTCTTGAAAATTTTCATTCCTAGTGTTAAAGAGAAATGTGTTGACTCTATATCACACGAGCTAAATGGTGCTACCAAATATGACACGAGCTAAATGGTACTACAAAATATCACTCTAGCCGGATGGTGATCACGACCTTGAACTTTCGACTCTCCATGCGCTCCCGAAAGTCGCAAGCTATTACTTTCGCGTCATCCGTGTCCATGTCAATTCCCCATTCCATTCTTTCAGGTCTTGAAAAATATGTTGTGCTTTTTTGGTTTTAAAATAACTTGCACAACTTAGATGCACATTAACGCTTATATGTATATTAGTTTGTCTATAGAAAAAAATTGTTATTAAAATCATTTTTGCGTGGCGGATGGGGCTAACATGTTCAAAAGACATTGTCAATCAAAAGAAATTATCAACAAGGCTGTATAAGAATCGAGTTCAAACTGAACAAGGATATGAATTTTGCTCTATTTGAACGGGCCTCATGTTCGTTCACTGATAAGAAAGTGTTTGAACTTGGCTAGGTTAACTTTTGCTAATACTCAAGCTCGCCTGGTTTGTTTGTTTAGTTACATGAACTGAACTCGAGTTTTTTGTATGTTTTTCTTGAAACAAAACAAAATTCAAAATTTCAAATTACCACTTTTTGAATCTGAATCACTCAAAATAATTTGATTTCAAATTAATAATAAAAATCAAGATTTTTTTTGAAAGTTTTAAATGGCTCATGCCTGGACATGTAAGGTTGAGATTGTGACCATGTCATTGCCTAATCAGTAACATTGGAGAGATAAAGCTGCCATTGGCCTTTCTTGACAAATTTTTAGAGGTTGATGAAGATTTGCAACAACTTGATAAAGATTATGATCGATGATCAGAAATCTAGTATTTATCACGGAGAAGCATCCCCATGGGTCAACAATATGCACGCGTGCGCATGTGTGATCCACAAACAGGATCGACAAATTTAAGTGATGCAGCCAAGAATAATTTCATCTATCCAGCATATAGCTTATACATACACTCACACTGGTGTCATAAAAAGGTGACACAATAACAACAGAGCACACCTCGCTCTATATCTACGAGGGCAAGGACTTACTAAACCTGATTCTCAATCACAATAGGGTACTAAAAGGGTTTTCTTGCCAACCCCTAACCTTCGACTTTTGTACCTGCTCATGCATCTAAATATTGTAAAAATCAAACCGGGATAACCCCAACTAAACAGAATAAGCATATTCATCACCGACTCATTTGTGAGTATCATTTGTTTGTTAAGTGTTTCAAGAAAAATATGCAATTTCAAGCGTGGACCTAAAGAAAAATAAATTGTTGCAAAGCTTGAAGACCTTCAATCAAATGGTTGGAAGAGTAGTTAGGAATTTTCAATGTATTAAGATTATCTACGTCCTCTTAAGATCTCCAAGTTATCTTTGATTGAGCAAAAGAGAAACTTATGCCAAAAAGGAAGATTTAAATCTTATTTACTGAAAAATCTTTTCAAGGCCAAAAAATGTGGACCATTACCAACACTATCCAATTGTTTCTTCCAAAGTAGTTGATATAACATAAAGAAAAATGTCACTGAATTGATTTGCATCAGTCCAACTAATTTTTAATTAGTCCAACTGTTTTAATGCAACTGTTACGATTAACAATGCAACTGATCCGTTCTAAATTCAGTCTATTGTTTGTTAAAGTAGTGCAACTAATTTAAGTACAATCCAACTATTTGTTGAAGTCGTTTTCTAATTTGGATGTGTTTGCACTGTTGGGCAAACTCACCATCAATTTGTACATCCACGGTACAATCGATAAACAATGTGGGATCTTTTTAGCCTCTAGGGCTTGAGAATTTCACTAAAATGAAAACTTATTAAAGATAAGATAATAAGATACTAAACAAATCTATGAACGATGCGTCCACTGAAACAAAGATTATTCTTCCAACACAACGAACACAAGTATGATACTATACATGATTCTCTACTGATACAAGATAGGTCACATGAGAAACTTGACAAAAATGAAAGAAAATGGCAGGTGCATTATAAACTTGATTTCTCTAAGTCTGGTTTAGTTTGTGAATTTGACGACCCTTGTTCAGTTGTCTTTCTCTTCCTTTTATACTCGCTTGTTTGTAGTCATTCTTCCATTTTGTAACCGTCTACCTCAATTTTTTACCAAGAGCGACTTATCAATTGTTACTATCGGCTGCTTGACTCTTGTCGATAGCTGTACTTTTTCATACAGTCTGTTTGCTAGCAACTTTCATCTATCGTTCTGCTTGTGTTGGTAATTGTCTACCCTTGTGTATTTCTAAGAATCGTTTATCAATTGTTGCTGCCAATCTTCCCACCTTTTGTTAACAACTGCCTTGTTTCGTGCACTCATGTCGATCACTACTGCTGATTGTCTTATTCTTGTTGACAGCTGTCTTCTTTGTACAATTTATTCAAATCTCATTTCAAATCAAACTGCTTGTTTCTGTTACACCACTACTGGAAATTGATGGTATATTAATAACCGTAATAGTTATGCCCACTTCCACAAGTACTTTCCATGGTCCTAGCATGTCACGTGTCTGTGCTTTTATTGGCCATGGTAAAAATATTTATGTAGAAAACATTGCCTCGTTGACTCGTGCGACAAGTTAATTCCTGATCTGACTTAACTTTTAGCGGTTTGATCTATTACTCAATCGTTTCAATGAGGTTAAGTTTAAACTTAACTCTTCAGCTTGCTCAATTTTAAATAGAATTTTTTTTACAGGACCTTACATCTTGCTTCTTTCATAACCTTAAAAACCCTTATTTATTCTCTTGTTGTAACTCTCAAGAATTATGGGAAAGAAGAAAATCGTCCCAAAAGTGACGAAGGTGATGGAGTTACTTGTCCATCCAACCCTCGTTGGGGAGTTGGCGCTCTTATGGCTCATATTGAACCAATAGATATATGCATTCTAGTTCCAGCCAATAAATGCCCAAAACTCGCGAGCCCTCATATTTTGGATCCTTCTTTTAGGGCCGAGCCCTAACCTTTAAAGGGGTACCCAATTGATGATTTAGAAAAGCTACTGTGAGTTCTCCTTACCTGAATTGGAAGCGTTGGCATGAATTTGAGTTGCCGAGTAGATCTTGGTCGACCCTTGTTCATGCTGATTGGGGTTTATGGGTTGATTGTTTGTCAGCTTCTTTTGCCGATCAATGGAGATGACAAGGTTTGACTGCACACCACTAATCCATTCTCATCTAAAGTCAGTGGTTCCATTCCCTGCTGGTAGAATTTCGCCTCTATGTGATTTGAATTCGTCAAGAACGGCTTATAGTCTGCCCAAACCAACTCTTCCATTTTCTTCCCATCTTTATCCTCCCTCCAAAATATCAATACGTGGTTGTTTGCTGCTGGGAAAACTCACTATCGATCGTGTGCCTGCGACCCAACCAAGGAATAGTGTGGGATCTTTTTTGTCTCTCGGGCCTGAGGACTTCGCTAAAAACAAAAACTAACGGATGATAATATGCTGAATTGATCAAAAGACGATGCGCACACTGAGATTACAAAGACAATTCTTACAGTACAACGAACACGGTTTCTACAACGTATTGGATTTTCTATCAATACAACACAGAACATCTAACATACTACCTAAAGAGATCTAAACAAGATATTTTGCTAAACTAGTGTTTGTTGAGAGATTTGACGACCCCAGCATCTATTGCCTTGTACCTCCTTTTATACTTGCATCATTTGTAACCGTCTTCTTTTTATAACTGCAATTCCTTATCTTCATTTAGGAGTAACTTCCCAAACTCCACGATCGATCGTTTCTTCTGTCATCTTCTCATTCATGCTAGTAGTGGCCTGCTTCAGAAACTTCTTACAAACCGCTTTTTGCTTGATACATTTGTTTTGCCTCCACTTTTGTTTTGACATCATCAATGTGGCTGCTCTTTGACGGTTTCCTTCTTCTTGTATGGGTTATTCAAATATTTTGTTTCCCGCATTTCTTTTTCAATTACTTATCTCTTCCTTGTACTCTGGTAACCGATGGTAACCATAATAGTTCTGCCTTCTCCACTTTCTTCCCTAATGCATTTGTTTGTGGTTATCATCGTGCCACGTGTCTATATGCCATTTGTGAAAATATTGGTGCCAACATTGCCCCCCTTAATTCGCGCGACTTATATAGTCGTGGAATTTATCCTGTTCACCTCAACTTCTGATACTTTTAATTCCTAGTTGTTTTATCGAAACTGTGCTTAAATTGACCTTTGTTTTCTCTTTATCAAAGTATTTTCTTGATTGTAGCAAACCCTAGAATTTCTGATTGTTCCTTTCTTGCACCTTTTTTTTAAATCATGGTGAAGAGAAGGACTATTCCTCGAGGCGATGAAGGTGAAAGGGTACAGTGTCCCCCAAACCCTCGATGGGGTGTTAGTGCCCTTGTGAACCATGTTGATCCAATCGATTCCCATGTTTTAATTCCTTATAAGAAACGTCCAAAACCTATCAGTCCTCACATCTTAGGCCCATCTTTTAGGGTTCGTCCCCAACCTTTGAAGGGATACCCAGTTGACGATTCAGAGAAATTGTTGCTCAGTTTGCTTTATCTGAATTAGAAAGGCTGGAGTGACACTGGTTTGCCGATTTGATCTTGGCCAACTCTCATTCACGCTAATTGGGCTTTGTGGGTTGACCGTTTGTCAGCTTCCTTCGCCAATCAGTGGAGACGACAAGGTATCTTCGAATTAATTCACATGTCCAAAACTCCTCCTAAAGTGGATCGATGGCTTTTATCTAGTTCTTTTTGCTTTTGGTCGACTACCACCAATGCCTTCATGTTAAAGACCAAAATGATGGCCCCTACTTTTTTCAATGTATGTGCTTTAACGGGCCTTTTGCCGATTGGCAATCATGCCAATGCCTTGACCTGTCACAACCCTACCAATTTGGCTCTTAATGATTCTTCTTCCAAATACTCGAGACTTTTGAAAGATATTTTCTCAGGTCAAAGAATGCCAACACTTTGCACGATTTGAAAGCGTTAGCTATCTTTCTCTGGATGTGGCTTTCTCGTCATGTATTCTATGTCTCTAGCCTTTCACTAACCAAAGAATATATGAACTTAGCCATCAGTTTAGCTCATAGTAGGGACTATGCTCTCGCACCTTAATTCTTGTGCAGCTTGTATAGGTCAATGCGCACTATGGTAGAGAAGAAGATTCATTGGAGTATCGGTGGTCCGTTCTGGCTGGTTCAATTGTGGTTACAGGCCTACTTTCCAAAGTTTGCCCCTTTTATCCCTACTCAAATTGATACTTCTTTCTTGACTTCTAGACATCGCCTTTCTTTGGGTGAGATCCGTCTGTACTCGTTCATAACCTATTTTCGCTTCTTCTTTTTTAATTACTTCAAGTGTGCACATCCCTTCCTTGCCAGAGCATTTGGACCTAATTGTTTTAGGACCCTTCCAACTCACATAAATGATGCTATGTCCATAGAGTCCTAAGACTTTGTTCGGAGAATATGGGCTAGCTTTCTTTGTGGTCAATTTCTTCACGTGGGTGGTCAGATTACTACTACTCCTTCAGGAATTTGCGGGTACGAGCGATATACCCCTTCTCAATTTGGACAGCAGTTTGGATTAGTACAAGGGATTCCTACCCCTTTCTTCATAGACAATGGCTTCTTGGAAGCAAAAGAAAGGATGAATATGATCACAACCAACCATATCAAGAAGATTGATAAAGTTTTTGACGAATCAATAGACAGTTTCGTTATGTCCAACTTTAAAATTTGTACTGCGGTATGGGTTGGTCCTTTTGATTCTTGTTATCAAGACAATGTTTTGAAGTTGTATGATGGCCTCAACTATGTTGATTTTATCTAGCCCTAGACAGTCCTTATTGTCTAGGTATGTCTCTTTTTTTGTTATTATGCCACCTTTTACTGTCGATAATAAATTATTTACCATGTCCTGATTTATTGATGTAAGAGGTAACAGTCAACCTGTCGTCTCCTGAAAGAGGAATCGATCTCCTTCTGCAGGGGCGTCTCGATCAACTCAAGGCAAGAAAGGAAAAAAAGCCTATCACTGAGTCTTCCTTAGAAGAGCACGATGTTAATAAGGAATCAAGTGATTCTTCCAAAGACATGTCCACAAAGAGGGGAGAAGAGGTTGAAGATATGGAAGAGGATAATGGAAAGGACGACGTTCCTCTTATTCAATAGAGGGCAGTAATTTGAGAAAGGAGAAGGCAATCAAAATGCGTATCTAGTGATCTTCCTTCCAACCCTCAATCAAACGAACTGGTAGCAGCTGTTCCTCTAAGTGTCGCTCCTCCAGTTCAGGCTGTCTCAACTATTGTCAGCTTCCGATCTTCTTTGAACCCAGGTATGAACTCTTTTGTTATTGTATCGCCTTCTGACAACAAACTTTTAAGGAGTATTTGATTGTTGTCCCACTTTATGCAGTTGATCAAGGTGTTAGATAGTCCAATATGTTGACCATTGAGATGCGAGCTTTTGCGAGTGTAGCTCTTGAAGAAAAAAAAGAATCCTCTTCAGTACCAACTGACCAAACAAAAGGCTCTCCAACTGTTCTAGCTGATTTAATCACGCATAAACCTAGGGCTATCCAGAGGAAAACTATTGCTCGTAAGACTCGTTTTAGTGCACGAACCATGTCTTTCAAGGCAAATTCCTCCTTTTATTGATTCCTGTATTTATTGCTAAATTTCATTGCTCACCCTCTTATTAAGATATTGGGTGGTATTACCATCGATTTGTCTCAGAAAAGTGCCAATAAGGATGATGATCCTGACAATGTTTCCTTCGATGCTCCTGTTGGCGAAGCAACTGATACATAAGCTACTAGTGGCAGAGGCCCTCCAGTTGCAGCTACCCCTCGATCAGCCTCTCCACCTCGACAGGTTTTAAGCATTTTTAACACTATTACTATATTAAGAAATTCATACCTTACTACTGTCTATACAGCAGGTCGATGAACCTTGGGATGTTCAGAATGAGGAAGATTCTGATAATAATTCTGGCAGTCATCATTCTAATAAATCAAATAATACTTCTTTACCTGCCTTTTCAGTAGCCAAAACATTTCTTCCAGTTAGAAGTCATTCTCTTGCTATTGTAAATCCGGTCAAAAGCTCTGAACCTATCCCTGCACCATCTAGCCATACGACTAATGTTCCTTCAATGCCTGTGTCATCAACTCTCCAAATTGCCAAATTGCCTCTAGTTACCCCCATCAATCACTCAGATGGTAGTAGAGGCCACAGGCATTCTAGCTACTCTGCAAACAACTCCTTATGTGCCTGTTGTAGATGACATCAATCAGAAATTTCTACAACTTCAGACGACCATCAATGCTTTTTCTTGGTCCTCGATGGGTGCATCGGTTTCACCTTCTAGTGTTGATGTGGCTGCAATTCTTAATGTTTTTAAAAGTTTGCTCAGCCATCGCCTTTCTGATGTTTTGGCTAATGATGAAGCCTTATCGAAGATGAATGGCCTGATCGACACTCTTGCTGACAATGCATCAGCTCTAAATGATGTCCAGTCAAGTCTAATCTCTACTCTGAAATTTCAAATCTCACTTATATCTGCCTCTTGGAAGTAAGGCGTGGGCATTAAATCTAATGCCCAAGTAGTGGACCAAGATATCGATGCTTTAAACACCCAAATCCAAGAAAAGCATCAAGTTACTTTGCGGATTTCTAAGGAGATTGAGGAGATTAAGGCCGAGAAAAAGGAACTGGAGATGAAGATAATTGCCTTGAATCAAAAAGAACAAAGTCTGCTTGAACGGCAAAGTGGTGTTTATCAAGAGGCTGTCAATTTGGCCACAGCTATGGAAGAGCCTTTGAAGAAACAAGATAGGACTTATACCCAGCTCGTCTTTGCAGACCAAATTTTTTCTAAGGCGGAAAGTCAATGAAAAGAAATTCAAACCACCTTTGATGTTTGATTTTTCTGTTGTGTAAATAGTTTTTTCTTCTTGTCAACTTTTGCTTTTAGACTTCTATTTTGTAATGAGACTGTTTTTTCTTAGATTTTATTTATAGTTTTATTTTTTTATCTTACATTTCTTAGCCTTTGTTAGGCTAATGCAAACTATCTCTATCGATTGGTCCTCTTTCCCACATGGAAGGGATGTATTTTTTTAAATATCGGCCATTAATAGGTTTGGCATGCAGCTGTCCTTCTGATGATTTTAATCAATAAGCTCCGCCTCTTAAAACTTTATGAATTAAGAAAGGTCCTTCCCAATTTGGTGACCATTTTCCAAATTTTGGATCTTTTGATCCTATAGGCAAAATAGTTTTCCACACTAATTCTCTTTCTTTAAATGTTTTTGGTAAAACTCTTTGATTGTAAGATCTACTTACCATTAGCTTTTGAGCATGTAGTCTATCGAACACGTCCAATCGATGATCGTCTAGCTCGTCCAACTCAATTGCCACAGCCTCATTATATTCTGTTACTAGAACGCTATTTTTCATAGCTACACAGAAGGATCTTACTGTTATTTTCGTAGGTAGTACATGATCATGCTCGTATGTCAAGGCATTACCCTTGTGCTAGACTTCAGGGAAGTTCGAAATGCCTAAAGAACTTTTGATAGCAACCGATGCCAATCATTTGGGGTATTTCCGATAGCCCTCTCCATGATGTGCTTAATAGACTTATTTGTCGCTTCAGTTTGGCCATTTGTTTGTGCATAATAGGGGGTAGAGTTTATTATTTCAAACTTGTATTCTTTAGCAAACTCACGTATTTGCCCCCAGTAAAAATAGTACCTCTATCGACTATAATTGTTTGTGGTAATCCAAATCGATGGATTATGTTTTCTTTAATAAATGTGATTACACTTTCTTGCGTAACTGTCTTCATTGGCCTGGCCTCTGTCCACTTTGTAAAGTAGTCAGTGGCCACAATCATAAACATGTGCTTCTAAGATGAAGAAGGATGTATTTGGCCTATCAAGTCCATGACCCAACCCTTAAAAGGCCATGGTTTCGCTATCGATTGTAATTCCATGCATGGTGTGTGATGAATGACACCATGTTTTTGACAAGCTTGGCATCCCTTTGCATATCGGACGCAATCTTCCATTATGGTAGGCCAATAATGGCCATGCTGCCTAACCAGCCATCTCATTTTTATGCCCGCTTGATGACCACCACAAACACCTTCGTGCATTTCGGCCATTACCTGCATAGCGTCTTGGTGTCCCAGGCACCTAAGCGCCAGTCCTTCCGACATTCGTTTAAACAGATCTCCATCTAATAGGAAGTATTTAATTGCTTGTAGCTTCGTTTTTGTGTCTACCCTTAGTTGAGGGTTTTGTAAATACTGGATGATAGGCGTTCTCCAGTTATCTTGAATTGTATCAACTGGGTTAACCATTTCCAGTCGCCCATATCTGTCACCGATTAGCAGTAGCTATTTAGATACTTTTACCCATTGTTCATTGATTCCATCAAGAACTTTTAATCCTGAGGCCAACTGAGCCATTACATTGGCTCTCCCATTATCTATCCTGGGGACGTGAGTTATGGTAATGTCGTCAACTTTTGCTAACAAATATGATGCAATGCTAAAATACATCTCCAAACCCAGAACATTGCATTTGAACTCTCCATTCAACTGTTTTATAACCAGTTAGGAATCCCCAGATATTTGCACTGTTGTCACTCACATGTCCAGCAATATCTCTAACCAAGGATCAAGGCTTCATATTCTGCCTGATTGTTTGAACAATCTTTTTCAATTTGAAAGCAAATTGATGTGTATTTCTGATAGGAGAAATTAGTACTATTCCTGCACCAGCTCCTTGACTAGTTTTTGATCCATCAAACATCATTCTCTAAGGTGAGATGCCAACATAGATTACTCCATTTTCAGTGCTGTCATTCAGATGATTTGCTAGAAAATCGGCCAGCACTTGGCCTTTCACAGCTTTCTGGAGAATATGGGTTAAACGATACTCTATCAATGAAAGAACCCATCTTCCCATTCTTCCTCTTAATACTGGCCTTGATAGCATGTACTTTATCAAATCCGTTTGTGCAATTACTAATATGTCAAAAGGCAACATGTAATGTCGAAGTTTGACTGCAGTAGAATATAAAGTTAGACATAACTTTCTACAGTGGAATATTTCTATTCGATTACATTCAATCTTTAACTGAAATAGTAAATGGCTTGTTCAAAGCCCTGACTATTTTCTTGAGCTAGCAATCTTCCAAGTGATAATTCTGCTATCGATACATACAATTTTAGCGGCCTATCGATCCTCGATGGCAACAATACAGGGGGTTTGGTTAGATTCTATTTTATCGACTGAAAAACTCTTTGATGCTCCGCCTCCCATCGATACTCAATATCTCCTTTCACTCCTAACAAAGCTGAGAATGCCTTTGTCTTTCCTGTTAAATTAGCAATAAATCGGGGTAAGAAATTAACTTGTCCCAGAAAATGCTGGAGCTCCTTCTTATTTGAAGGAGGTTTGGCATTTATAATGATTCTTGCTTTGTATTTATCTATTTCGATCCCCTTTTGGTGGACCAAAAATCCTAAGAAATTTCTTGGCTGGCCGAATGAATTTTGCCTTAAGGAGTAGCTCAATTTCCTCCTTAATAAGTAGTGTCACTTCATTCGACATTTTTCTGGGAGCCTGCATGAACATCTTAAATCCTTGTTTGATTGGCAATCTGTGCTCCACCAGCTTCCTATCTAAGCCGGCATTTCTTTGTAACTCCACGCAAAGCAGTTTATAACTCTTGACCACATTGATGATTTTCCCTCTAACCTCGGCCGATAATTGAGCACTGACATAAATAGGCCGTGGCTTGGCTTCCGTTCCCAAGTTCACTTCTCTCAGTGGGTCTTGTGTTTAAATCTTCAAGTCATCCAACTTGGCTGGCACTAATCTAAGATCTTGCAACCGAACTCCATCCAATCGATCCTTTTCATCATCCTCGACGCACTCTGCCCAGTCGATAGGTGAAAACCTCGCCAATCATTTTTCCATGGCATAGATCATCAATCACTTGAAGGTCTTTCTTATTGCTTCTTGTCCTTCTTTAATTTTTATCACATCTTCGGCCGTTATTGGCTCACTTTTGAAATTTCTGTAACTTTGTTTACTTTCCAACTTTTCAACTACGAAAGCGTCCTCTAACTTCTATTGCACACCATATCCCTTTTGTGGGTGCCTATCTATTAACAACTACTTTCACATATATTTGGCAAGGACCTTCTGTTGCCAGGTCCAACCATATAATTGATTCCTTGGCCATTCACTAATATTCCATCTTCATCCAAAATTATAGGTTCTATGTCATGCCGCTAGAACTTTGCTTCAATACAATTTGAATATGCCAAAAATGGTTTGTCATCGGCTCAGACAAACTCATCCACCTTCTTACCATCTTTTTGCTCTCTCTAAAATATTAGAACTTGATGAAGTGAAGATGGTACGCAACCATTAACGTGTATCCAGTCTCTCCCAAGCAAAGCATTTAAGCTTGAGGAAGAATCATTTACAAAAAATGGAGGCATCTTTGTCTTCTTTTCGACCGTAAGCTCTATCGAGACTACACCTTTTGGCTTTGAAACACCTCCTACAAAATTGCACACAATAATTTCGGAAGGAATCAGATCCTTTTCATCTTTGCACAGCTTTTTCAACATTCTCGTGGGCAGAATGTTCACTGCAGCTCTGTTATCAACCAAGACTCTGGCCACTGGCTAGCCATCCATCACTGTGGAAATAAACAAAGGCTTAAGATGCCTTGTTCTTTGAGGGTTTGGTCTAGTTAATATGACCCTATTTTCACTATCGATTATGATTCCTTTGTTTGAATAGTTTTGACTTACCTCTCTTATCGTATCATTTGTTTCCTTGATTGCAAAGGTATTAGGAACCGGTGCTCTGTCATCCTCCACACCTTCTTCCTCATTCTGAATTAGTTGTTCTTCCTCTGCCTCAAACGTGAGAGGAAGAATAAATACCATGTTGCAGTCGACATTCACCTCGTGCTTTCCAAAGAGCAACTTCCTTTTTAGTTTCCAATTTTTTGTCTTTGATAGCCATTATGTCCTCTTTCTTGTCATCTTTCTCATTAGGAACAATTGTCTTCATTCCTTTTCTAGTTGACAGCCTTTCAAGTGGTTGAAATCTCCCTTTCGTAACCATCTCTTGAAGAATCTCTCCCTCTGTTTGTTTCTTCTGTTGAACTCTAACCGTATTTTGATCTTCTTCTCCTCTCATCCAGATCGACTTTTTCCTTTCGACTTGTGCTTGCTTGATCTCCGACTCCCTTTGTATTATAGCTGCGAGCTTTCTCTGAACTCTTCTTTTCTGTGTTCTGCTTAAATCTTGATACGTCTCTGGAAATGAGGCTCTCTCTTGACCAATCGTATGCCAATAGTCGTCAAATGGAACTTTTTGGCTTTAACATCCTTGATTCCCCTCGATATTTTTGCATCATCCAAAATTCATCTCGCTGCCCAGCCATTATAGAATTTTCCCTTTATAATTTTTTGACACATGCGTCGGATCAAATGGCCCAAACCTTGGCCGTACCATTTTCAAACCGAAGTGCCCTGGTCCTAAATTATTTTGATAAATGACTTGGTTAGCCATGTTTGGCTGCTTGAAACTCATCCCCGACTGCAACATTTATGACCTCCTTGGTTTGTCTTCTTGTATCATTCCTCTGTGAGTTCTATTTTCTTTTGCTTGCTCTTTTTGCCACATCTTTTTTTACCATTCTTTGAAGGAACTGCAACTCTGACAACCAGCTCTCCTATCGGTCCAATCTTAGACACAAATGTGCCTAGTTTTAAAATCAAACTCCCTTTGTTAGAGCTATTTTTCTCATCGGCCCACAAGATACTTTCTCTTTTCCTGCTACTGCATCCAAGATTGCCATCGATATCATAATCAGTACTTACCTTTTCTTTGATTCTTCTCCGATTATGATCTCTCTCTAAAGGTCTCCTTGTCTTCAAATTATCACTCTCTGAACTTCTATCTTTGCTAGAATAGTCGATTGGATTGTAGTCTATCGATACCATGTTGATATCAAGCGCCATTTCTAAAAAGGGGTCGATGTTTACCTCCATCACTTCTTTGTCCTTGTTAACGAACTTGAGGAGTCCAGCCTTGATTGGTCTTGCACCGCATTGCAAAAAATGACACAATTATTAGTGTTATGACTAATGATGTTATTCCATTTGCAAAACTTAGTTTTCTTATCTTGTGGGGCCCTAAGAGGGCCCTGAAGCTGGATAAACTTTATCTTCAAGAGGTGATCGAAGATCTGATTTGCCTGGTTGATATAGAGTGAATATTTCCTCAGAGGAGGTGAGGGATTCAGCTTATTAGGCTGTCTTGAGGGCAGGCTAATAGGGCTTTTAACTTTAACCAGGGTCTCATAGGTAACTGGTTTTTTCCCAACCATTTCTGCAGCATCCACTTCTAAATCGACAGGATCTTAATAATAAGTTCCTGTCAAGGAATTCTTCTTAATCTGCTCCTCCCTCAATAGAGTTTTGTATCGGGTTACCCTGGAAGATAACTCGAACACGTTCTTGAATTCTATTCCTTCGAACTTTTTCCTAATTTCTAGATCTAAACCATTAAGGGCTAGATTCGCCAACTCAGACTCTGGCATTTGGAAATGACATTTGTTTTTTGAAGCTTTAAACCTTTCTAAGAATTGCTCCGCACTTTCCCCTGAATATAGCTTCAATCAGCCAAATTGGCCAGAGAAATCTCGGGTTCCATTTTGAAGAACTGAGCATGCAATATGGCTTCCATGTCCCTAAAAGAAAATACTGAATTAGGCAGAAAATTTTCAAACCACGAAAATGCCACCCCAGTTAACGAGTATTGAAACCACTTTAACTTAATCCCGTCACTTTGAGCCAAATCTCCACACTGGAAGGTAAATCTAACAATATGTACTTTTAGGTACTTCGCCATGAAACAGATTGAATTATGGGACCTTCACCCCTTTTAGGTACTTCCAGCTGGTCAATATCATCAGGGTATGACTTTCGATATAAAGGCTTATCAATAGGCTTATATCCCTGGCTCACTCCAACTTAGATGGAATTCATGAGGTAGTTGTGGTACAAATCTGTAACCCAACCTTTCCCTATCATTTATTTGACCGTTATCAATCGTCTCCTCGAACATAGGATTTTCAAACCTATTAATCCTTTCTGGGTTCCTTCTATGGGGTGGGGCGTATGTATCCTCAATTCCATGACCACCATGGTACTGACCATTTCTATCTAGGAAATCTAATGTTATTAGGCCATGTAGCAGGGTTTTTAGTCCCAATCACCCCTGCTTCATTCCTGTTTGGCCCGTTTTCTCCCCATCGATAGGTGCTAGAATGTACCAGCCAGACTTGTGAGGCTGATTTGAACTCAAACCATTTGGTTATTTCACAGCAATTTCGATCCTTATATGAGAACCATCGATCTCTTGTGGATCATTATGACTGTTAACAGGGGCCTTCCCTTTTTGTAGCTTTAGATTTACCACCCTAGCGATGGAAGAAGTCTGTTTTTGGATTTCTCCCGACAGACCTTTGATCATTTCTCTTTCAGAGGTATTTCTTTCCTCTGACACTCGCCTCACTTCCTCTACTATCTTGGAGCTGAACTGGCTCTTTTCACTGACCAATTTATTCAAAGACACATTTTGATTCTCCAAAACAATCAAAAATTGAGACATCTTGTCTTTAAACTCTTGGGTTGATGAACTAACCTGATCCATCATCTGCGCCAAACTTTGACCATTGTGGCCGATAGTCGGCATCCCCATGTTAGGACTCCCATCATTACTAGAGCTTCCTCCGTTGGTATTTTTTGAGTCTTGAACGTTGGCGTTCATATTCTCATTCACGTTCATGCCATTAATGGCTTGAGTATTCCTCGTTTCTTCCAAACTGTCACCGTTGTTATTGGTGTTTGGAATTTTAGTACCATTAGTGGTACCGATTTGCCTCACAACATTACAATGTGTGCTTAGCATAGTTTTAGTTTTTAGCTACCACGGTCCCACTGGGCATGCCAATGTTTGCACTGTTGGACAAACTCACTATCGATCTGTACCTGCGATACAACCGATGAATAGTGTGGGATTTTTTTGTCTCTCGGGCCTGAGGACTTCGCTAAAAAGAAAAACTAACGGAGGATAATATGTTGAATTGATCAAAAGACGATGCGCCCACTGAGATTATAAAAACAATTCTTGCAGTACAACAAACACAGTTTCTACAATGTATTGGATTTTCTATCGATACAACACAGAACATCTAACAGGCTACCTAAAGAGATCTAAACAAGCTATTTTGCTAAACTAGTTTTTGTTGAGAGATTTGACGACCCCATTTTCTATTGCCTTGTACCTCCTTTTATACTTGTATCATTTGTAACCGTCTTCTTTCTGTAACTGCAATTCCTTATCTTCATTAGGAGTAACTTCCCAAACTCCACGATCGATCGTTTCTCCCGTCATGTTCTCAATCATGTTGATAGTGGCCTGCTTTGGAAACTTCTTCCTAACCACCGCTTTTGCTTGATACATTTGTTTTGCCTCCACGTTTGTTTCGACATCATCAATCTGGCTGCTCTTTGACGGTTTTCTCCTTCTTGTACGGGTTATTCAAATATTTTGTTTCCTACGTTTCTTTTTCAATTACTTATCTCTTCCTTGTGATCTAGTAACTTATGGTAACCATAACAATTGTGCCTTCTCCACTTTCTTCACTAATGCACTTCTTTGTGGTTATCATCGTGTCACGTGTCTATATGCCATTTGTGAAAATATTGGTACCAACAGTGGTGAAGGGAAGACAATATACAACCGTTGATATGTATCCAGTCCTTCCAAGGAAAGCGTTAAAGCTTGATGAGGAATCAATGACAAAAAATGGTGACATCTTCATTTTCTTTCCTACCATGAGCTCTATCGGGACTACACCTTTTGGCCTCGAGATACCCCTAACAAAATAGCATACCATAACTTCGGATGGGATTAAATCTTTGTCATCCTTGCACAACCTCTTCAGCATTCTGGTAGGCAGAATTTTTACTACAACACCGTTGTCGACCAAGACTCTAGTCACTTGTTGGCCATCCATCAGTGTGGAAATGAACAAGGGTTTCAAATATTTGTCTTTGGTGGGCCTGGCCTAGTCAAGATAACCCGATTCCCATAGTCGATGCTGATACCCTTATTTGAATAATTTTGTTTCATTCCATCAAGCATATCCTCTTTCTTTTTTAGGAGAAAATTGTTTGGTATTGGGGTTTTGACATCCTCCACATCTTATGTATTTAGAAGGGATTGCTCTCCTTTTGACTTAAAGGGGAGAGGCAAAATAAGTACCATATTACAGTCGATACTGACCTCATGTTTGCCAAAGAACAGTTTCCTCCTTACCTCAACTTTTTTGTCTTCTATAGCTATCACATCTCCCTTTTCTTCATCCTCCTTGTTTGAAACGTCTATCTTCAATTCTTTGCCAATCGATGGCTCTTTAACCTGCTTAATTTTCCTTAACTTGTTGATACCCTTACCTTGACTCTCAGTTATCACTTAAGGCATCGCCTTTTCTACTTGTCATTGTTGTACCTTTCCAACTGTATCCTAGCATTCTGGCCCCCTTGTCCACGTTCATTTTCTTCGTTCGAGTTAAGCTTGCTGAATTTCTAACTCTTTCCACATTATAGCGGCAAACTTTCTTTGAACTCTCCGTTTTTGCGTCCTGCTCAAATCTTGATAAGTTTCTGGAAATAAAAACTTTTCTTGACCGACTGTGTGCCAATGATTATCGAGTGGCACTTTAGGTCTGATGCATTTTTGGCTCTCCTCGATACTCATTCATCATTCTCAACTCACCTCTTTGGCCAGCCATTATGAGATTTTTGCCTTTGTAATTCTTGGACACATATTTCGGATCAAATGGCTCGAACCTCGGTTTCATCATGCTTGAGCCAAAGTGTCCCGACCCAGCATTATTCTGATAGATCACCTGATTAGCCATATTCGGGTGTCTAAAGCTCATACCTATTTGATTTAAGAAATTTTGTTTTTCTCGACCCACCTTTCAATAACCTTCCTATAACATTTTCTTGCTGGTTAAATTTTCTATCACATTCATTTTGCCACATTCTTTTTGACCATTCGCTTGAAGAACCATAGCTTTGACACACTAGTTCTCCAAAATGTCAGATACGGACGTTCCCAACTTTAGCAGCATACTTCCTTCATTGGAACTAGACTCTTCGTCAGCCCATATGAATCTTGCTTTCCTCTTACTATTACAACTAGTAGATCCATTCATACTAGAACCAAAACCCTCGTCTTCCCATATCACCTTCTCCTCTGCCTTTTTGCAGTTGATGTTCCTCTCCAACGGTTTCCTTGCTTTAAAATTGTCTCCCTCTGACCTTTCGTCATCACTCAAACACTCAATCGGATTATAGTGAATCGATACCATGTTAATGTCAAGTGCCATCTCTGGAAAAGGGTCACTATCAACCTCCATCACTTCCTTGTCTTTGTCAACAAACTTCAAGAGTCCAGCTTCAATTTGATCCTGCACAAATAACACAATTATTAGTATTGTGACTAATGGTATTATGCCATTTACAAAATTTAGCTTTCTTATCCTTTGGGGCCCTAAAGGGACCTTAAAGCTGGATGAACTTTATCTTCAGAATGTGATCAAAAATTTGATCCACCTGATTAATGTCGAAGGAATATTTCACAACGCATGTGATGGGTTAAACTTATTAGGCAGCTTCGAAGGTAGGCTGATAGGACTCTTGACTTTAACCAAAGGCTCGCTGGGAAAAGGGTTTCCTTCTGACCATTCTGCAGCATATATTTCCAAATTGATGGGATCTTGAAAATAGGTTTTCCTTGATGAATTCTTCTTAACTTGTTCATCTCTTAATAACGTCTCATATTGAGCCACCCTAGAGGATAGCTCAAAAATGTTTCTGAATTCCATACCCTCAAATTTCTTTTTAGTCTCGAGATCTAAACCATTAAGAGCCAAATTTGTCAATTATGATTTTGACATTTGAAAATGACATTTATTCTTGGAGGCTATAAATCTTTCTGAGAATTGTTCTGCACTCTCCCCTGAGAATTATTTTAATCTAGCCAAATTAGCCAAGAAATTTTTGGTTCTATCTTGAAGAATTGTGCATGGAATAGATCTTCCATGTCTCTCCAAGAGAACACTGAGTTTTTACTCCCCTGGTACTTCCATTTGGTGGATTTCATCAAGGTATGGTTTTTCTATAAAGAGGCCTATTGATAGGCTTGTACCCTTGACCCACACCTACTTGATAGAACTCATAACGAGGTTGGGTTCCGAACCTATAACCCAACAACCATTCTCTATCGTCCTAACTGTTTGGTCGAGTGATACCAACTACTTCCTCAAACATAGGGTTCTCGAATCAGTGGTCCCCTTTTTATTTCTTTTATGATAAGGAGCATATATACTCTCGACTTCCTGACCACTGGCGTATTGGCCGACTCCATTCCTTAGAACTTGAATGTTGTTAGGCAAATTGCGAGGCTTTTAGGTCCATTTACAACTGTGCCCCTTTTCCTTGGCCCTGGCTCCCCTTCATCATCAGGTACATGAATATACCAATCAAATTCATATGGGTGATTTGAACTAAACCCATTTGACTATTTTATAGTGCTCTCAATCTTCATGGGAGACGCATCTGCCTCTATCGTGTCAGTTTGGTGACTGACAGGGCTTTTCTCTTTTGCAAATTCAAATCCAATATTTTAGCAGTAGAGGACGTCTGTTTTTGAATTTCTCCCAACAGATCTTTAATTATTTCCCTTTTAGAGGCACCCTTCTCCTCTGACAATCATCTCATTTCGCTCACTATCTTAAGACTAGACTGATTTTGGTTACTAACCACTTTGTTCAAAACCATATGGTTTTGCATGGCAGTCATAAATTGAGACATCATATTTGTAAACACTTGCGTTGATGAACTAACCTGGTTCATCAATTGAGTCAAAGTTAGACCGTTCTGATCGGTAGTCAGCATCTCGGCACTAGGATCTGAACTATCATTCGAGCTTTTCCCATTGGTACTTCCTAAGTTTTGAACATTAGTGTTCACATTGTCATTCCTAGTCATGCCATTAGTGGCTTGAATGTTTCTTACTTCGTCCAAACTTCCACCATCATTGGCAGTTTGGGTTTCGGTGCCATTATTGGCGCCATTCAATCTTATAGCATTACTATATGTGCTTGACTTAGTTTCCCTTTCAGCTACAAGTGTCCCACTGGGCGTGTCAATGTTTGCGCTGTTGGGTGAACTCATTATCGATTTGTACACCCACGCTATAATCAATAAACAAAGTGAAATCTTTTTTGCATCTATGATCTGAGGACTTCACTAATATGGAAACTTACTAAAGACAAGATATTAAACAAATTTTTGAACGATGCGCCCACTTAAACAAAGATTATTCTTACAACACATCTAACACGAAGTACGATAGCGTACATGATTCTCTATCGATACAAGACAGATCATGTAAGAAACTTGACAAAAATGAGAAAATGACAGGTGCATTATAGACTTGTTTTATCTAAGTCTGGTTTAGTTTGTGAATTTGACGATCCCTTGCTCCGTTGTCCTTCTCTTCCTTTTATACTTGCTTGTCAGACAAACTTGTTTGTAACCGTCCTTCTATTTTGTAACCGTCTGCCTCTATCTTTTGCACTTATGATTGCCAAACACCAACTTGCTTGTCAGACAAACTTACGAGCATACCAAAAGCACTGCCAGACTGGGTCTTGATCGGGAATCATCAGTGGACCGACAACCGCAACCAATGTAGCATCAAAGCCACAAATCTACACTACCCGATAACAATAGTAAACAACGTTTTTTTGATAAAACAAACGGCCCCTACAGCTAGATATAGCTCGACCACCACTTGGATCAGTCACGACCGATGAACCATCGTTAGAGAGAGATTCGAATTTGGTATCGTATTTTCTCCACCTTTATGTAGCGATCATTTTTCCTGATAAACTTGGTGTAAAAGAATAGGAAAAATTGGTCCTGGTCCTCCCTCTCCTTTTGGCTTCTCATAACCCCCTCACTTCCCCCGCGGGGTGTCATGGCAACTCCACAAGCATTTTTCCTAGTGCACATGTTGCACCTCCGCACACAACCAGCGTATCATTTCCATACTCTACTACCACCACCTCTGCCCAGCACCCATCTTGCCCAACACCACAATCCTTCAACCATTAATAGCATTCTGCATAAAATGAGAAGGGGAGCGAGGTGGGGGGGACTGGCACGGCAGGATGGCTTCAGACCCCAACTTGTAATTAATCGAATTGAAGTTGAGATAGCTCCAACTTGTTTGTTGGTTCAGGCATCATATCTCTCTCTAAAACAGTAACTGAAGCTAACAGAGATTTAGACAAACCAACTTAGCTGACTTGTAAGAGCTCAGCGGCGATAAGAGGGCCTTCTCAGGTTGAGGGATAATTATAACTTCGTTACATCTGCAGGCAGCTATAGGTTTCCACTTTTAACTAGAAGCGGCACGTGCTGATGAATGGTTATACAATGGCAATCAGATAAACTTAGGTGGATTTGAGATGACTTTTTCTGCTTAAAACTTGCAAAAGATCTACATTATTGACTTCCATATGTTTCGAAATGATTCAGCCTATAAGACTGCAGTGTTGCACCCAGGAAGAGAAGGATCACAAGTGTGGCACAGTTTACCTTGATTCGATGGCATAAGTTTCAGAACCTCTCAGGAATGATCTGCGCCACCAAATCTGAAATGCTTTGCTAAGATTAGGACACTCCGTACTATATTTGGAGAAACAATGGAACCATTCCATAAACAGCTTGTACTGCTGCTGCAAAGGAAGTGTAAGGAGTGCATGACCCATGGCTTCTTCCAATGCCCTCATGTCTAGTCCCTTTCTGCACCTTTGAAGCCAACCAAAATCCAACAGCATTGGCCCAAACCAAGCCTGAATAACCCTTAATCTTGCTTGTAACCTGCAATGCAGTTTTCTGGTTCCTATTGCAGTGAACAACATTGCCGACACCCGACTGAGCTCATACCTGACCATAGGGGAGGTAGTCTCGTGCCCTCTCAGCAACTCCTCTTGGTCTGCCCACATTTCCACAAACTCCTCTGCCATTTGCCGGTCAAGCAGTATTTCTAGCAACCAGTTTATGTTGTCAACCTGCTTTGAAATGCGCTCAATCAGAGACTTACCTGTCTCCTTTTTTGCCAATTTTCCACTAGTATCACTACAAATGGCCTCTTCAAACAGACTAACAAGTGCATCTAGACAAGACTGGCAAACGACGTAGATATCTTCCTTGTTCAGATCAGAGTAGTCCTTCTCATAGACTGAGCTTTTGCAAAGGAGACTCTTTACTAAAGACTTGAGCTCATTCCTTGCGTTGGCATCAATGCTCGTGGTGATCGACCAAACAAGCTCTCGAGCCAATGTTTGTTGAGAGTCCAGCGAGTTCTGAGAATAAAGTCTTGCCAGGATGTCTCTAGCTGTTTCATCATCAAACTGCACTTTAATAAAAAGACTCCTTAGTTTCTCCTCTTCTTCCTCACTCCAAGGGACAGCCTCAAGGTACTTTAAACAGGACAAGACACCTTTAGTAAACACAATGCCTGCTGATACCTAACATGATCAGAGAAGAGCTGGTGAGTATTCTTGATGAAGTAGTTAATCAGTAAATAAACAGAAACTGCATCTCATCATTCTTCTACTCACTGAGATATATTTTATTGTCATGCTCATTTTTTAATTTTCTTTCAGGGGGGTTGGGGCTGTCACTGAATTAAGCATATGTTGCTTGCATAAAATGCCACTTGGTAAGACATAAGCTTTTCACAGGTTTGCAGACATGATTTTGTTGAAATGTTCATCTAAACTGGCCAGGGAAGGAGGACAGAATTGGAGATCTCAACCTACAGGCTTGTTTCGGAGAGCAAATTGTTCTATCAACTTCTAGAGCAGGATCACTCGTACTTTCATTCTTCGAGTTAGCATTTTAGTAAAGTAGGTTCGCCAACACATTGGTGCTATTGCAAAGGAACCTATTAGTGATGGAATTGCCACCTAATCTGACGGAATGAGGTTCCATCACTATTATGACTCCAAAAATGGTGGAGGGAAAAAATGCGCGTGAAGCAAAAATTTGCGACAGAATGCTCCGTCACAAATGATTTAGTGACGGGGTTATTTCTGTCGATAAATGCGTTATTTCAATTTTTAATAACATAATAAAACTGCTTTGACTAATTATCAAAAAATAGAACCACAGATATAATAAAGTATAAAAAAACTGAAAAAAAAAAAACAGAAAGGGGAGTTCTACAGTGCCAAAAGAACGGCAACCCTTCGCGCCACCATCCCTCCCACTCCCATCACCGTTGTAGAGGCAACGACACTCTAAAGGTTTATGCGAAGCCCCTTTGCTCCATCTTATTTCAATTAGGGCCTTAATTTTGGTATGAAGCCCTAAAACCTTGATTGACGTAATAATCAAATTGGGGTTCCTATTTGAATCGTTTGGGTCTTCAATCTGTTGATCTTCCTCCGACTCTCATCTTCTGGCCAGGTAATTCTTCCTCTTCCTCTCACTCACGTCTCAATCTCTTTCTCTAGTTTTAATTCCTGTCTCTACAATTAATTTAATCAGGACACTGATTACAATTGGTGTCGCCACGTAGCTAATAGGCAACACGTGAGGTCATCTGATTAACACAAGACTTCCTTGCATTATGCTAGGTCAAACTTAGTGAATAAAGTATTTCTCAAACCGTGTTGTTTAGAGCGAAATAGCTAAGGAAAAGGGGGTGGGGGTTGCACCAATATTTGTGAAAAAAGGTGGGGTGGATTATAGCTTTATATAGAGTTCATTGATGGGGGTTTCGGTCCCTCTTTTGTCCTTAACATCTCAAACAGCAATATTCTGGAAGACGTAGAACTATCAACTGAAAGCATTTTGTAGTATTAAGGTATTCTTGTTGTAAAATATATAGAGCAAGGAAACTGGCACAATTTTCCTCGTCATTCTTAGCTCTCGCCAGTTAATCCTTTTAAGTTCTTTTGATGGTTTTGGTGTCTAGACATTTCTTCATATGGTAGTGAATTTGATCGAGTTCAACTTTATCATTTTATTTGTAGCTACAATGTGCGCATTCTTCTTTAATTGAGACATCAACTAGCAAATAGCCGACGAGCGGTGATTACCCTTTTATATTCTCTAAATGCTAGCCACTAAGTACTATTCTAGCAGACCCCTACAAAGATCGCTGAAACCCTTCCTGTTCTAGTGGTCCTTGTCAGATCTCTATAAATTAAACCCCTAAAAAATCTTTTTGTTTTAGCTAGGTAGCACAGACACCGACGGGGACATCGGACACCGCAATTTTCAAAAAATCAGATTTTGGACACCGCTATTTTTTTTATTTTTATTATTATAAATATCAAATACATTCCACATGATGAATATGGTTCTTCTGATCCTTCTATCTTTTTTGGCTAAAAGATAACAGTCAATAAAAACGGGTTTGGCAAATGTTCTTTGACTAGAATAGTATGGAAAGTATGGTTGTCTTTCTCTTCCTTGTAATTGCTCGTGGTTCTGAAAGTTGAAGTTTGGAACTGGCTTTTGACTGGTATGGATTATGTATATTTTCTCCGGACATCTATACATGTGGAATCATTTTAGTTAGCGGATATCATTTGTACAAGCCAAGGTCATCTGGCTATAAGTCTGGTTCTATTCTCAATGTAAAGCATGCAAAGAAAAGCATCAGAACCTTTTCCAATGAATCACGACTGGGCATCATAGGATTGGTTCTTGGGCCGCTGCCTGAAAGGAACAAGGTGTGTGGCTCGTTCCATTGTGGCTTGAGTAATAGCCAAGGTCTAGTGTGTGGTGGTCGTTCTTATACGATCTGTTTAGAGGCCTCAAAAGGATGTTTTCATGATAACAGCGGATATGGTCCGGCAGTCTTAGGTCTTCTTAGAACACTGTGGTAGTGTTAGGTCATACAGTATTCTCAATTAACTTCAAACAATTAATGATTGTTTACTGGATGTCAAAGCATACATAGTAATAGAAAACTTATCGTGGCCTTATCTGCTCCTATCTTAGCCATCAAGCTATTGATGCAAATACATTGATGCATGCTCCTTGAAGTTCTTATTACCCACATCGTTTAACATGCGTTTAATTGCTTTGTTATAGGCTAAAGTTACTCGACTGATGCTACTAAGAATGGCAATGATGAAACCTTCAATGAGCTTGGTAGATGATTGCCTTAGGTGACCAGATCTCACATTACATTTGTTGGAAAATATTTGTTCTTTTTGGTATATAACCAAGCAACCGGTGGATTTAGATGCATCGACTCGATTGTTTAGTGGTATTCAACAGATTCAGAATATTAGTTATCTTCAGTTATTATGAGATGTTGGATTATTGTTGTCACAGGTTGCGGCATGAATTAAGAATAGGATAATCTATTATGCATATTTAAGATGGTTTTTGCGACGGAATTAGCGACCAAAAATTTTATTTAGTTCCTAAATATGGTTTTTCGACAGAACCAGTGACGAAAAATTTAATTTAGCTCCTTATATATGGTTTTTGCGACGAATTAGCACGAAAATTTTATCCTCTTTTTTGAGTGATGAAATTTGGCGACGGAATTTCTGTCGCTAATGGTAATTCTTTTAAAATGCATAAAAATGTATTTATTTTTAATTATTTATTTTTTAAAAATGTTAATTTTCTAAAAATTGGAAAATATTTTTTGCGACAGAAATTCTGTAGCTAAAATGTGAACAGTTATGTCGCCAATGAAAGAGAGATTACTAATGAAAAACTAATTCCATCACTAAAACATTTAGCAATGAGGGTCTAGGCGACGGAACTTTTGCGATAGAATTTCCATCGCAAAAGGAATTAACGACGGAATTTGGACTTTTAGTCACAGAATTATTCCGTCGCTAATTGCTATTTTTCTTGTAGCGTAAGGATGTCAAGATAGGAGTTCAAAGTTGCATAACAGTCCACACATAGAAAATTGATGATACACAATAAATGATCCAATGGGCCCTCAAAAATGTTTGTCAAGCCACCATTTGCTCTAAAGCATAGTTATCCGAACCGACGGGTCAGACAGGTTCAACCGTGAACTAGTGACTTCACGAATCCGGTTCTAGATTTCGACCAGCTCTGCACTTGAACCGGATAATGTGGCATAAACTGGCCGGTTCTAGCGACAGCGGTTGGACCAAGTTAACACCCATGGAAACGATTACACTTCACATTTGTATAAAGTACTCAACAAAATATAGCTGTGGCGCTAGGGATTGAACCTGAGATGTCCACCTCGATTATTGAGCACCTTAATGCCACTTGACCAACCACACAGCTTTGTTAACAAACAACAAACCAAACGACAATATTAACTCTTCAATTTTACACTAATTTTCCTCATGGTAATCATCGTTTAGTAACTTAGGGGTTCAAGAAATTAAAGATCCAGGGAATCTTTCAACAGTTGTATCTTGAAGCATGAAATTTGTACATCATCATGCATCTTAAATCAACTAATTTTTCTTTCTTATATAATAATCTTTATGAATTTAAATTTATTCACTTGAAACAATTGAACCAGTGAACCGTGAAACGGATGCCTTCACCGGTTCAATGACCGGTCCAATTTTGAAAATTATGCAATAAAGGCTTAAGATGTTTAAGGAACGAGCCCAACAATCTATCATGCATAAGCCCCTATTGCACATGTAGACCATGGTCATAAATTCCATGGCGTACACGTCACTTTCTGCCGGTATGAACCCTTTTCAGGTTGATCTAGTGAAAATCTCATTCTGCTCCGTACCAGTATAAAATATCGGCAAATAAACCCAACCCCCCCTGCGGAGGGTCTCAGCCAAAACACAAAGTATCAGGTGAATCAATTGCACCAGCAAAAACACTCAATTTGTATCAGGCTGTGAAAAAAGGATATTCCCGTGGATAGTTTGGCAGATGGACACCTGAAAACCCTAGTCTACCATTTGAAAGTGGCAGCCTGTGAGGTCTGAACCATGCTGCCATGAACAAAGCCAAAGAAGAGAGAAGAAAAAGAGATGATGAAGAAGAGGCAGCTTCCAAATCTTAACCCATCCAAGTATCTCACCTGCAAGAACCCATTATATGAGATTTTATTTAGAAGCTATCGTGCGACTTTTCTCAAGAAGCGAGCAGGCCGGTCGTCAATTCTTGGCCTGCATTATAGTACACTAGAGAAGGCAGCTAATGGGCAAGTGCTTAAGTGGATGCAAGAACTTCTCTTTATTTCTGTTTTGGCAATAAACATATCTATACTGTATCATTATTTTTGACTTCCATAAATTCATATTTCCTTATTAATATGTTATTTATTTGGGATACTTCCATTTTTGTTCTCGTACTATGCACGTACTTATATATTAATCCCTATACTTCCAATTACGTCAATTTGGTTCTTAATCTTTTCATCATTACCATTTTGGTCCTTCTGCTTGTTCTTTTGTTAACATAAATTATAGTCTTTCTTCCCCTTACTTCTAATAATTTACATCATTACTCCAACACATCGCTGCCTACCCACAGACCAAAACATAGCCGCCACCACTCTCCTTTCATCTCCACTACCAGCACATCCACCACCACTTCTAGAGGCCTAGCACGCAGTTGTCAACAACACACCCACATAAATCAAACCTTAGCAGCCGCCAATGACAACACAACATCATCCCACTTTGCTGCCACCACTGACAACCTCATACAACAGGAGGAGAAGGAGGGGTGTTGGATTTTAAACAAGCTGAGCACGAAAAATCACTCTCCGAACATCTAAAGCCTTCACCCAAAGACAAGCCAACTTGGGACCAGTCATGAACCCATGCCAAACACAATTACCCTCTGATATGTCAAGAAAACCCACCTCCACCTAATTGTAACCAATCAAACTCCAAGTAGGTGATTCACTTGAAGCCTTTGGAAATGGGCTTCGGTAAATTTTGATGAAGGATGGAGGCCATATTAACGGGTGGGTACTATTTGGAGAGTCATGTTTTTTCGGAGTCTTACTATTACAAACAGGAGCTGACAAACAAAAGGGGAGGAAACAGAAAGTTGTGTTGACAACAACAACACCAACTTTTGAAGGAAAGTGTGACGTAGCAAATATAACAGAACAGACCGACGCCCTATCCTCTAATGTAACCTACCAAAAATACCGCCAGGAGTTAGAATATCAAAGACAAGATGCCATCTCAGTCTCTTCACCCTCGATATTATTTTTAAGTGGGTCCGATGGGTTTTTGCCCTAGCGACCATGAATGAACATAGCTTCTCTCTTAATCAATCTCTCTCTCATGTGCAACCACTGACACCACTCAACACACCACCAATAAGACCGCTCTACCTCTGCACACCGGATTCCATTCATTGTTTCCTCCATTCACAGTTTACCAATGGTGCGGCGGTGACTCAATCCATGAAGCAGTTTCAAAGAACTATGTTCTCAAGTCTGCTGGCAGAGTCGATAATGGAGTTAATGCGTGCCCTTGCAAATCAATTATGGCAGCGAGTGGGTCGAAGATATAATTATTTTCCACGTCAGAACTCTTTCAAGAAGCAGAAGTCCAATAATGGCGCAATCTTCAAGAAGATTGAAAAGATTTCAGTAAAGGTTTGATTTGATTTAGGATCGTCTTGTGCAGATTTAAAAGTTTGTGAATGATTGAACCCTAAGAGGAGGATGATGGGGTTGGTAGGTCTGATGATTGGATGCGTATAGTCGTAGTGCTTGTGGTAGTGCTTGTGGTAGTGGTGGTGGGTACGGTGGTTGTTGCATGTGTATGGTGGTGTAAGTGGCGGCAACATGTCAATGGGTGCACCAATTGGTGGAAACAAGAACTCTTTTCGACCAATGACCTGAGTTGATTTGGTTTTGCAATTTAATGTAAATTTCATCTTTTATAGGGCCAGTGTCGACTATGTGCTTATCAGTAAACTCTGAGCCAAAAAATGGTCTGACAAGGTCTGAAATGTAAACTTTTAAACCACATGTAGCTGTGTGTAAAAAAAGCAAACCCCGAGAGTCCCTTCTGTATTTAACTCTACTAGATTTTCTGTTGAAAGAAAACATCTACAATATTAAATAAACAACAATATCTATATGTATGTGCATCTGAGTATAAATATTTTATGCATAAATTGTCAATTGCATCATACTCCCTCTATCGCTGTTTTATTGCTCCGTTCTGACTTTGCACGCATATCAAGGAATGTGGTCTTAGTTTTGATATTTCCTGAATTACCCTTAGGTGCCGTTCCTTTTTGTTTGAGAATAGACTTCTACTGTATCTTGTTCCCTCCCCCTTTCATTGCCATACTCAGCACCTCCTCTGTAACTCAGGTGCACTCTCGGCAATATTATTATCGATGGCTAAGAAAAGAGTCGCTTTGTTAGCTTTGATCAAAATCCACTCCCACGTTATTCAGTGTATCATCAAATGGGTTTTTTCATTTTCCTTTTTCTTTTCTTATCTCCGTTAGAACACCATTGTGTCAAAAGCATATATGCAGGTTCCGGATATGCGTCTTTAATCATCTTCCTCTCTACCTCTCTTAACCCATATCTTTTTTTCATTACAGGTTCCTCATATGATCAAGTCGCCAATTCCATTAATAATTGTATTGTAATACACCAAGATGAATCTGAAAAATGAGAATATATGTTATGATCTAAATAAGGCAGAAATAATAATAAAAAAAGTTTGATCATAATATTTGCACAGATTACACCTAACATACAGTTACACCTAGTTGGACAACTAATTCACCTATTGCTTGCCTCGTGGGAGTCCTTAGCCGCCTAGTCCCATGCTTTACTCGCCTCAAGGCCTAGTCAATCGCCTAGCTAGGCCTCCTAAAATACTTACCGCTCACCTACTTGAGCATCCTCAAACACCTAGTCGGTCACTTGTTGTTGGCTCAGGAGATCATTTGTCTGATCTGTTAAACTAAAGCTGGATCTCCAGTCAAAATGTTGACTAATATAAGTTGGGATTGACATCGAACAGCAACGACGATGGTGGTCGAACGGAGGCGACGATGGTGGTTGAAGGGAGGCGGCAATGATCGTGGAGATGAAAAGTCGGAGATGACACAATTGTGGCCGAGAAGCTGATAGAGAAGACGAAAGGAGGAGAGGAGTATGGAGGTGGGACCAGAGAGAGAGAGAGAGCCAATAGATCAGAAAGTAGAAGAAGGTAATGTTGGAAATGAAGAAACTTAGCTCCTAAGTTTGGAAAGTGAGCAATAAAATTGGAAGAGACAAAAAAGGAAAGATGTTCCATATTTTAGGGAGGGAGGGAGTATTTTTTTAGCAAAGCGGCTCCCAAATTGAATTCCCCTAGGTGCTTACGCTCCCTGGTTCCTGCTCCGGCTTATGCCCTCGCCCCCCCTCCCACCCCGTGCAACTAAGGTTTACACCTCAATTTTCTAAAGAACTACCGCTTACAAACGAGTATGAAACTACTGCCATTTTCATAAGTGTTGAAAGTAAAACTAAAAACTTGTAACAAAAAGTCGTTCCATAATGCAGGTCTCTCTAATATAAGACTCCCGAGTCCACCCACATACCACGTAAAGTTTTAACACCAGTCATTAGGCTAACTCTGCATACCCAATTTCCACAAGTCTTTAACAGAATTTTCTTCATTAACTATGTTACTCGAGTTATAACTGAACCTTCAAACATGCTTTTATAGAGTATCATATTCCGTAAAGAAAAAGGAATATGAAGACAAGCCAAACGATCTGCTAGATCCAAGAATATCAAGAATGCAGAAAACGCACCTCGAGAATGTCAATGGAGCGATACACCCCAATCTTGAGGAGCTGCCTGGGGATGTCATCTTCGAACATAAGTTCGATAGTCTCGCGAAAGGCACTGAAGTTTTGCACCTCAGGCACCTCAATCCTACACAAGTTGGGAGCGGAGCCGCTCAATCCGTTGCGGAAATCGGTTATCAGCGCCGCAAAAACCTCACTGTTAGCACTCAGCACCTCCGAATTCAACTCCAGCACAACCGACGCCCCGTTCTTCCCCTTCAAGTTCAGCCTCACATCGAAAATCCGCGCCCGCTCCTCCTCCTCCTTCTTCTCTTTCACACGCATAAGCGTCTTCTCCGGCGTGGCAGAGATCATGGCAGAGGGCGAGGGCGAGGGCGAGGGAGGGTTAAGTCGTTGGGTGGGGGCATCGGAGTCGATGGGGGAGACGCGGCCGGGGGACAGGATGCGGCCGACGAGGCCTGGTCTAATGGTGCTCTGTGGTGAGTTGGGGAGCGAGTTGACAGAGTTGGAAAGTGGGGTTGTTTCGGGCTTGTTTTGAGAAGGTTTGGTGTGGTGGTGGCGGAGGGCGGGGTTATCGGGACTACGGGGCGGGACGGTGAAGGGGCAACACCAAGAACGGCGAAAGGGTGGTTCACGGCGGGAGTGGTGGGGCTTTTGGGGAGTGGAATCGTGCATTCTGAAAGCGGGTTAGATGAGGAGTTAAGAGTCAGAACTCAGATCATGGAGATGGGAGTGAATTCCTAGGGGGTTGGGTACTTGGCAACAGATGTGTGAGTGCGCGTGTGTGTTTGTGTTTGTGTCTTGGGGAGCGTGAGAATTTTGGATCGTGGTTGGGGGTACTTCGTTTGTGAAACAAGGAGGGGGAAGAGAGATTCCAGTCCTACGTCGTCAATCCTCTCCGGGGCCAGGAGGGGGGCAAAGACTGAGCTGGAACCTTTTTTTTTTTTTTTTTTTGTTCTCTTTTTTTTTTATTTTCTCAGGAGAAAAGAAAGGTATCAATCAGTCTGTGTGTCACCACTGGATTGCACCCTACATATCTTGATATGGAGTAACAGATTACAATTGAATAAGCAAACTTATGTTACTATGTTGCCCACGGTTTGGCATCTAATTACATCCGTACCACTCTGATTACACCCCAAAATTCCACTCTCTCGTCCGGCTCTTTCATTTCCCCAACAACACCACCACGAACATCCCAATCATTTCTATCGTATCACCCGTCACCACCAACCTACCCTCCACAAATTCAAAACGAAACAACCATCGTTGATCCACGACCACCATTATCAGAACCCAACTTCACCACCACCACCACCAGCGTCACACCTTACCTTTACCTAGCACTGTCACACCACCACCACTGTCAGTGTTAGCAAACCGCCAGTAGATTTCATTTAAATAGTTTTCTTCGATCTCCTTCCAGCCGCCTTTTATTTTCCTGCTTGCCGCCCCTTCTATTTTCTTCTTCAGTTCAGCCATAAACTTGTTTTTCTTAGAGAACGTTGGTGTTGCGCGTGGCGTAGCATGGAGGATTAAGCTTTAGCCGATTTACTCTCATATAAGTTAAGAAATTTCGTGTGTTTTGCTGAGACAAGGGTATTACCTAGCTATGTACGTTTGGTTTTGCCTCTGATGTGTTCTTAGATTCTGTAATTACCTCTTAGTTAGGGGGCAGTTTTAGTCTCCATATGAATTCTTGTTTCAAAGCTTAATTTGAGGCATTATGGAAGCATTTTTCTGAAAGGTGTAAGTACTGTTACTTAGCAACCAATGACTTTGCCTTCACCCTTGCAGCATCTTCAACTCTTAACCATTGCGGCACCATGTTTGTTAATTTTTCGCTCATAAGATAATCTAATCACAATTGACTATCAGAACTTGAAAGAATGCCTTGTTAATGCTTCACTTTTTTGGAGTTAGTTCAAGAATTTGTATTCCAAAATGTTGGCCTTGAATCTAAAGTCCACCTCCTTTTATATTCATAGGTTGATTTATTTGCAATTACCATTTTTTGTTTATATGCAATTGGTGTTATAGTAGGTCTCTTTGTTGGTTGTTGCTTTAACAATTCTAATGTTATTTGTGTACCGACTCTTGTCTCTTCCAATGAGAACCCAACATTTCATATATTTTGATTACACATCTAAGTATGATTAGATGCATCACTTTATGTGAAAATGGTTATTGTGAACAATGCATGATAACATATTTAAATGTATGTTTAAATGTTAAACACCTTGAATTGAGTAAATTATCTAAGAAGGTGAACGAAGTACTAGAAACAGAAAAGAGTATTTGATATTTTGAAACTTTAAATGATCAATTCGATGACCAAAAATAATTTTAGAAGAGTTAGAAAAAAGAAAAAAAAAAGTGGTAAAAAAAACTTTAGCCGGAATAATCGGTTGTTGACTGGACTATCTGTGAATTTTTTGTATTTTTTTGCACAGAATTGTGCCACGTCGTGCTTGTGATGTGTCAACATAATGTAGCGACACGTCATGTTTCGAGCCTTGTCGTGCTTGTTAGATGATACAACCGTGTCTTGCCACCTTGTGCTTAAAGCCTCGTCGTACTTGACTTCTCCACCTCTTCGCCTCCACTTGACATCTCCTACTTGCTTCTAATTTGATTTAAAGAACATAATTGATATACTTAAAACCCCTTACCTCGTTTTTGAGAGAAAATTGCAAGAAAATCAACCAATACCTTACAAAATCTAGAATTAACGCTTGTTTTTTTAAAAGGAAACCTTAAGCAGTTGATTTGAAAAGTTTCTGTGAGCTTCAAACAGTATTTTGAATGTGTTTTGAGGAGTCTTTAGAGGTGTTTCAAATTTCAAAATTTGGTTATTTCATCTCTTCTTTAAGGTAAGATAGTTAACAGGTTTTAATGGGCTTTTAAGACATGAATATGGTTATATGCTATGTTAGCGTAACTCTTTTTAGTATGAAATATTTGTCAAACTTTTAAATACTTGTTAGAGACTTGTTAATAAGTGAATCTATTCATGTTTAATATATTGGAGATTATGGAATACGTGAAACGGGTTATGATACGTGTGAATTATGGAATTATGTTAAATTAGACATAGTTAGAATATGGATTTGTACATGTTTGTTAAATTCTATAATTGATGCTCATTTGCTGAATATAAATGATTACATTACATGTTCAAGATGTTATGAAGATGATGTTACATGATGAAAGTGACTAAATATTTGATAGCTAAGTTCTATGGTGTAAATAAATGAAGATTACAATAACTAGGTGTATGAAATGATCTGTTTACTTGCACATGAGCATTGATGATTATTATGTTACTGCATTCAAATGATTGGGGTTAATTTGACTGTGTTTGAGTAGCAGTGCAACGTATGAGCAGAACAATTGTATCTTCAACTACTACTCGAAGCTGTATCGATGTTCATTTGTTTAGGGTTACTTTACCTTTGGCCAAGGCAAAGGCTGTGAACTTATATCCCGGGTGTGGTGACATAATGGTGGTCTATTGATGAGATTGAATTCGTAATGGTAAACTCTTGTAATGCTCAGCTAAGTATGAACGTCTGATATATTAATGTGCACATACAGAACTGCTTAATGTGATTGAATTGCAATAACGTGGTTTATCAATATTCTTGAGTTGAAAGTTACATTAAATGTCTTTGATTATTTAATTGAGCCAGTGGACTGAAGGGTTTTTATCCATAACATTTTAGATCAAGGAATCGGTCCCTCAAAAGGCAAGAAAAACGTGTGAGACACGGTGAGAAGACGGGCAAAGAGATACTTGTATATTTGTGAATTAAGTTGTACTTTAGTAGAATAGTGTGTCAACTCTGAGATCTGGCAGGGAGCTGGTGTGTTTTGTAAAAGTAAACTCTTTAATTTTGTATGATATGATTTAATTAATAAGTGAGTTAGAATGAGTTGTATTATTAGTATGATGTGATTAGCTGATGTGTCATAATGCTCCAGCCAGGTTAAGATAACCCTAAGTTGGGGCGCTATAATTGTGGTATCAAAGCGTAGTTAAAGGCTGGGGTAAGATCCTAAAGTCTTGTGTGGTTAGTGATTATTTAATATTGCATATTATGTAGGGTTACTTATGCGGAGTTGTGTGTGTAGGCCTACAACAGAGCCAGAACATGGAGTGCGAAATCAAGGAAACAATAGAGAGATGGCCAATGAATGAACTCAAAGAAAGAATAATCCTGAGTTTAATCCTGAGTTTAATGCTGAAGGTCAGGGTGGGCACAATCCACAGGTAAATGTAAAAGAGCACTCCACTGGAAATAATAATCGTGTGACTAATAGTGGATTACTGGAGGCTTGTCAGATATTCAAGTAAGTTGTAGCTGAGATGAGACAAATGGGTGGAAACCCCCCTGTAAATACAAATGTACAAGAAGTAGTGAATGAAGGTTATGTTATAGGTGTTCAACAAGTCGAGCAATCCTAGGAGATGTTTAATATAGCTCAGGTGTTGGGAGATAAGGGTTTTACTCTTGATAAGTTTGTTAAACTGATAAAGAACCCATTTTTTCAGGAATCCTAATCTAACAATAGCCGAGGAATGATTGGCTAGAGCAGATAAAATTCTTGATACCGTTAGGATTCCAAAATCTCAGAGCTTGGGGTATACTAGTTTTATGCTAAAGGCTAGTGCATAAATATAATGAAAATTGTTATCTATGAAGTGGAAGCGAGAAGGAGTCCCATTGACTTGGGAAAACTTTAAAAGGGAGTTCACTAATAAGTATGTTCCAGCTGTGATCCAAGAGAAGAGAGAAGTAAATTTTATAAAGTTTAAATAGAGAAATATGTTGATATCAGTTTATGAATCACAGTTTACTGATTTGGCTAGATTTTGTCTGCATCTGGTGGATACAAAAGAAAGAAAAGTAAGAAAGTTTGTTACTCTCTAAAGGTTGTAACATATGCATTAGAGAGTAACATATGCATTAGAGTTTCAAGAGTTTTGAGATACTAGTGGAGTTATTAAAGGCACACTCACTGTTTTTCAATATGCTGCTAGAGTACTATTTGATCTTGGTTCTAACCATTCATTTATTTCATCATATATGGTGCCCATGTTACCCCATGAGCCTGAGTTGCTACCATATATGTTGGAAGTTAGTACTCCTTTAGAAGAAAGTACTCTGGGTAGTCTGATAAATAAATCTTGTGCAATGATTGTGGGTGAATATATGCTATATATTGATTTGATTGTTTTCCCTATGAGAGGATTTGATATAATGTTGAAGATGGATTGGTTGTCATCTAATTAGGTATCGATGGATTGTTTTCATAAGGTTGTGACTTTTACTACATTTGATGGAGAAATATGTAAATTCCAAGGTAGAAAGGATGAGGATATGAATTTTATTTCAACTATTCGAGCAGAGAAGTTACTCTCTAAAGGTTGTATGAGATATTTAGCTTATAGGGTGGATAAGCCGAAAGAAAATATCAAAATATAAGATGTACATGTGGTAAATGAATATGTGGATGTATTTCCTGAGGACGTAACAACATTACCGATTGAGCAAAAAATAGAATTTGTGATATAATTGTTGTCAGAAACAACCCAGATTTCAAAAGCGTCGTATAGGATGGCTCTGGCTGAATTGAGATAATTGAAGTTGTAGTTACGAGATTTACTGGATAAGGGTTTTATTCCACCTAGTGTATCAATATGGGGAGCCACATTTTTATTTGTTAAAAAGAAAAATGGTACGATGAGGTCGTGCATGGATTACCAGAAGTTGAATAAAGTGTTAGCCCTAGGGTTGGATAACCTAGGCTTACATCTTGTTTTGATGATAACTACACATTGATTATGTTCTAATGTGTGCTTTGAGTGTATTCTTAGTAGGTTTATACATGCACACTCATGAAGACACATTTGAGAAGTTGGATAGATGGATTAAAGCCAAAGAAGCTTAAAGTTATAGTGGACATGCTATAGAAACTTCATCAAGTCCAATGTCGAAGAGCAACAAAGAATACATCGGTTAAGTTACTATCGATTATAATTGATCTTTACTATTATGTAACTAGTCTTGGTTTGATTCTTGGATTGATGACTATGACCTAAAAAGACCTTAGGACACCTTGTGCATTGCATGCGAATTCATAACCTTTCACACAAGTGTGGTTCTTGAAAATGAGTGAACTTTGGAGCTCACTTAGATTTTCTCAAAAACAATTTTGGTGCTAATATTTTCATATCTTGATAAAACTTTTCATTAACTTTTCAACGCAAAAAACGGCACCTCAATCCGATTTTTCTAGAGAAAGTTATGCCTAAAATAGGAAAGGGGGTTCCATGAGGCAACTGATAGGCAGTAGGGTAATACAGTCGACTGTATTTAAATCCAGTCGACTACATTGGTCAAAATGCAGCTCCAGTGGCTACTTTCAAGGACAAAACTCCAACGGCTATTTTAGAGGGAATACAGTCGACTGCAATGGCAGTTTTGCTCACTTTTTGTCTATAACGGCTATATTTCATTTGCTCTCTATATAAATGATTTGGGGCTTCATCTTACACTATGGAAACCACATTCTAAGCCTCCATTCATTAGAGAAATATCAAGGCTCATAGATTAAACTTTTCTCTCTTCATCTTCACGATTTTACATCATTAAGGAGAGCATCTTTGTGAGCAATTCTTTGATTGAGAGTGAGCATACTTCAAGTCATCAATTCTCTTATCTCTCTATTGTACTAGAGCTTTAATTGTACCCCTTTCCTTTCAAGTGGGTTTCTTTGTACACATTTGATCGTTGTAAAAGAATTGTGATCAAGGCTTGGATTTGTCAAGTCTTGGGTGAGCTTTGTGGATTCAAGGCTCGTGCTTGGTGTGGGAATATCATCAAGTGTTGTAAGGGTTTTGATCTTGACCCGGAAGAAGATTGTTGCTAGTGGATTCAAGTGCTCTTGCAAGGGACTTTCTTGAAGAGGTGGATGTCGGCTTGAGGGTAGTTCAAGCCGAACCATTTAAATCTCCTTGTCATCTCTAACTCAATCTCTTTACTTATTGCTCTATAATTGCTTGAGATTGTGTAGTTGGCATCTTCATTGAAATATTGCTTGACTTGATTAAGTTTCATGATTGTGTTTTGTTTAAGTTCCCCATTAATTTTTAAAAACCCTATTCACCCCCCTCTAGGGTTATCTTTTCGGTTTCATAAAGTAACAATAAAAAATAAGTATCCACTACCACATATAGATGATTTGTTTAATCAGTTACAAGGAGCAGTGGTATTTTCTAAGTTGAACTTGAGATCTGGATACCATCAGTTGAGGATAAGACAGGAAGATATTCCAAAGACAGCTTTCCGTACTAGGTATGGATATTATGAATTTGTGGTTATACCATTTGGATTGGCGAATGCTCCTACAGCCTTCATGAACTTAATTTCCTCATTCGATTGACTATCAAATAGTTTTCCTTCTATCGGCTGACTATCAAAATTTTCATAACCCTTATTCTCTCTAGGCGTTCTAAACTTGTCATCACATTACGAAAGATCACAAACATCATCTACCCTAGGTTCATCACATACATGATTATCAAGAATATCATAATCAATCAAACCTTCGGTCGTATTAATTTCCTCATTCGACTGAAAACTGTGTGAACTCATTGGTGTGCTTCCATTATGAGTCATGTAATTGCACTGAGATTTGGTAGGGGAAGACAGCACAGGCAGTGACTGATTTTAATATGTGCGTCAAATAGAGCACTGGCAGTGTTAGTTCCTTTAATGGTGGGAGTGGTTAGAGGGCTGCGTAGTGGTTTGCAAAGGTGAGGGAGCTGCTCGATGTAGATTTTGTGGGGGAACATAGTGGGGGTCATGGGAAAAAGTCTGTAGTCAATCTTTAATTATGAACGGTGGTAAAAACTAATACTAAAATAGGATAATCAACCACTCATTCAATAGAGACGAAACAATCACTCAAGCACTGGTGCTCTTTCCTTCATGATCCCAGTGAGGATTAGCAAGAATGTGTTTCACTACAGGGGGACGGTGTGGAAGATGGGTGACGGTGTGGCTTGTGACGGTGGATGTTGGGCTGTATGCGTTAGAGATGGTGGGTGCAATGGTTTTTTACGGTGGCCAAATTTTGACAAACAAGAAGATGGGTGACGGTGGGTTACAAAAAGGTTATGCACATGAATCAGAATATAATACTAGGGAATTAGAGAAGATTGGTGACAATGATACTGGTGATGGCGGCTGCGGTGATGTGGGTGTGATGGTGGCTGCAATGGTTTATGATGATGGCCAGATTTTGACAAATAAGAAGATGGGTGACGGTGGGTGCGATGGTGTTGGTGGTGTACCGTATTATGTAGGAAGATGGTGACAGTGGGTGCGATGGTGTTGGTGGTGTACCGTGTTATGTAGGAAGATGGTGACAGTGGGTGTGATGGTGGTCGGTGCAGGAAGGTTAGGGCAGTGGGTTGCTAGGGAGGGCCTGCACAGAGAAACAGATAGGGGAAGAGAGAGAGAGAGAGAGAGAGTTGACTACAATTGTTTTTACAAAACTACATAGTTTTGGTGGCTAGCCTCGTGCAAATTGTGTGAGGCTAGCCTTATATTCACTTTTCCCTATATATATTTATATATGCCTATTCCCTTTTCCCATTTCACTCCTTCTCTCTCTCTCTCTCTCTCTCTGTCTCCTCGGTGGCTCAACGACTCCTCTCCTCCCACACCACCATCATCCCTACCGCCACCAACATCACTATCCTCTACCACCCACCAAAACCATAAGCCTCAAGATTAGCATCAGCATCGCCACCATCGAGGTCCATGCCAGATTTAAGCCAAAATTGCCATATCTCGATGGTTTTAGCTCAGATCTAGTGTAGATCTCGGTGCTTTTGGCTTCGATCTACATGATGTGGTGAGTAATTTGAGATAAAGGTGGTGTTGTGGGGGTGGGTGTGGGCGATGGTTATCTTCTCTCCTCTCTCTGTGTGGATTTGAGATACCATGATGTTGGTGCGAGTTGCGGTGGTGTTGATGGGTTGGTTATTTAGTGGTTATCGTGGTGTCGGTTGGTGGGTATGGCAATAAATGTGGGTGATGTGGGTATAACAATGGCCAATTGTGGATGGCTATGAGGTGTGTTAGGTGGGTGGTCGGCTGATGCTAAGCATTGATTGTTGTGGTGAAGGTGGGGGTTGGCAGCTGTGGCAAGTGATAGTGGTAGGTCACCGTTAGTGCGATGGTGGCCTGTGGGTGTTAGGCTTTTTGGGTGTTAGGTGGTGGTAGGCATTGATGTTTGTCATGAAGGTGGGTTCGGGGTTGGCGACTATGGTAGTTAGGTGTTGGTGATAGTGGTGCAGTGGTGATGTTGGTGGGTATGTTTGGGACGTGGTGGACAAAACCTTCGCCCTTCGCCCATATCATTGCCGCCGGATCTGCCCATAGCCCATGATGCCGCCACCACGTCTATTGCCGCCGCACCACCTTCTCCAACTGTCGCCTTTGACCGCCTCATCTACCCTTTATCTAGCCCCACTAATTGGAGATACAATTATTTTTTTTTCTTTTTTTTTTTCAGATCCATGTTATAACTTAAGTTTATTTTGTATCATTTTTCAATTTTGAATTAGATTGGTTTGGTTAAATTTTGGTGTAATTGACATGTAATTGGATTGGTGATGGATGAGCCTGTAATTGTTTGATTTTGTTTAGAATCGATAGTATATGTAAAGTTTGTTGTGGGCAATGCAAATAAGGAAAGACAAAGGGTTATAGAGAGGGACGAGTGAAATTGGAAAGGGAAAGGGTTAGAGAGAGAGAGAGAGACAGAGAGAGGTTGTTCTCTCCTAACCGCTACTATGGACATTATATTCTTGTCTTGGCGGGGGCCCGAGGGAGTCTTGGGAGGCGTACAATGGACATTTTGGGCACAATTTCTAACCGCTACAAAGAGTAGCGGTCAAGCTAGGTATAGTTGCGGTCAAGCTAGGTACGGTAAAAAAAAGTAATATGCACCGTGCACTTTCACCCGTGGACGGCTAAATGGGTGGTAGAGAAATAGTTATTTCTCCACCGGTAGATTTAGATCGACCCCTCTATATCGATCTCTACTACTTGTTAAGGGAAAACATAATTTGTGTAACACCTCTTTGGTGTTACATTCAGACTCATCCTAGTACGGACAAGCATCCTTACTATCTAATTTTCCTAAATTGCCGATTCTTTTGATACTATAAAGAGAACCATCAGGGAAAAAGCATCATTAGTCATATAGCCCACTCTGATTTCAGTTATCAAATACCATCTCCCTTCACCTTACTTAACTTCTAATTAGTAGCTACTCTGCTCCTCTCCTTTCCTCCTCTACCATTATAGACTGCAATCGGCTTCGAACCAGCGTAAAATTCACGAATACAATTCTTTACCCATAAGTTTCTTTAATCTACATCTTTTCTTGCTTTCCTCCTCTACCATTATAGCCTGTGCCATTGCCCAAAACCATTTTTGCCTTTGATTGGTATTCACACACCACGGCACATTGTTGCTCTACGTATGTGATGGGTTCGGGGAGGGGGGAAGGGAAAAGGGAGATCGGGGTGGAGAGGGGTTGTTATTTCAGGTGGGTCTTTATCTACACAGGAGTTGGATTGGGCTACAAAGGGGAAAAAAGTAGATCAGAAAATCGAAAGGAAGAGGCGACAGCCGAGTTCAAACTGGAGGTGATGGGATCAATTTTTTATGGGTACGACGGCGAGCAGTGGGTGGTCGTTACTAGATGGTGTTACCAGTGATGGCCCTTAGGAATCGGGATCGGTGGCAATTGCTGGTCGTGGGTTTGCACTGTGGTTGTTGTATGCCGGTGGGGTTGTGGGTGGTCATTAATGATTGGGTATCGGTGTTGCCGTGAGGTGTTGGTCATGGCTGTGGTTGTTGATGTGCCGGTGTTGCCAGCATCATTGGTCACGGGTGGGCAAGATTATGGAAATTGGCAGTTTTTGTTAGAAGGTGGAGGCCAACATGGTGGGTCGTGGTGATGGGGAGAGCAGTGGCAAGGGCAGTGGGTGATGCTAGCGAGGTCACCCAAAGTTGTTACCGGCAGTGCCCGGAGGGTGCTACCGACGATGATGCCAGATGATATTGCTGGAGAGTGTCGTCGGAAGTGATAGATGGTGATGTGTGAAACCAGAGCAGCCAAACAGCCCCATTTGTTCCATATTACCATTAATTTGGTTCTCTATGTGAAATGTTTTTGTACAATATGCATTGTTGGTTGTACAATGTAATACCCCAAAATCTTCTTTCTTGTGTCAAAAAAAAATTCTGAAGTTTTTAGTCGATGAACAGTAACTTTTAGTTGATGAACAGCACTTCAGTCGACTCAAAATTGTTTTCGGTCAAATAAAAATTGTTTTCATTAAAAGTGTTTTCGATCGACTTAAAAGTGTTTTCGGTCGAATGAAAAGTGTTTTAATCGAGAGAAGAAACGGCTGAAGGATTGAGTCGAATTAAACTTGTATTGCTTTGAATGAATAGTGTAATTTTCCACCTTCATATAAATAGCCTCTTTGTTTTCTTTTGGCCCTTTAGTTCTTGGTTCATTGTTCCTTTGCGGAGGAGATAGAGAGAATAGAAAGCTTGGAAAGCTCTTTTTGCGCTAGAGTGGTGCTTTGAGGTTTTCTTTTGTTCGAAAGCTTGTTTGAGGTAAGGGTTTGAACATTCTTGCTGTGGTAAGGGTTTGTAACGTTTTTGATATGGTATGGATTGCTTCTTTAAATGTGAAAAGAGTTGTAGGAGTTGATTTATCTTGTTTTGTAAGGGTTTGAATATTCTTGCTGTGGTAAGGGTTTGTAACGTTTTCGCTATGGTATGAGTTGCTTCTTTAAATCTAAAAAAGAATTGTTGGAGTTGATTAATCTTGTTTTGTAAGGGATTCTACCTTTTGATTTTGGCTTGGGTTTCCCTTTTTAAATCAAGGAAATTATTGAATTTTGATCAAGCTTGTTGTGAAATAGATTCTATTGTCGTTTTTACTGTGGGAAAGGTATCTTTCGGAATCTGAAGGTTTTTTCTTCGTCAATTTTGGTTGATCTATATTTGTTTGCATTTGATTTGTCCTACTTTTGCCCTCTTTTGAGAACATTGTTTACCCCTTTTTGTTTGTGCCTGATGATGCACATCTTTGAATCTGTACATTTGTGACCGTCAATTTTAGGTTGACACTGACTATGTTGAACAACTCTCAAAAATAGAGAAGGTCCTATAGACACATGTTTGTTATGCTAGGAGCCAAAGACTCCTAGTATGCTTTGGAGCACACGTTTGATGTTTGATGTTTGGTTCGACATTTGGGTCTTATGACCACCATAGTCATCGTATGTTTGTAACGTACCCGACATATAATTGAAATGTGTTTTGGATTAAACGCTTAATGACATTTGCTTTGGTATTTGACAGTAAAATATGGATTGCTCATTTTCGTGCCTTCGGGCTTGTATTCGATTTGGGTTCTTTGGACCATTTAATGAACATTTTGCATATTTAATTCGCCTTATTTGCATCGTAGCCTATTGCTACCATTTGTTCGTCAAATATTTGGTTTTGGTTTGGACTACGAATCATCGTATTTGCTTCCCATTTGTTTTCCACTTACTGGGCTATTCGAGCTCACCCCCTACTCATTTGTTTTGTCCTTTACCACAGGTATCGGACGTGATTTTGGGCATGGCATGTTTGGGGGGGATTAGAGCATTTAGTTTTGTTAGTATCTTTGAGCAATGTAAATCATTTGAGAACTCTACCCTGAAGTGGGTTAGTTGGATTTGAGACTTGAGAATTGCATGGAATAGTAGAGTCTTGATCATATTTTTTGGTTTTGGTGGATTTTGATGAGGAAGATTTTAGTTAAGTTTTTGAAAGGATTGTATTTAACTCTTGGACCTTTTATAGATAAATAAGATTGAGATTTAGATAATTGTGTTTATGGTATCGTAGATTCTCTCTTATACCTTCTTAATGGTTATATCATCGACGTGTTTGGGTCTTGGTTTAAGGTCGTGTATGGACCCTGAAATTAGAGTATTGATCTTATGTGTGAAATTTTTTAATGGATTTCATTTTGAGAGCTTTACCCCGATACGGGTAATTTGATAGAATTACTTTTGTGCATATTGTTTCACCGCTGCGTTTAGTAATCGTTTTGTAATGAAATTATTTTGGAGAACGAATTGTCATAGACTTTTGTTCGAGGAGATATTTTATCTTAAAGGATTTAGTTGCTCTGTCTATACCGTTATCTTTAGAACTGTAATGGTATATAATGAAGTTTGCTGTTAGTCGCGGCCTCTCGTGTTTGGGGGCGTGACAGGAATGGTATCAGAGTTTAGGTTTGAGATTCTGTAGACTCCTAAGCTTAAGACATATTTGATTAAGATTAAATTTTGAAATGGCGGATTAGGTTCAGAGAATTTATTTCACATTAGAGCATGAGATTAAGATTTGGCCATAAACTTTGGATTTGATTTGAGTGCGCAACCGTAGAACGAATGTTAGTTGTTTTTGAAATTTCGATATTTTAAGTGTTATTCAAAGAGAATAATTGAAGGATATGACTATGATCTTTGGATGTTTATGAGTAGCTCTATCAGATAGTGTATGGAAAAAGGTTGTGATCCAGGAAATGATTGATATGGTGACAGAGATTTTGTGCGGAGTTTGAAAGGAAGATTTAGCATTTCTAGATCATAATGCCCCTCTATTCAGTTGTTTCGATATCCCTTGTGGGCACTTAAGTGTTAAACGTGGAAATTTTGAAACATATCCATATATAGATACCTTTATGGAACCCTGTGGTGACCCTTATGGTTTATACTTCTTGCCCCATCAGTATTGATTTCGGATATTTAAGAATTGGCATAATTTTGTGGATATGGAACACTTTGATGTTATTTTGGAGTATGGACTGTTTGTCTTTCAATAATACCAAGATGGATTGTTTTAGAAAAGGAGGATGATTATGATCTTCTGGCGAAGAGCTCTGAGAACTAGAAGCTATATGTAAAGGCTGTGACTTAGAGATATAATTGATGTGGTTGTTTAAAGGCTTAAAATTTAGTGGATGCGTGATATATGTGAAATTAAGAATAATACATTTTTCTCTATGATAAATTTGATAATAGTTTGGACCGGTTTTGTTTGGAGGCACCAGAGTACGCTGCGAACGGGTGGTGGTCTTTTGGTAAGACGTGTAAATGCTTGTTGATGTTGGTTATCCAGTTTGGATAAGTCGAAGTATTATTCTTCAAAGGTTATCTGATGGTTTTGGTTTCGATTTCGATGTCATAATAAAATTAGGTGGGGGAAATTTTGATCATTAGGTGATCTCATGGGTCAGTTAGTGAATTGCTTAGACATTATGTCGTTGTAATTTTGGTTAAGCCTTAGATTTTGAGTTTATGACCTTTTATAGTTGACAAATATGGGCAGAAAGTTGAGTTTGATGTTACCTTAAGTAACCGTGTGTTGAAGTAATAAAATGTTTTTGGAGTACAGAATCTTGGGATATTTGATGTTGGTAATTTGATCATGGATAATCGTATTTGAAAGTCTAACATTGTGGGTGATGCTTTGGTCGGAAGGCGTACAAAGAGTTTAGCAACTTTGGTTATGAGTTACACTTAGTTATCAGCAAAATGTTATTAAGAGCGTATTTTAATGGCTCTAATTGTGACTTTGTACGGGTGTAAATTTTGATTTGAAGATTATAGAGTATAAATCCTTTAGGATTAAGGTGAAGGTTGGTTACTACTTTTGGTGTACGATTGAAGTTAAGCATGTCAATGTTAGGCATTGTACCAAGGTTATGGTCTGATGTGTTATTTTAATGGCGCAACGTGAGCTTGTCGGTATTGTATTGGTTTCAGATGATTTGAATTTTAATTGGAATAACTTGATTTAGCATTTGTTAGCCAACCATAAATACTTGGAGGAGTAGTCGGAATATATTTTGGGGTGGTGATGACAATGGAAGTTAAAAACTTAAGTTTGAATTTCGTAAAACACTTCATATTGGATGAAAATTGCTTAGTACTTGGTACACCTTAAGCTTGAAGTTAAGCGTGTTATCCATATTGTGTAAAGTGTATGGTTTCGTATATTATCAGAGTAGCACAGTGAAAGTATGATGTATTAGAAATTGATTTCGTTTGTTGAATTTTGAATGTCGTAATTTTAACTCAGTACATTTTGCAAGCTAGTTAAAGCCATACATATTTCGAAGTTGGAATTTCAGTTATAGTATAGGTAATGTTTTGACTTGTATTGAAAAGTAAGAAGATACTTTTGATAATTAAAGTATGTTTTAATTCCGCGGATGGAATTCTTTTGGGGGGGGGGGGGGAGAATGTAATACCCCAAATCTTCTTTCTTGTGTCAAAAAAAAAATTCTGAAGTTTTTAGTTGATGAACAGTAGTTTTTAGTCGATGAACAGTATTTTCAGTCGACTCAAAATTATTTTCGGTCTAATTAAAAGTGTTTTCATTCAAAGTGTTTTTGGTCGACTTAAAAGGTGTTTCAGTCGAATGAAAAGTGTTTTAATTCAGAAAAGAAACGGCTGAAGGATTGAAACGAATTAAACTTGTATTGCTTTGAATGAATAGTGTAAATTTTCACCTTCATATAAATAACCTCTTTGTTTTCTTTTGGCCCTTTTGTTCTTGGTTCCTTGTTCCTTTGCGGAAGAGATAGAGAGAATAGAAGCCTTGGAAAACTCTTTTGGTGCTAGAGTGGTGCTTTGAGGTTTTCTTTTGTTCAAAAGCTTATTTGCGGTAAGGGTTTGAACATTCTTGTTGTGGTAAGGGTTTGTAACGTTTTTGCTATGGTATGAGTTGCTTCTTTAAATGTGAAAAGAGTTGTTGGAGTTGATTAATCTTGTTTTGTAAGGGTTTGAACATTCTTGCTGTGGTAAGGGTTTGTAACGTTTTTCGCTATGGTATGGGTTGCTTCTTTAAATCTGTGTTCCCAACCTATTCTGGTTGCACCCAAAGGCCCACTTGGGTTCCCATTTCGCATAACACGTCCGCACAAGCAATAGGCAACATTCAACGCCTCTAACCGGTCAATACGTGCACGCTCAAGCTATGTGCACTTCTCACTCTTTCTACGGGACCTCGTCACCAAGAACACATCCTTGCGTGACAGCTCCTCATGCTCCGACCGTCGCACTTCATCCTTCGCCCGTCAGCACACCTTGGCGTCTACCGAAGGAAGTTTGCCTTGCCCCCCTTTGGGGTCGGCCTCGGCCTTCCTCTGGAGTTGGCCATGGCCTCCCCCAATGGTTGGCCTTGGCCTTCTCCCAAAGGGGTTGGCCTTTGGCTTCCATACTTAACATCTTCACTACTCTTCAAGGAGCAGAAAGTCACTCCGCGACCCCTGTCGCCCGGACTTAACTCCGCGACCCCGCCGCCCGGACGTCACTCTGCTACTCCCGTTGCCTGGGACTCACTCCGCGACCCCCGTCGCCCGGACCTCACTCTGCGACCCCTGTCGCCTCCGCGATGCTCGTCGTCTGTCGCCCCGGTGACGTCTCCGCGACCCCCGTCGCCCGGACGTCACTCCGCGACCCCTGTCACCCGAACCTCATTCCGCGACCCCCGTCGCCTGAAACTCACTTCGTGACCCCCGTCGCACGGAACTTACTCTGCGACCCCCGTTGCCCGGACGTCACTCCACGACCCCCGTCGCCCGGACCTCAATCTGAGACCCCCATTGCCCGAAACACACTCCGCGAGCCACGTCCCCTGGAACTAACTCCGCTACCCCCGTCGTCCGGACGTCACTTTGCTACCCCCGTCGCCCGTGCCACTAACACAGTTGTACCCCTTGGCTCTCTGTCTCACTACCATACTCCTTGCATCGGTCCATCCTTTCACCACACCATGCGCACCTTGCCTTAGTGATGGAACATGCTTTGACACACTCTCCGGAGTGTGCAACATCATGCAGGGATAGGCGACTCCTCCAGGACACTATCTCGGCCAGGGAGCTCTTCAACTCCCATTCCACCAGGTAGATGGCTCCTCCGGGATGCTACCTTGGCCAGTCAGGTAGACGGCTCCTCCGAGATGCTACCTTGACTCACTCCGAGTGCTCCGGCGCAAGGACTCACCGCGGGGATAGGCGACTCCTCCGGGACACTATCTTTGCCAGGGAGCTCTTCAACTCCCCTAACACCAGGTAGACGGCTCCTCAGGGATGCTACCTCGGCCATTCGGGTAGACGGCTCCTCAGGGATGCTACCTTGACTCGCTCCGAGTGCTCCGGCACAAGGACTCACCTCGGAGATAGGCGACTCCTCCAGGACGCTATCTCCACCATGGTGTCTTTGTGACTGGCCTACGTGCTCCGGCACTGGGGGCTTGCGTTGGCACCCCTATGGACTATGACCCCCGGGTCACTCCGAGATGGGAGTAGGTTTTTGGAGGGCATCGCGCCTATTCTGCCTGGCAGTTGGGCGTCAGGTCTTCCCCACCACAGCTAGGCCTGTGGGACTCTACAAGGGCTTGGATTGGAGGCTAGATGATGGGGGTTCTCTGGCCACACCGACGCTGTGGGAGCTAGTATTTCCAGACAGACAGAGCGACGCTATGCTGGGTAGACCGGGTGAATATGCGATTCGACAGTCTGTGGAGCGCCGGTAGCTGTGGACCCCTCAGTGACGTGTCACTCCCGGGGAGTGCCACGTGTCGCGTGATGACATCATCATCTCAACTTCTATAAATAGAGGTCTTGAGAATTCATTTGGATGATTGGACATTTTCAGAACATTTTCACTTTCTCACTCTAAAATCCTAGAGAGAGAAGCATACAGAACCCTGACTCTGGACCTAAGCATTAGACTGTGATTGTCGTCGTGTATTCACCCTGTGCCATCGCCCTCACAGCACTGCCACCCTCAGGCTCTGTCTGGGAAGCCCTTGGTCTCTGCCCTTGCTCCGCCCTTGCTGTGTCCCACATCATCACACTTGGCATCTGACTCGGACTGTATTCCTTATGGCATCTCCACGTCTACTGCGAACCCACTTTCTCTAGCATCATTTTGGAGACTCCGCTGGGGAGGTGAGCATCGTACTGCAGTGTGCCTGTCCGCTACACTTAGGCACCATGCCTCCATGAAGAAGAGTTACGAGGGCTACCAACCAAGGCTTCATCCGCACCTGCAAAAGGAGGATCACCTGGTGAACAAGAAGGGACTAGGGCCATGCGTCTCCATGACCAGCCACTAACTGTCGCACCTGACATACAAGTTGTAGTCAATGCGACCATCTAACAGTTCACGCCCGCTATAGCCAACCTACAGGACTTGCAGGCTACTCTTATGACAATCATCATGGAAATGAAAAAATCCATGCAGGCGATGGCCCCCCAACAAACCCATACGCCAGTCCAACCTTCCGGACCTGGGTTGGCTCTTGACGCCGCTCAGGCCCCAGTGCCACGACCACGGTCGCCACAATCATCTAGACCTTTGGCGGTAGGACTTGCGACATCTTCTCTTCCTGCAACTGATGTGCTGCATCCTGTCAGGCCATCACGAAGACCTCAAGCAGACCTTGGACCCGTACTGCAACAGATTCACCTTGTCACGGCCCCCCAGCCCGTGCCGACACGAAGCTCATCTGAGACTCATGACTCAATCGAGATGGAGCCTAACCCCAACATAACCAACTGAAACCTAAACACAAGTCATTCCCTCGGCTTACTCCAGTCGACCCTGCCTGACGATCGACTTCCAGCAGCCGACACTACCCATATGCAAACCATGCCCCAACAAGTTGTTCCCTACCACCAACCCCTCTCGATCGTTGTCATCCCCTCAATGCCTCAGGTTGCCCCGTCTGGGGGCTTTGGTGCCCGGATCATCCCGATAGGGCACAAACCCTCACATGCTTCAACGTCTCCAAGCATGACTTTGATGCTATCCTTCGTCGTCTCAAGCAGTCATCCTTTCCACACTCCCCCTCTAAGCTATCAGGCCATGCTCCCTACTCTGGCAGCCTCACTACCAAGCCCTACGCTTTCAAGTACAAGCAACCATCCTTCACCCTGTTCAATGGCAAGGAGGGCATTGCCCTCGAGCACATCACCCGTTTTGCTGGCTCCCTGGAGCACTACGGGGAGGATGACACTTTGAAGCTTCGAGAATTTCATAAGTCCCTGACTGGCCTCGCCTACTCTTGGTATCATCAGATTTTTGACAATACTATCCACTCCTAGTCCGACATGGTTCAGCTTTTTCTTGACAAGTTTCACTATGAGACGGAGCGTGTGACCATCGTTGACATTGCCGGAATCCGCTAGAACCCCAGGGAAGATCTCAACACCTATGTCACGCGATTTCATCACAAGTGCTTAGAATGCACCGACTTCAGCAAGGATGAAACCCTTGTACCCATTTGCATCAGGAACATGAAGGACACCTACAGGGTCTACTTTGAAAACTTCCAGCTGCGGTCATGGGGACATCTCAAAGAAGCCGCGTGACGCACCTATGACTCGGTCGGTCTGTCAGTCAAAGACCCCAAAGTGCCAACCTCATATTGCCTTGGCCGCAACGACGGAAGCAGCCAGTAGCGACGACAACAACCGCAAGCGTCAGTCTCAAGGAAGGGACGGGCCCCCTGACAAGAGAGGGCAGTCGATGCCTGCCCCAGAATACCCATGTGGCTTGAAGACTGTTAGAGCTCTCCTCGAGACATGGATTAATGACAATGCCATAACCCTGCCCAATGTCAATGCTAAACCTACCCGGAAGACTTAGTCCATCCCAACTACTGCCCCTATCATCGGAAGGTCGGTCATGGCCTCAAGTGGTGCAGGGGCCTCAAGTTTGTCTTCCTGACAAGATTGCGTCCGGAGAGCTCAAACTCTAAGTGCCGGACATATGAACCACCCTACCAAGCCTTGGCATGCCTTAGTGCATTTTCCACACTTGTAATTTTTTTCGTTCATTTTGCAAGTCTCCATGTACGTCATACCTATGTATCAAGGCATGTCGCCTATCCTTCGTTATCAATGAAGTTACATTTTCCAGACTTAGAAAAATTTCAAGCTACATTGCTCTTGCACAAGTCTACTGACACCACTCTTGATACCATCACCCACTACCTTGGGGGCTTCGCCCTTTCCCAACCCCTTCGGCCTCACATTGCCACAACTTGGTACGTGGTGCGCGGGGTGGCTCGAGCCGCACTACTACAATTGCATCATCATCCCTCATTCACTTTTCTTGACACTTAGAAAGAAAAAAATTCATTTTTTTCGCAACCGGTCATCGATGATCACCATCTATGATCTCCCTCGGCACCCTTGTCCGAGCTCAACACTTAGAAAAATTTCACACCCCCTTTCGCACTCCTCCCTCTCACCCTGCTTGCTCGTGGTCGGGCACTACCCTCTCACCCTCGTTCTACACTTAGAAAATTTTTCACATAATTTTCATCTCCCTCCCACCAACTCCCTCACTCTCCCTCTAACATTTTCCTCCCCTCACTCCCACTATCCCGATCCTCTCTCTCTCTCTCTTCATGAACATTGTGAAAACTTCTCTTGGGGGCTCCCTCTTTAGGGTTGCCCAAAAAAATAATTAATTACTTAATTAATTTTGAATTTCAAAAATAATCCAGATCTGGCAAAACCAGCCCCCCGAACCCGACCGCGCACCCATTTTCCCTCTCAGACGCTCACCCATTACCCCACCCGAACCTAAACCCTAAACCTAATTTTCTACCCCTTTCTTTTTCTCTTCTCCTTCTCCTTCTTCGCACCGCCAACCTTGCGTTGCCGCCCCTTCGGCCTCAGCCTCCTGCCGCGCCACTCCACCGGTAGATGTCGGCCTCGCAGACGACCCCCTTCATCTCCACCTCTATTCTCTTCTCCCTCCTCTCCCCCCTCCTTCCCCCCATCCCTCGACCACCCGGGGCACCGCTGCCGCTGCTGCCCCTTTCCCTTCCCCTTACCCCTTCTTTCTTCCCCCGACCCTCGGCCTCGGCCTTCCCACCCCGTCGGCCTCGGCCTCCTACTCCCCTCAGCCTCAGCTTTCCCCCTCCTCTTTTCCCCCTTACCCATCACCCCACACCACACCGTGCTGCCTTGGCCATGGCCAAAGGGCCTTGGTTAGCCTCGGCCTCGCGGCCTTGGTAGGCCTCGGCCACTTGGTCGGCCGGCCTTGGCCCTCCCTTTGCCCACCCACTTCCGTCGTCTCCCCAGCCCCCACGGCTGGCCACGGCAGCTTGCCGCCGCCGCGCCATCCTCTCCCAATCTTCTTCTTTCTTCCATTTTTTCCTTCCTCTGAAACTCCCCAAAGTCAAGGCCGACCCTCCCCCTTGCATCCATGAGCCATTTCACTTGGCCTTCACCTTTCTTGCCACCTTCGACCCTTCCACGTTCACCCAACGACCGAATACTAACACACCAGGGCCAACCATTCAAAAAAAATTTACAACCTTGACCGCCGTGCATTGCCCGCGCGCACATGCGCCCATCGTGGACTGCCCCCCCATCGCGATGCTTGTCGCCCGGACGTCATCTTCCCCACTCCCATCGCCCAGACGTTATCTCCGCGACTCCTGTCGCCCTGACGTCATCTCCGCGACTCCCGTCTCCCGAATATCACTCAGCGACGCCCGTCGCCTGGACATCACCTCTGCGACCCCCGTCGCCCGGACGTCATATCCACGACGCTCGTAGTCTGTCGCCAGGGTGACGTCTCCGCGACCCCGGTCATCACCTCCGGGACCCCCCATCTCTCGCACCCCGGTGCCCGTCGTGGAACTTCCCCAGCATCACGACGCCTGATTGCGCCCCTCATGACGATGTCCCCTGACATCAATGCACTTGGTAGGTGGTGTGCGAGGTAGCTCGAACTACTTACCCCGTCGTCATCGCCCGGGCGCCGCCTCTGTGACCCCCATTGCCCGCGCCCTGGCGCCTGTTGTGGACTGCCCCAGCATCACGATGCCCGATCGTGCCCTTGTCGCACCCCTCAAGATGATGTCCCGGACATCAATGTAATTGTTTGGTGGTGCGCGAGGTAGCTAGAACCACTTACCCATCGCCGACCCCTGTTGTCCGTACCCTGGTGCCGTCTCCGCGACCCCCTGTCGCCCGCGCCCCTGCGCTCTATTATCATGACCTTGTGTCAACTCCTATCCATACTCAGGCTTCAGTAGGTGGTGCACGAGGTGGCTCGAGCCACCTACTCTTCACCTTCATCATGCAGTGACAACGTCAACAACTCTCTAACCAATAAACATCAGAAATTCTTCTAAGTGTGAACTTTTGAATATGCGTGCGGTGACGGCTCGGGTTGCCCCTCCGCGCATACCACACGCAGGGGCTTATGTTCCCAACCTATTCTTGTCGCACCCGAAGGCCCACTTGGGGTCCCATTTTGCATAACACGTCTGCACAAGCAAAAGGCAACATTCAATGCCTCAAATCTATCAATATGTGCACGCTCAAGCCACGTGCACTTTTCACTCTTTCTACGGGACCTCGTCACCAAGAACTCATCCTTGCGCGACTACTCATCATGCTCCGACCGTCGCACTTCATCCTTCGCTCGTCAGCACACCTTGCGTCTACAGAAAGAAGTTTGCCTTGCCCCCCCTTGGGGTCGGCCTTGGCCTTGGCCCCCCCTTGGGGTCGACCTCAGCCTTGGCCTCCTCCTTGGGGTCGGCCTCGGCCTTCCTCTGGGGTTAGCCTTGGCCTCCCCTAATGGTTGGCATTGGCCTTCCCCCAAAAGGGTTGGCCTTTGGCTTCAATACTTAGCATCTTCACTACTCTTCAAGGGGCCGAAAGTCACTCCGCCACCCCCGTCACCCGGATGTCACTCCGCGACTCTCGTCGCCCGGGACTCACTCAGCTAGCCCCGTCACCCAGACGTCACTCCGCGACCCCCATCACCCGGCCGTTACCTCTGCCATGCTTGTCGTCTGTCACCCGGGTGACATCTCCGCCACGGCCATTGCTCGGACGTCAGTCCGCAACCCTCGTCGCCCAAACCTCACTCCGAGACCCCTGTCGCCCAAAACTCACTCCGCGATGGCTGTCACCCGAAACTCACTCCGCGACCCCCATCGCCTGGATTTCACTCAGCGACCCCCGTCGTACGGAACTCACTCTGCGACCCCGTCGCCCGAACGTCACTCCGCGACCCCTATTGCCTGGACGTCACATTGTGCCCCGGACACCATACTCACTTCGCCGCGCCCATGCGCCTCGCCACTAACACAATCATGCCCCTTAGCTTTCTACATCGATCCATGCTCCTTGCATCGATCCATCCTTTCACCACACCATGCACACCTTGCCTTGGTTGTGGAACATGCTTCGACCCACTCTCCAGAGTGTGCAACATCATGCCGGGATAGACGACTCCTCCGGGACACTATCTCCACTAGGGAGCTCTTCAACTCCCATTCTGCCACGTAGACAGCTCCTCCGGGATGCTAATTGGCTAGTCGGGTAGATGGCTCCTTCGGGATGCTACCTCGGCCAGTCGGGTAGACGGCTCCTCCGGGATGCTACCTTACTCCCACCGAGTGCTCCGACACAACAACTCATTGTGAGGATAGGCGACTCCTCTGGGACAGTATCTTCGCTAGGGAGCTCTTCAACTCCCTTTACGCGAGGTAAACGCCTCCTCTGAGATGCTACCTTGACTCGCTCAGAGTGCTCCAGCACAAGGACTCACTGTAGGGATAGGCGACTCTTCCAGGACACTATCTCCGCCAGGGAGCTCTTCAACTCCCATTTCGCCAGGTAGATGGCTCCTCTGGGATGCTACCTTGGTCGGCCAGGTAGACGGCTCCTCCGGAAGGCTACCTTGGCCTATGGAATAAGCGACTCCTCTAGGACACTATCTCCGTCAGGGAGCTCTTTAACTCCCCTTCCGCCAGGTAGACGGCTCCTCCGGGATGCTACTTCGGCCGGCCAGGTAGACGGTTCTTTAGGGATGCTACCTCGGCCTACAAAATAGGCGACTCTTCCGGGACACTATCTCCGTCAGGGAGCTATTTAACTCCCCGTCTGCCAAGTAGACGGCTCCTCCGGGATGCTACCTAGCCTGTCAGGTAGACAGCTCCTCTGGGATGCTACCTTGACGTATTCTGAGTGCTCCGGCTCAAGGACTCACCCGCGGGATAGGCGACTCCTCCGGGACATTATCTCCGCTAGGGTGTCTTGGTGACTGGCCTACGTGCTCCGGCACTGGGGGCTTGCGTTGGCACCCCTATGGACTATGACCCCCAGGTCATTCTGAGATGGGAGCAGGTCTTTAGAGGGCATCACGCCTAGTCTGCCTGGCAGTTGGGCGTTGGGTCTTCCCCACCACTGCCAGGCCTATGGGACTCTATAAGGGGCTTGGATTTGAGGCTAGATCAAGGGGTTCTCTGGCCACACCGATGCTGTGGGATCCAGTCTTTCCAGATAGACAGAGCGACGCTATGCGGGGCAGGCCGGGTGAATATGCAATTCGACAGTCCGTGGAGCCCCGGTAGCTGTGGACCCCTTGGTGATGTGTCACTCCCAGGGAGTGCCACATGTCACGTAATGACATCATCATCTCAACCTCTATAAATAGAGGTCTTGAGAATTCATTTGGATGGTTGGACATTTTCAGAACATTTTCACTTTTTCACTCTAGAATCATAGAAAGAGAATGATGCCAAGGAAAGTGGGTTCGCAATCGACGTGGAGGTGCCACAAGGAATGCAGTCCAACTCAGATGCCAAGTATGTTGATGTGAGACACAGCAAGGGTGGAGCAAGGGCGGAGCAAGGGCAGAGACCAAGGGCTTCCCAGACAGAGCCTGAGGGTGGCAGTGCTGCGAGGGCGATGGCACATGATGAATATACGATGACAGTCACAGTCTGATGCTTAGGTCTGAAGTCAGGGTCCTGTATGTTTCTCTTTCTAGGATTCTAGAGTGAGAAAGTAAAAGTGTTTTGAAAATGTCCAACCTCTATTATGAATTCTCAAGACCTCTATTTATAGAGGTTAAGATGATGATATCATCACGCGACACGTGGTGGTCCCCGGGAGTGACACGTCACTGAGGGGTCCACAGCTGCCGGTGCTCCACGGACTGTCGAATCGCATAATCACCCGACCTGCCCACACAGTGTCGCTCTGTCTATCTGGAAAGACTGGCTCCCACAGCGTCAGTGTGGCCAGAGAATCCCTTGATCTAGCCTCCAGTCCAAGCCCTTGCAAAACAGTGGTGGGGAAGACTCGATGCCCAATTGCCAGGCAGACTAGGGGCGATGCCCTCCGAAGACCTACTCCCGTCTCGGAGTGACCCGGGGGTCATAGTCCATAGGAGGGTGCCGACACAAGCCCCCAGTGCCGTAGCACGTAGGCCAGTCACGCAGGCACCCTGACAGAGACAGTGTCCCGGAGGAGTCACCTATCCCGCTGCGAAGGGTCCTCGTGCCGAAGCACTACGAACGGAGCCCCTCGGAATGAAGACAGTGATGGCTTTGTGGTAACGAGCCCATCCCGTGGCGGCGATGACTTTGTGGTAACGAGTCCATCCCGCTGCGAGGGGTCCTCGTGCCGAAGCACTACGAACGGAGCCCCGCGTGATTATGACGGTGATGGCTTTGTGGTAACGAGCCCATCCCGTGGCAGCGATGACTTTGTGGTAACGAGTCCATCCCACTGCGAGGGGTCCTCATGCCGGAGCACTACGAACGGAGCCCCCCGTGATTATGACGGCGATGGATTTGTGGTAACGAGCCCATCCCATGGCAACGATGACTTCGTGGTAACGAGTCCATCCCGCTGCGAGGGTCCTCGTGCCGGAGCACTACAAATGGAGCCCCCCATGATTGTGACGGCGATGGCTTTGTGGTAATGAGCCCGTCCCGTTGCGGCGATGACTTTGTGGTAACGAGTCCATCCCGCTGCGAGGGGTCCTCATGCCGGAGCACTACGAACTGAGCCCCCCAGAATGCTGCACACTCCAAAGAGTGGGTCGAAGCATGTTCCACGTCCATGGCGGGGGCGCATGGTGTGGTGAATAAGTGTGATGCTCGAAGGCCTGTATCATGATTGTGGTGCATGGGTGCGGCGACGAACGTTTGGAGATAGTACTTGGTGCCGGAGCACATGTCATGAGAGTGGTACGGCGACGAACATCGCGAAGCAAGACTTGGTGCTGGGGGCACATATCATAAAGATGGCGCAAGGGCGCGGCGACGAACGTCACGGAGCTATAGTTGGTGCTGGGGGCACGCATGATAAGAATGGCACACGGGAGCTGCGACGAATTTCGTGGAGCAATACTTGGTGCCGGGGGCACGCATGATGAGAATGGCGCACGGGCGCGGCGACGAAGGTCACGAAGCTATAGTTGGTGCTGGGGGCACGCATGATGAGAATGGCGCACGGGCACGGCGACGAACGTCGCGGAGCTATACTTGGTACCGGGGGCACGTATCATGAAGATGGCACACGGGCACGGCGATGAACATTGCGAAGCTATAGTTGGTGCCGGGGGCACGCATGATGAAGATGGTGCACGGGTGCGGCAACGAACGTCACAGAGACGGCGCACGGGCATGCGTCGGATGTCCCAAAGATGGGATTTGAGTTGAGTGTACCTATCATAACAAGATGATGAATGCAACATGTAGTAAAGACAAAGTTGGAAGTGATGCTACGCGGTCGTCAGTGACGGGTCATTTGGTGGTAGTGTGTGACTTTGGGCGACGGACATCACGGGAGCGGTGCGCGGTCGTGGACGGCGAACGTCGCGAGGTTGATGTACGACGGACGTCGCGAGGTTGATGGACGATGGTCATCGCAAAGTTGGTGCACGACGGACGTCGAGAGGTTGATGGACAACGGACGTCGCGAGGTTGGTGCATGATGGACGTCGCAAGGTTGGTACACGACGGACGTCATGAGGTTGGTGCACGACGAACGTCGCGAGGTTGGTGCAAGACGGACGTCGCGAGGTTGGTGCACGACGGACGATCGAGGTTGGTGTATGAACATTCGTAAACATCGCGGAGGTGCAAAGACTTGAGAAAACAAGTGCGCGCTGGAGGGGAGGCCATAGGCCAAGGATTAGGGGAAGGCCAAGGCCACCACCCCTGGGGAGGCCGAGGCCGACCCCTTGGTGAGGCCGAGGCTGACCCCTTGGGAAGGCTGAGGCCGACCCTAGGGGGTGGCCAAGGCTAATGGCCAACTCCCATGAAGGGAGGCCAAGGCCATTCCCTCTTTGGGTGAAATTTGGGCGTGCCGACGGAAGGTGTTTTGATGGGCAATGACAAATCCAAAAGTTACATTGTGACGAGCGTGTCGACGTGAAACATATTCGTGTGACGAACAAGGTGCCAAAGCCAGGTACGAAGTGTATGAAGCGATCAAAGCGCGAAAGGGACTTTGCGCGAAGAGTGAACAACCGGGGGGAAAGGCCAAAGCCAACACCCCATGGAGGCCAAGGTCGACCCCCCATTGAGGCCCAGGCCGACCCCATGGACTTGGGGGAGGTCGAGGCCACCCCATGGGTTTGGCCAAGGCCTATGCCCTTGACCCCGTCACTCCGGTTACGCCAACGGTCGATTTTTGGTGAAAAGGTGCTTAGGTGGTCGCGGCGTGATGAACATGGTACTGTGAGTCACGGTAGCATGAAATCATTGGTGACTGAGTCGCGCATGAGGCGTGTGAGGCAAAGAATGCAAGTGACTTGGGCGCGCGCACTTTGTCCGGTTCGAAGCGTTGAATACTGTGCTTATGCGGACGTGTCATGCACAATGGGACTCCAAGTGGACCTTTGAGTGCAACCAGAATAGGTTGGGAACAGAGAACATACAGGACCCTGACTCTGGACCTAAGCATCGGACTGTGATTGTCGTCGTGTATTTACCCTGTGCCATCGTCCTCACAGCACTGCCACCCTCAGGCTCTGTCTGGGAAGCCCTTGGTCTCTGCCCTTGCTGTGTCCCACATCATCACACTTGGCATCTAACTCAGACTGCATTCCTTGTGGCACCTCCACGTCGACTGTGAACCCACTTTCTCTGGCATCAATCTGAAAAAGAGTTGTTGGAGTTGATTAATCTTATTTTGTAAGGGATTCTACCTTTTGATTTTGGCTTGGGTTTCCTTCTTTAAATCTGGAAAATTATTGAATTTTGATCAAGCTTGTTGTGAAATGGATTCTATCGTTGTTTTTGTTGTGGGAAAGGTATCTTTCGAAATCTGAAGGTTTTTGCTTCGTCAATTTTGGTTCATCTATATTTGTTTGCATTTGATTTGTCCCACTTTTGCCCTATTTTGAGAATATTGTTTACCCCTTTTGTTTGTGCCTGATGATGCACATCTTTGAATCTGTACATTTGTGACCGTGGACACTGATTATATTGAACAACTCTAAAAAATTGAGAGGGTCCTATGGACACATGTTTGTTATGCTAGAGAGCCAAAGACTCCTAGTACGCTCCGGAGCACACGTTTGATGTTTGGTTCGAAATTTGGGTCTTATGACCACCATAGTCATCGTATGTTTGTAACGTACCCGACATATAATTGAAATGTATTTTGGGTTAAATGCTTAATGACGTTTGCTTTGGTATTTGACAGTAAAATATGGATTGCTCATTTTCGTCCCTTCAGGCTTGTATTGGATTTGGGTTCTTTGGACCATTTAATGAACATTTCGCATATTTAATTCGCCTTATTTGCATCGTAGCCTATTGCTACCATTTGTTCGTCAAATATTTGGTTTTGTTTTGGACTACGAATCATCGTATTTGCTTCCTATTTGTTTTTCACTTACAGGGCTATTGGAGCTCACCCCTTACTCATTTGTTTTGTCCTTTACCACAGGTATCAGACGTGATTTTGGGCATGGTATGTTTGGGGGGGGGGGGGATTAGAGCATTTAGTTTTGTTAGTATCTTTGAGCAATGTAAATCATTTGAGAACTCTACCCTGAAGTGGGTTAGTTGGATTTGAGACTTGAGAATTGCATGGAATAGTAGAGTCTTGATCATATTATTTGGTTTTGGTGGATTTTGATGAGGAAGATTATAGTTAAGTTTTTTAAATGATTGTACTTAACTCTTGGACCTTTTTGAGATAAATAAGATTTAAATTTAGATAATTGTGTTTATGGTATCGTAGATGCTCTGCTATACCTTCTTAATGGTTATGTCATCGATGTGTTTGGGTCTTGGTTTAAGGTCCTGTATGGACCCTGAAATTAGAGTATTGATCTTATGTGAAATTTTTTTTAATGGATTTCATTTTGAGAGTTTTACCCGATATGGGTAATTTGATAGAATTACTTATGTGTATATTGTTTCACCGCTGCGTTTAGTAATCGTTTTGTAATGAAATTATTTTGGAAAACGAATTGTCATAGACTTTTGTCTGAGGAGATATTTTATCTTAAAGGATTTAGTTGCTCTGTCTATACCGTTATCTTTAGAACTGTAATGATATATAATGAAATTTGATGTTAATCGCGGCCTCTCGTGTTTGGGGGCGTGACAGGAATGGTATCAGAGTTTAGGTTTGAGTATTATTTGAATCTTTTAGCCTTTGTATAATTTTCGATCTTCAACATTTTACTGTAGCTTTTTGTAACCCATAAAACTTCAATATTTATTAATTTTATGTTTGGTTCTATAATTTAAAATTAGTTTTACTCTACGTGATAATAAACTCTTATACATGATACTTGATTTCAAATTCAATCTTCAACTTAATACTACCTTCTTTCATTTCTTTTGACAATTCGATCTAGGGTAAAACAACGAACGAAGTCAATATTTATCTTTTGAGATTTTGTGGTTCTCTAAGATATATTTAAGTATCATTTGGCAAGTCGAGCTAAGGTAAAATAGTGTGAACTCAATGTTTATATGTACCCAAACTATCCCAGTAATTGTTTTATAGAATGTGATAATAAACGCTTATACACGATACTTAATTTTTTAAAAATTCAATCTTTATCATAATACTATCTCCATTCATTCCTTTTGACAAGTCGATCTAGGGTAAGACATTGAGTGAATTCAACATTTATCTTTCGACATTTTGTTGTTCTCTAAGATAGATTTAAGTATCATTTCGGAAGTCGAGCTAGGGAAAAACAACAAGTGAAGTCAGTATTTATATGTACCAAACCTATCTCAGAAATTTGCAAACAGTCAAGTCCGAAATAATCTGTCACGACCCAAACCCACGGGTAAGCCCATGTGCTAAGCACGTGACCGGCCGCAGACCCATTCAGACAACTAATTAGGGTTCTGCTAGGCCTTATTTAAAACATGTACGTAATTCTAAAATTATAAATTAACTAACACCATAACATGAATTTCTAAAGATTTCCTTACAGCTCTTCCCAAAATTATCTCCACTAAATTCCTCCATAAAACTGCTAGTACTTATTTTAAAGAAAACTTCCTGGAATTAAGCTACGAATAATTCAAATAATTAACTGGCGGTTCTACAATTTCTCAAGAGCTTAAACAAACTTTCTAATGAGCATCTCCTGCGGCTTGAGGTTCATCTAGGTGTTCACCTGAAAACATTTATGAAAAGGGGTGAGTTGGGGGCCCAGTAAATACACATGTCATATCCCTAAAATAAATTTGAGGGTTTCAAATATGCCATGATTTTCCTTTTCACAATAAAATTTCAATGTAACCAAAATAAATACACTCAATATATCAACGTATATATGTACTTGCATCAAAAGATTCTCGAATTAGAATAAGATCAACCAAGAGTTTCATCAAGCACTATTACAATTAATCATAACATGTATATTGCGGTCAGCATATGGTTCCACTGACTAGGACCAAAAATCCCTCCTCCACCCGGGATAACAAAGTGTGGACGCAAGGGCGAACCACGGTGCAGCAGTACTGTGCATCAACGTATGGTCCAATTGACCAGGACCCCAAATCCATTTTCCCCCGTGGATATGGGGCGTATATATCAATCAGGATCGGTTATCGTACAACAATTCCATGGCATTTCATTTAAATTTTCATCTATCAATTTACCACGAACATAGGGCAATAAAAGTGTTTTCAAAACTTTCATTTTTAACCAAGAACATACATACAATATAATTTTTCAAGTAGGTATAGGGAGGAATATGGCAGGATACTTATCTCGCTCGAAATCTGCTTTTGGTATTTGCTCAAGTGCCGGTCCTAGGTCTTGATTATCAAAACCTAAATAACAAACCATATGGATGTTATTCATTGTCGCTCGAGCACGTTTAGGTACTAGGTTTCTTTTAGGTGAGTAAGATTTTTACCCAACCGTCCCTCGACTTATGTATAATTAACTATTTGCCTCCAATTCCTAAAGTACCTCATAGACCTGGATATAACCTAGTAAGGTCCTTTTTAAACAATTGATGGATATTTCGGACAAGAACGGTCATTCCGGCAATTTTTCGCTCGAATCCCTAAACTGCTCGTTAAATGGAGCGTTAATGCTCAAGCCCCAAAAATATAACGAACGACACCGGAATGCCACGACATTTCAGACACTCAAGTGTCACCATCATTTTAGATTAATATAAAATTTTAGTCTAAAAATAATTTTGTTTACTATGCTAAATAATCCCAAAAACTTGTTTTAAAAATAATTTGTTTGAGATACTTCCCATGCCCAGAAAAATTTGAGACAATTCCACGTTGTAGGTTTCACAAAAATAAGAGAAGTTTTTGTTTCGTACTTTTGCTAAATTTTCCCCGAAGAGGTTCTTAAAATAATTTTGTAGACTGTTGTAATAGTGAAGCGTTACGCGTCAATCGCTCGAGCGCTATGCAGCTAATGATGTTAAAATAGCAAACAACTTTATAAACTTTCGGAACTACTTTATACTGGCCATATAAGATTATTGTAGAAGTTTCATAATTTAATAATTTAGTTTACTATTTTAAAATGCACCGAAATCTTTTGTTCGGGTAATATTAGTTAGCAGGCTTCCCGAGCTCCGAAAAATCTGAAATTTCTACTGTGTGTATATCTTGAAAACTTAATATAAGTTACTTCTTTGAGTTTTGTCCAAATAATGTTTTAGGTATGTTTTAAAAATTCAAAAAGAAACTGCTGGAATAGGATAACTTTTAGCGACACTTTTGAGTTTAATTTTGAACAAAAAAAGCTTTTCCCTCTCTTGTTATAGTATCATCTTCCCCATTTACACTCAGTTGTACTGTTGTACCCATAACCACCTCACCCCATAGAACCCATTTTCTTAGCCTCTCACTCACTCACCTTTACAACACCAATAAATCTTATCACTTGCTTAGTCATATATATGTAAATACTTTCCCTAAATACTCATACAAACATAATTCATGAGTCCCACACCCACTGCCACAGCAGTGGTCTTCCTGGTTCATGTTTTCTCCATGAACAAACCACAAATATATGCATACAACCTTTCTTCCCACATGACATTTATATATATACACATAAATCTACTTCATTTTCACAACATCATTCAATTTCTCAAAGCTACTGCCTCACGACAGTAGCTTCATTTCTCATGTCCTCCCCACTCATGCAACCCAGTTTCACCCCATTAAACTTGGAACCACATATAATTTTTACACCCATCTCATATGTATATACATACAACACACTAAACTCTAAACTCATAATATATATTCACAAACACCACCCATATCCACATGGCTGACTTGCCGTTACCCTTGGTCCCATGAGCATATCTGCATAAATACAAGCTAACACACGTACCCATTAAACACACGCACACACAGCGGCTGTAGCTGCTATTGGCAGCCTCCTCCTCGACCATGCAGTCTCACATTTTCAAGCATTTGGGACAGTTATCCATCACGGCAGCCAACATGGCTTTGTTGGCTGCTTGTCCAGTCACGCGGCACACACCAGCAAGATTTCCTTCACGCACACTCTTATTTCAAGTGGCAAATTGCACAACTCACGCACCAAAACACGCTTACATGATCTAGATGCATTACAATTATCATAATAAGGTGAAGAAGCTTTTCGAAATCTGTTGAAATACTTCGGCAATTCTCTGGCCTCTTCTCTTTGTCTGTCACCCTCTCTCTACTGTATATTTAACAGATGAAGAGAAGTTTTGGCTGCTGACCTAATTTTAGGTCATATGTACAATATATATATATATATACACACACACACATAGCTCTAGGTTGGAACGTTACCAAATTTCCCCTAGCTTTTTCTAAGTGTTTTAATTTTTACCCCCTTTACTTTTGATTATTGAAAATGTCACGCCCCGAAAACGAGAGGCCGCGACTAACATTAAACTCCATTATATACCATTATAGTTCTAAAGATAACGGTATAGACAGAGCAACTAAATCCTCTAAGATAAAATATCTCCACAAACAAAAGTCTAAGACAAATCCGTTCACCAAAATAATTCCATTGAGTATTCCTTTACAGAATAATTACCAAACGCAGCGGTAAAATAATTTACACAAGTATTGATTCTATCAAATCACCCATATCGGGGTAAAGGTCTCCAAAAAGAATTTCATTATCCAATTTTGCTCATAAGATCAATACTCTAACTTCAAGGTCCATACACGTCTTTAAACAGAGACCCAAACACGTCAATGACATAACCATTACAAAGATATAGCAGATGCCACAAACACCATTATCTAAATCTCAATCTTACTCATCTCAAAAGATCCAAGAGTTTAAATACAATCCTTTCAAAAACTTAACTAATAATCTTTCTCGTCAAAATCCACTAAAACCAACTAATATGATCAAGACTTTACTGTTCAATACAATTTTCAAGTCTTATAACCAACTAACCCACTTCCGGGTAGAGTCCTCATATGTTTTACATTGCTCAGAGATACTAACAAAACTAAATGCTCTAATTTCCGCCAAACATGTCACGCCCAAAATCACGTCTGATACCTGTGGTAAGGGACAAAAACAAACGAGTAGGGGGTGAGCTCGAATAGCTCAGTAAGTAGAAAACAAATGGGAAGCAAATACGATGATTCGTAGTCCAAAACAAAACCAAATATTTGACGAACAAGATATAGCAATTAACTACAATGTAAATAAAGCGAATCAAATATACGAAATGTTCATAAGGTGGTCGAAAGAACCCAAATCAAATACAAACAAGGTATAGCAATTGGCTACGATGCAAATAAGGCGAATCAAATATACAAAATGTTCATAAGGTGGTCCAAAGAACCTGAATCGAATACAAGTCCGAAGGTACGAAAATGCAATCATATCTTACTACCAAATACCAAAGCAAACGTCATTAAGCGTTTAACCCAGAACACATTTCAATTATATGTTGGGTACGCTACAAACATACAATGACTATGGTGGTCATAAGACCCAAATGTCGAACCAAACATCAAACGTGTGCTCCGGAGCATACTAGGAGGCTTCGGCTCTCTAGTATAACAAACATGTGTTCAGATGACCCTCTCTATTTTTGAGAGTTGTTCAACATAGTCAGTGTCAATCTTAAATTGACGGTCACAAATATACGAATTCAATGATGTGCATCATCAGGCACAAACGAAAAGAGATAAACAATGTTCTCAAAAGAGGGAAAAAGTGGGACAAATCAAGTGCAAACAAATATAGATGAACCAAAGTTGATGAAGCATAAACCTTCGGATTCCGAAAGACACATTTCCCATAACAAAAACGATGATAAAATCCCTTTCACAACAAGCTTGATCAAAATCCAATATTTTTCCCGATTTAAAGAAGGAAACCCAAGCCAAAATCAAAAGGTAGAATCCCTTACAAAACAAGATTAATCAATTCTAACAACTCTTTTTCAGATTTAAAGACATAACCCATACCATAGCAAAAACGTTACAAACCCTTACCACAGCAAGAACGTTCAAACCCTTACCTCAAACTAGCTTTCCAACAAAAGAAAACCTTAAAGCACCACTCTAGCACCAAAAGAGCTTTCCAAGCCTTCTATTCTCTCTATCCCTCCGCAAAGGAACAAGGAACCTAGAACAAAAGGGCTAAAATAAAACAAAGAGGCTATTTATATGAAGGTAAAATTACACTGTTCATTCAAAGCAAACCATAAGTTTTAGTCGACTAAAAGATTTAAAATCGACTAAAACTTTAAATTCGACTAAAAGTACTATTCAGTAAACTAAAAGAGTTTTAATTCAACTAAAAGGTTTAAATTCGACTAAAAACTCTAAATTCGACTAAAAAGTATTATTCAGTAGACTAAAAATACTGTTCATCGACTAAAAGTTACTGTTCATTTGATTGAAAGTTACTATTCATCGACTAAAAGTTACTGTTCATCGGCTGAAAGTTACTGTTTATCCGACCAAAAATTTCAGAAAATACTCCCAATTCATTTTCTTAGTTTTAACAAAAGATCACAAACTTATTTATTCAAAAATATACAATTTTTTGCATAAGGAAAGAAAATTTTTGGGTTATTAATGTAAACATGTCTTAATATGTTGGTTACTATAGATTAGGGGTTAGAAAAATTTAGATGGTCTTGATAGATAACCCTGCTACACAAATTGTCGCTAAAAGTTACTAATGAATAACCACACTATCTATATGTATGTATAACTTGTCGCTGAAGGTCTCTAGAAAAAAAATCAGTCAATGCCAATCCTTGACAAGGACAATAATCAATATCAATAATATATGTTATCGTTACGTTTTTCTTATCATTCTAGAATTGTCGCTATAAGTCATTAGCTAAACACATTAATGCTAAACATGAGTTCTTCCCTATAATTTTATTTTGGTCTAAATAGTAATGAGTAAATAAAAAAAATTCGGGCATTACATAATCAATGGAGGGAGTAGACTGAAATACGATTTTTTTTTTGCCTCAAAAGCTAAAAAGGCTCCAACATGAATAGCAACAGCTAAATGGTGCAACTAAAGCTATGAACTAGAAATCTAATCAAAGCAAAACTCAAAAGGCTAACATACCTAAATTGATCTTGCGATTAACCTTCTGCTTTGTCGCGATTGGTCATGAAGCTTTCTTCCCGTAAAGAGGTTCCATTTTCCCTTTCTTTTCACGCTTGCGTGTGCAAAAATATTAATGATTTGCTAAAAATAATCAAGCATCGCTTAATAGTAACATTTAATAAGCGTGACCTTTAGAATTTATTTAACTACGCCTTTTTTTTATGAATTTTTAACTGTAAAAACCAAACACGTCCTTATGTACTTACTACTATTTAAAAAATTTATTTGTGTTATTTTTAGAATAAAAAATAGAATTACATAACTATTTTACAATCATTTTGGTAAACAAGATACATGCCATTTTTACATGATGGGACCTCAACCAAAAAAAAAACGTTATCCCTCATTAAATGACTTTAAGTGAAAGTTATCCATCAATCAAAAAAGTCGTATCTCTTATTTTAATAATTAATGGTTATCCCTTTTTTAGGGAAAAAATTCTATACATAAAATGACGGGACATGTGGGCTATTTGCCAAATACCTAGCTTCGCTACACATTTAAAAAAAAAAGAAAGTGTCACTGACGCATTTTAATTTTTACATGTGGATTATAAAATGACTTGCGTAAAAGTTATCCTTCTTTTGGAACAAAAAATGACAAAGTAAACATAAGAAACGTTGGCTATTTGCCAAACGTGTAGTTTTGCGAACACCTGGCATTGCTACACATTATAAAAGACCAAATTCTAAATGTCACGGATGTGTTTTGATTTTTAGATATTGTTAATAGGTTGCACAGATGAACCAACTGTTTCAGTGAATTATGAGACACCGCCAAAGAGAACGTAGGTGTGTTCGCATAGACTTGATAGTCAGTAAATGTACTCACCTAATAAGAATGTCAATTGTTGGGAATGAACATCCTCAACCACAAACAAGAAGTGAACAAGTGAGACGGAGAAGACAAAATATGAGTGCTGAGCAAGAAGAAGTACACCTCACAACACGACTAGACGATGCACATTACGAATCTCAAATGTTCATGTGCCAACTTGACAAAATACATATGCACTTCCATCGATATGGAATGAAGCATCCACAAGTGTCCAGCAGGTGCCCTAACGTGTAACCAGTGTAGAGCAACAGAGGGAGCAGCGAAGAAATTATTAGGCTGAACAAAGGCAGAGGATGTCGTCCATTTAACGAGATGCACACTAACAAAGATGTCATGCAAATTATCAGCCATGAGGATCGACAACTATACAAGGTAATATTGGTGATGAAATAGTAATGTATGCACTTAGAATTACTAACGACTTCAGAATATTATCACAGTTGCTCACTTAGAGCCTGTTACTGCATAAATAACTCATGATGCTGCTCTGAGTTTGCCTCAAAGAGGTACGAACTATAAAAGTACCCTTTTATTTTTTTTTAAATTATTCATTTGACATATGATCTCACTTCATGCGATAAATTATATGCCTTCTTCAATAACCACATACACAGAAAACAAGTTGGGGTTAGGGGATTTCAAAATTAGCTAGAGATTATCATAAAAGTCATGGTATGCCTAGGTTCTAGATACTTCCAATGTGAACATGTCCTCACTGCACCGCACGCCTATTCTACCACGAATCGTACGATTTCTGTTGCTTAAACGGAAGGACTTCCTTCCTCAGGTACCATGCCCACTAGAAATGGTTGCTCTTTACTCTGATCAAAGTGAAAGTGAGATGCCATTCAAGAAACATATTCAACATATAACCATGTTTTTGCATTTAGATTCATGGGTTTACATATTGACCAGACATTAGCCACGAGTAGGAATAGTGGTGTATACATGTTTCGTGCACCAGGTAATTTATCATAAGATCGGTAGCCTACTTTTGGATTCAGATGCTAGACCACTTTATTTGCAGATGTACGTTTATGATTCTAATGACAAATGATTAATAGAGAATGAAGTTTTGCAAAGTGAGATTTGTGACAAGTTGAAGGAAATCTTGGATGCCCATAGTCCTTTCCTGCACATGTTTAGACATTTGTCATAAAGATTAGATATATTAAACTGTAGGCTACTAATCAAAGAGCAACCATCAGAGCGTCGCTAGTATAATCTCCCATTTGCATTAGAAGTTGCAGATATATTTGCAGGTGGTAAAGAGGTAGAAAATTTAAATCCAAGAGATATTGTGATTCAAGCAATATCTGGAAACCTTATGAATGTTCAAAATTTTGCTAGATATTATGAAACTTTTCAATAGCCATTGTTGTTGCCTTGCGGGAGTTATGGGTAGGTTATTAGTAGTAGAAAGACTGATGGCTAAAGTGTAACATGTCGCGACTACTATGCTTTCATGCTACAGGTAAATAACGCTTTCAACTTTTGTGATATATTCATTGAATGTATTGACATGCTCTTAACTCAAACCTACTTATAACTTGTGTTGTTAGTTTTGTTGAGGTCATCCTCACTTTTTCTTTGTGCTCGATGTTTACTTCAATAGTATGTAGTCGGCAATTATGCCAAGCTTGAGACTCATAGGTTAAGATGGATACATCAATATCAAGAAAATATATGAGGAGAAATGTACCAAGGTTTACATGATATGTTAAATATAGGTGAAAATGGTGCAGGTACAACTTTTAATCTCTTACACTAACTTGAATTGAACATCTTGTAAGGACACATTTTAATGCATATATTTACGCTGTCATGGGACATGTTGGGAGACAGACGATATTGCCATCATTATTTTTTGGAAGTCCGCGTGACATGTACCAGCATTTATCAAGATGCAATGGCATTAGTACAAAGATACGGTAAATCAAAAATTTTCCTATATGACTTGCAACCCATCGTGGCCGCAAATTGCAATTGAGCTCCTAAATGGACAAAAACCAAAAGACCACCCTGATCTGCTTACTAGGGTATATCGAGCAAGAAATGAAGAATTGAAGAAAGATATTATGGATTGGGAAAATTTTGGCAAGGTAGTTGTCCATGTCTTGGTGTTTGAAATTCATAAACGTGGGTTGCTGCACTGTTCATCTGATTCCAGTTTTGCATGAACACAATAAGTTGCATAAGCATGAAAATTATGACCGTATAGTCAAAGCTGAGATACGATACATGGATGAGGAGCCTGAGTTATATAATGTAGTTTTAAGGCATATGGTACATAGGACATGTGCTGTTTAAAACCAAAGAAAGCCGTGTATGAAGAATGAGCGTTGTAAACGATAATTTCCAAAATCATGTTCTGCAATAACAAAACTAGGGGATGACTCATTTTGATATATCGCAGGAGAGATGACGGTAGGTCTACTGTCTTAGATCGTTGTGGGGAGGTTATGGTTGACAATAGTTCGGTTGTACTGTATAATCCATGGGTACTTCTGAAATATTACTGCCACATTAACATTGAAATTTATGGTCCAATAACAAGTGTTAAGTACCGTCACAAGTATGTGCACAAGGGTCCTAATCGAGTATCTCTTGAAGTTCATCTAGGTCCTTCTTACGTGTCAAACACTTTGTAGATGCAAGATGGATATGTGCACCCAAAACATTTTGGAGATCGTTTAAGTTTCCCATAAGTCGTTCACCTTCGTCCATTGACCATCTTCAAATACATCTTCTAGGTAGGCAACATGTAAGGTTCTATACTCATCAAAATATTGCTGATGTGCTAGCTAATGATCAAAACAATCGTACAATGGTAATAGAGTTCTTCAGATTGAATCGCGAAGATGCAAGTGCAAGGCAATATTTGGATCGTGAAATTCTAGAGCATTATTGATGGGTGGCGGGTGAAAAAACTTGGTGCAGAAGGTGTAATAACAGCAAATTTATCGAGACAATTTTGAATATATATATATATATATATATATATATATATATATATATATATATATATATATATATATATATATATATGGAACTGATTTGTTGACCGCGTGGGCAACTTGGACTAAGTTGCCAACGGATGGACGACCCAAATATTTTTTTTTTAAAAAAGGTCTGTTCTCCACACTGTGTGGCGGACGGACTTTTTGACCAAAATACTCTGCTTTGCCCGTCTGCTACACAGAGTAGCGGACGACTTTTTTACTCTGACACTTGTCAGTCAAAAAGTGGTCTGCTACACTATCTAGCGGACTACTTTTGGTTGACATAGTGTCACATCTTGTCCCCCCATTCTGTCCGCCAAACAATGTGGCAGATATACCCCATATTTTGGTAATTCTCAACTCTTTCCATTTTCAGCTCTTGAGCTCTACTTACCTCCATTTTCAGCTCCTTTTAAGTTCCTAGCTTCAAGTGACAAAGCTTCAAGATTCACTCAAGTAAGGTATGTGGGTGAATGGTGAAGTTTTTTTATGGGTAAAATGGTGAAGTTTTTTTCGATGTTTATATAAAAAATTTTGAGATTACGTTTGTCAAATTTATCAGCTATTCATCAAAGTAATTTTAATTTGTTATGTTCAAGAAATTATTATTGTTAAATTCTTATTTTTTGAGATTATATTTGTTGTATTTGGCATGCTAAAGTGGTCTATTTATCAAAGTTATTTTGATTTGTTATGTTCAAGAAATTAAATTGTTAATTTTAAAAAATTAATAATTGTTAAATTCTATTTTTTTTTAGATTATGTTTGCTATATTTGTCATGCTAAATTGGTCTATTCATCAAAGTAATTTTGATTTGCTATGTTCAAGAAACGCCCTTTTTAAAATTAATTTCCAGGCCTAAAAATATTACAGTCTGATAGTTATACGTAATTTATTTCTACATAGATTTTATTTCACAATGTCTGATTTTGTGCCAAGCTCGAACATCCTAGTAGATGCTAGTGATTCGTAACTAGGGCAAACATTTTGAACATTAGAAGAAGCCGAAGAATATTTGAGCGTAATCGTTAAGGGTTGGTTTTGGCATTAGAATCAAGACAACTAGAACAAGCAATATAACAAAACAAATATGCTCTCGCTTATACGAGTGTCATAGGAGCAGACACCCATCGCAAAATGAGAAACACGTCAGTAGTGATGATAGTGATGGCAAAATAGGATATGCGCAGAGAAGACGAGACTTCTTTGCGCACATGAATTGTAATGTCAAGATGTTCATAAGCCATAAACTCAAGCAAAATCATTGGCTTATTACTAGCTTAGAATTGGCACACAATCACCCATTGGTAACCCTTTCAAAGGTGAGTCAGATGCATCAACACAAGAAGATGGGTAATGTCGCAAGGAGTCTGATTCACACAATGAGTAATGCGCGGATAGGACCAACCGACATTGTTAATGTTCTTACTAAATAGGCTGGGGAATTCAGAATCTAAACTTTAACACGAAAACGTTCGTAACGTGGTCCGAACCGAAAGACGAGCCGCGTATGACCTCGATAATGCTCAATCCATAATGAGCCTATTGAAGCGGATGTAGATGGAGGACCTGCAATTTACCTATGATTATAAACTTGACGACGAGTACCGAGTTACCACAATTTTTTGGGTTGACGGTCATTCGAGACTTGCTTATTTGCATTTTGGGGATATTGTGACTTTCAACACCACATATCGTACCAACAAGTACTCGATGTCATTCGTCCTTCCACAGCATTAATCATCATTATCACTCCATTTTATTCGGCTTCGCATTATTAAGGGATGAGAGCAAGAGTTCTTTTGTATGGTTGTTTAAGACACGGTTAGAAGCCATGAACAACAAAGCACCTAAAGTTATCATCACCGATCAAGATTTGGCAATGAAGAAGGCTATTGCTACCGTCTTCCCAGATACTTGACGCAACTTGCACTTGGCACATAAGCAACAATTACCCTGAACGTTTATATCACGTGTATGCAAAGTATCCAGACTTCAAACAAGATTTTGACAGGTGTGTTAACAAGTCGTTAACGATTGAGGAATTTGAAGAAAGCTGGGAAAAACTTGTTCAGGATTACTCATTGCAAGACCACGAGTGGCTCCAACACTTATATGAGCTCAAAGAGCAATAGATTGGCGTTTGCACGAGAAGGTATTTTTCTACGGGCATGAAAACGACGGGCAGGAGTGAATCTATGAGTCCCTTGTTTTATAGTTATGTAGGTACAATCACGAATTTGAAGAGTTTTGTCACATCTGCCCAAAAGCAGTTGCATAGTTATTCGTGAAAGAAAGAGCGAACTTTGTATGCACTTACAAAAAAAGGAAAAGGTTGCTTGAGACTCCATTGGAGGTGAATGGTGCAAAAGTCTATATGAAGGAGATGTTCATGCAATACCAAGTGGAGCTGCAAAAATCGAGACGATACAGTATAAACAAGGTGGCAAAAAAGCCTACGCGTGAGTCCAAGGTTTATTCGTTTGTGAACGACCTCGCCCCTGAGAAGGTACGTAAACTGTATACAGTGAGCCATGACATAGAGACAGATTTGGTGACATGTGTTTGCAAGAAGTTTGATTTCCATGGCATAATGTGTAGATACATTCTGTGATTTTTCACCCAAAAGAATATCAAGGCAATCCCCGATAAATAAGTCTTGTCGCGGTGGACTAAGGTTGCAAACAGGTTGCACGGTGTCATTGCCTTTCCGGAACATCCGTATACTAACTTTGAAGAATCAGAGACGTTGTGGTATAATCATCTGGTGATAATGTTTGCACGCTTATCCGTAAAGGGTGCTGCTACAATGGCCAAATATAAATATCTCTGCGAGATAGAGGAGCAGCAAGAGCCCATTTTCAGCCAGTTAAAGTAGCTTCAGTCAGCAATGTGGTTGACACAGAGCCTATACAGGGATCATAAGATGATGCACTGGTTGAGAAAGAGGACAATGATATTCGGCCTTTGGATCCAATTATATCTCAAACGAAAGGTTGAGAAGCTGTGCACTGTGCAACAAAATGACCAACCATGACAAGCGGAACCATTACAAGGCATTGGAGATAAGTCCAGGGGGTTTGCAAGACGAGGAAGAAAATAATGCCGAAAACGAGGAAGAAGAAGATGAAGTGGACCTTTAGTCTATTTTTTTTTTGAAATAACCTTTTATGAGCCATCAAGTCGGTTGGCATTGTATTTGATTATAGACTTTGTAATAATCATGTAATAATCCTAGAAGTTTATTCATACTCAAATTTTACCGTACCATTTGGTTATTCACAAATTGTATTTCTTTACCATCTGAATTTTAATGTACTCTTGCAAAAACATTGCATCCGACATTTAGCCCAATTTTAATGTACTCTTGTAGAAACATTGTGGTCTAACACTTAGAATTTTTTTGGTATTTTAGGTCGTCCGCTACACTATGTAGCGGATGGACTAGCAGAAGTATTATGGTCCAACACTTAAATTTTTTTTTGGTGTTTTAGGCCGTCTGCAGCCTAGCAAGAACATCCAACACTTATAGGTCGTCTGCTACACTCTGTAGTGGATGGCCTAGCAAGAACATTGTGTCCAACACTTAGAATTCTTTGGCATTTTAGGTTGTCCGCTACACTATGTACCGGATAGTCTAATTATAGTCCAACACTTAGAATTTTTTGGTTGTTTAGGCCGTCCGCTACACTATGTAGCGGACGGGGTAGCAGAAAGATTGTAGTCCAACAACGCTTAGAATTTTTGGGGGTTTAAAACTGTCCGCTACATAGTCTAGCAGAAACATTGTAGTCCAACACTTAAAATTTTTTGGTATTTTCAACAGTCTAATAGAAACATGTTTTGGTGTTTTAAACACTTAGAATTTTTTTTGGTTATTTTGGGTGTAGCGGACGGCCTAGCAGAAATATCGCTGTCCAACACTTAGAATTATTTGGCATTTTAGGCTGTCCGCTACACTATGTAGCGGATAGTCTAACATAAACATTGTAATCCAACACTTAGAATTTTTTTGGTTGTTTTAGGCTGTCCGCTACACTATGTAGCGGATGGCATAGCAAAAAGATTGTAGTCCAACACTTAGAATTTATTGGTGTTTTAAACCGTCCGCTACTCTATGTAGCGGACAATCTAACATAAACATGCTTTGGTGTTTTAAACACTTAAAAAAAATTTGGTGGTTTCGGCCGTCCATTACATAGGCCTAGCATAAAGATTGTAGTCCAACACTTAAATTTTTTTTGGTTGCTTTGGCCGTTCTTTACATTATGTAGCAGACGGCCTAACATATTAATCTAAAGTTATTTTCCCTCATTTTGTTACCCACCATTATCAACCTTGTCTCAAGAAGTACAAAAAAACCACAACACGCAAAATTCATTACCACAACACGATTCTTAACCTCAACACGAAGCCCTAAACACATTGCCTTTCATAAACAAAATAGATCAAATTTCATAAACACAAAAATAAATGACAATGTCATTCGACCTCGTCCTGAGCCGGATTTACAATATTCCTAACTAGCATAAGCCGTCCATTATAAAATTTGCCAAGTTATCCTCTATCTAAAGTTTTTGACGTCTGCTTCGCTCCAGTCAGCCTTCTTGAGGATCTCAAATGTAGTCCATGTACATCAAGACGATGACACCACAGTCCGAATGATTAGCTTGCATGGGCCTCCATTTCTTCAATCGAACTTGAAGATTCGATTTTGCCAGTACTCTTTGTCCATGGAGAGATTGGACCATGGCACAAAACAGATCATGTCGAGAAATAAAAATGGCGTAAGCTATGAGATAACAATTATAATGAGTTTATTAAGAAAATAAAATAAAATCTAATAGCAATCAAAAAATTACCATGGCATCCAATTGCTCTTTGAAAAGGTATTTTACGGGCATCATTTTTGCATCATTGTGGAGACTCTCGAGGATTGATATGACCATATTTTTTGGTTCATAGCAAACCAAATACCAGTGGGACCCCCCCACAAGAAGTGTAATCGGAAGACGTTCGCACCACAGGTGCTCACCAAATTCAACCTATTGTGAAACCATGAAATGAGCGAACTAGGTTGCAGCCAATGGAGCAAGCTTCTCCTCCCCCTCACTTTTGTCCACTCTACCCATTCTCCATAAAGCATGCCATGAAAAAGTACATCCATCAAAAAAACGAGGGGATACACATTCCCTCTATCCGTTTCTTAACGCATCAAAGGTTTGTCGTAGGCAGTCATCATAGCATTTTCCAACCAGTGACCCAGACATAGGCTGCACATTTCGTTCTATGAGACATAGTAATCCATATCATTGAGGTAGTTCACACCACTTTTCAATTTTAAATACGGGGGCTCGCTAAAGTAACCTTGCTGGATTAGGGCACATTTCATTGGCTTTAGAGGCTTCAACGGATGCCCTTTGGGATAAGCAGTAATGAAGGGGGGGGGGGTCGACCGGGGGATATTGTCCTCTAGGGGGTTGACTGGGGATATTGTCCTCCTTATGGCTCTTTAGGTATCCCAAGGCCAGAAGGTACCACCCATGGGACGAGTGGTAGTGACTCGAAGAGATTGAAGTTTGCGAAGTTAAAGTCTTCTGTGACTTGACTCCGAGAGAGTGGTGTAACCTCTGAGTCCCCAAGCAAAGCAAACGAGGGCCCATTGAACTTCGCCTAATGAGCCATTCCCATACTCGATGGCGGCCCCCAAACATCACTAATTCCAGCTAGGAGAGACCACCAACTCTCTTACTCACCCCCAAAGTTTGGCCTGAGGGATCACTATATCCCTCGCTCACATGAAGAGGCTGCCACTCGAGATAACCATTCCCGGGCTCACGCTCGAAGGCTGTCCTGTATATCGACTCACAAACTCCTTGCACCCATACACTAATATCTCAGTTTGAGAGCCAATATCCTCTCCTATGGCATCCAACAGATTCTTCCACTCACTCAGCTTCTTGAAGAAGGTAAGTGAGGCATCAACCTACATCCAAGTAGATAATAATTAACTTCAAACATGAACGGGATTGAATTCAAAACTACGAGATCAAATTCAATTGAAAGCATTAGGAAACTTACAAGCTCAAATGCCCTACGCTCATCGATCGACACCTAGGGTGGTACTTCTGGCCTCTTGTCCACCTTATTGGGGCTATTCTCTTCGATGCAGTAGTACCACCCCAGATACTGCTCGATGATGACCACGGGGTCGGGCTCTAACATAATGGCTGCCAGCGTGTCTTGCTAAGAACCCCATAGTTGAATTTTGATAGCGCACAATTCGAGGGCATTCACCTTGCCAAACTATTGGACACACGGTGGGTTCCTATTAACCCTCATGTCTGGGGCATCGGCTAGCAACCCTTGTAGGCAGTCAAAATGGTGCATGGCGTGATTCGGTAGTTGCCACTCCGTAATCTCGAAGTGGATCAGTGGAGTGCGTTGCAACCCGGAGAGTGTGAAGACGAATGACTCTGTAACCCGTCGCTCCAAATGTTTGTACGAAGCCCAATGCATTTGGCCCAGAGATAGCAAGCCAAACTCCCCCCAATAGAATGTAACGTTGTGATGGGGATCATCTCTCTTTGGGTAGTGGCTCTCCTTCCAACTATACTCCCAAGCGCAAAACTGAGGCCACACATTATTGGTTCCCTTCGTAAGGTTAGGTGCACCGACAGTAATGTGTTCATAAGACCACACTTGAGAACAAGGACAAATTAGGGGTGTATCATCAAAATTTATTGTGTATTGTATAATAAAAAAATATTGAAATTGTAATTACAAAGAGTTATATGATATACCTGCAACAATGAGAGACATGCACATATAACTTTGGAGTCATCCCTCATTGCCTTATGTAATGCTCGATACAAGTACGCAAGAGTTGCTACACTCCAGGCATACTCCCCAACCTCATGTAGGTGACCCAATAATAGCTAAATATTGGTGCTAATCGTATTCTTTGACGTCGTTAGGAATAAAATTATCCCAATCACCCACAGCACGAAGGCCTTTGTATACAACACAAGCATCTCATCCGTATAATTTACTGGTAAAACCTTAAAATTTTCTACCAACCACCTCAATTTTATTCCACCACTGCTAAATTCATTCTCGGTTATCGAAGTAAAGAAGTCCCTAGCAGCTCTCTTATTTGTTGCAGAAGACTCAAAAGCAATTACTGGCTACCCTGTCACTGGTAACCCTAAGATGTACCCTATATCTTCTAAGGTTATTGTCATCTCTCCGATAGAGAGGTTAAATATATTTGCTTCACTTTTCTACCGTTCAATAAGGGTACCTATTTAATTCCGGTCAAGTTGCTAAAAGATATCCCCATGAGTAAAAACTCCAAAATCAATTTCACACAGCAATTTTTTTTGGAGTTTGTTCAATCGCCAATTTTTGAATTTTTTGGTTACCTTTACTTTGATGAGTGGTGCTCTTTCCTACGAATTAACAAAGACTATTTTAAGCAAAGCAATGTTCGTGAGAATAAGAAAATAAAAAAAAATAAGTATTTTACTTGTCCATTCCAAATGGATGTACTAATATGGTTTTTTTAGTCGTATAATACGGAGGGATCTTCTGGTTGAGGGTTAAAGGCGATTTTTTGTCACTGAAATTATAAAAAAACGTCAAGTTTGGAAGTTTTTATCAAACACTGGCAAATTACCAACGCTAGCACATGCACAACAATAACACACACACACACACACAGAATCTAGAAATTGCCAACGCTAGCACATGCATAATACGTAATCAAAATCATGCGCAATACTCACAAACTCTAGATTATACACAAATAAATGATTGGGTTGTGAACTTACGTGATTAATCAGACGATTAAAGAACTTCTTGGGAAGAAATTGCACATATCTAATTGCCAACGCCTCTAGAAAGATAGGAAAATTCAAAGAAGATAGAAGAATTTTGAAATTAGGGGTTTGTTGCTTTTATATAAGTCATCTGCTACATCGGACAGTGTGGAGGGACAAGATGTGACACTATGTCAGCTAAATGTCGTCTGCTACACTATGTAATGGATGACTTTTTGAATGACAAGTGTCAGGGTCAAAAAGTAGTCCGCTACTCTGTGTAGCGGATGGGCAAGGAGGAGTATTTTGGTCAAAAAGCCTGTCCATCACATGGTGTGGCGGACAGGGTTTTGTTTTTTTAAAAATGATCTAGGCCGCGCGGTCAACGGATCAGCTCATATATATATATATATATATATATATATATATAACTTTTAAGGAAGCTGCAGAGAAAAGAGGCCTACTCGAAAATTATAACAGTGTTTGTGAGTGCATTTAGAGTAGTCGTAGAAAACATGCCTTCTGCATTGCAACGTTTGTTTGTGACAATATTGGTATACTATTAATTGAGTAGATTTTGCGAATTATAGGATGGAATTTATCCGTTCTTCGTATAGGAGTAACCCATCTTTGAGCACTACAAATAATGTTCATATCACAAACAAGCTTCTTCGAGATATTAACGACTTACTGTAGAGTCATAACAGGAGTTTTGCTTAATTTAATCTTTCAAGGATGAGATGAGATTTTGATGATAGTGCCAAATTCCAAAAAAATAAAAATACAGGATCAGCTATCTATTGCATTTCACAAAAGACTTGGACTCTGTTCGTAAGCTTAGTAATGACCAGAAGTGTGCATTGAATGCTATAAATCGATTGAGCACAATGAGAGTGCGGTATATTTTGTTGATGGTCCAGGAGGAACTGGAAAATATATCTCTATTTCACCCTTCTAGCAACAATTAGAAGTAACGTTGCAATGTAATTTTCTAGAATAGTAGCAACTTCATTGCCTGGGATACACCAGCCCATTCTTTGTTCAAGCGGCCACCACTTAAGGCTTTATGTGTTTGATCTCGCAAACAATTTGATCGAACTGAATTGTTGAGGCGGGCTTCGGTCTTAATTTGGGTTTAAGCAACAATGACTCATGGGTATGCACTTGAAGCTCTCGACCGAATCTTACGTGACATCGTTGACGTTGATGTTCTTTTTGGGGAAAAGGTAGCGGTTTTGAATGGTGATTTTCGTCAAGGTCTATAGTTGTGCCAAAAGGCAGGTAGTGAGAAACCATAATTATAGTCCGGGGCCAAAGTTCTTCGGTTGAAGGAGAACATGAGGAGTAAGAATGACCAACAATTTGCTGAGTACCTATTATGAGTTAGAGAAAGAACTGAACTCACTGTTGTTGATGAGATAATTGAGGTTAATTCAAGCGTAGTTGTAGATTGGAAAGGATTGCAGTCAGTCGACAGATTAATTGATGAACTTTTTCCTAATTTAGATTTGCACACTAACAATCAGAGATATATGACTAACAGAGCACTGCTAATGCCATGAAATGAGCATGTGGACATGTTGAATAAGAAGGTGATCTAAAAATATCGGGGAATGAACGTATTTACTGCACATATTATTAATTTGAGAATGACACATGTCTTTTATACTAGCCAGAGTTTCTCAATTGCAATACGCCTAGTTCTTTCCCCCCGCATGTTCTGTGAATAAAAAAAGGGTCCCTCATTATCTTGCTAAGGAATCTTGACCCAAAATTTGTTTATGCAATGGTACAAAGCTATTGTGTCGTGACCTTCATGATACCTATGTAGATATTGAACTTCTGACAAGAAACCATAAATGCACAAGGGCATTCTTGCCTAAAAAAATTGAGAATAATTGTTAGTGCAAATCTTCCATTTGACATAGTTCATTATCTATTTCCTATGAGCCATTACAGTTCTAAAGATAATGGTATAGACAGAGCAACTAAATCCTTTAAGATAAAATATCTCCACGAACAAAGGTCTATGACAATCCGTTCTCCAAAATAATCTCATTACAAAACGATTACTAAACGCAGCGGTGAAACAATATACACAAGAATTAATTCTATCAAATCACCCATTGCTCAAAGATCAAAACTCCAACTTCAAGGTCCATACATATCTTTAAAGCAAGACTCAAACACGTCGATGGCATAACCATTATAAATGTATAACAAAGCATCTACGATGCCACAAACACCATTATCTAAATCTCAATCTTACTCATCTCAAAAGATCCAAGAGTTTAGATACAATCCTTTCAAAAACTTAACTAACAATCTTCCTCATAAAAAATCCACTAAAACTAAATAATGTGACCAAAGCTCTACTGTTCAATACAATTTCCAAGTCTCATATACAACTAACCCACTTTCGGGTAGAGTCCTCAGATGATTTACATTGCTCAAAATATACTAACAAAACTAAATGCTATAATTCCCCCAAACATGTCACGTCCAAAATCACGTCCGATACCTGTGGTAAAGGACAAAACAAACGAATAGGGGGGTGAGCTCGAATAGCCCAGTAAGTGGAAAATCAATGGGAAGCAAATACGATGATTCGTAGTCCAAAACAAAACCAAATCTTTGACGAACAAGATATAGCAATTGACCACAATGTAAATAAGGCGAATCAAATATACAAAATGTTCACAAGGTGGTCCAAAGAACCCAAATCAAATACAAGCCCGAAGTTATGAAAATGCAATCATATCTTACTGCCAAATACCAAAGCAAACGTCACTAAGCGTTTAACCCAAAACATATTTCAATTATATGTCGGGTACGCTACAAACATACGATGACTATGGTGGTCATAAGACCCAAATGTCGAACCAAACATCAAACATCAAACGTGTGCTCCGGAGCATACTAGGTGGCTTCGGCTCTCTAATATAACAAACATGTGTCCATAGGACCCTCTCTATTTTCGAGAGTTGTTCAACATAGTCAGTGTCAATCTTAAATTGACGGTCACAAATATACGAATTCAATGATGTGCATCATCAGGCACAAACGAAAAGCGGTAAACATTGTTCTCAAAAGAGGGCAAAAGTGGGACAAATCAAATGCAAACAAATATAGATGAACCGAAATTGACGAAGCATAAACCTTCGGATTCCAAAGACACCTTTCCCATAACAAAAACGATGATAAAATCCTTTTCACAACAAGCTTGATCAAAATCCAATATTTTTCCCGATTTTAACGAAGGAAACCCAAGCCAAAATCAAAAGGTAGAATCCCTTACAAAACAAGATTAATCAACTCCAACAACTCATTTTCAGATTTAACGAAGCAACCCATACCATAGCAAAAACGTTACAAACCTTTACCACAGCAAGAACGTTCAAACCCTTACCCCAAACAAGCTTCCGACCAAAAGAAAACCTCAAAGCACCACTCTAGCGCCAAAAGAGCTTTCCAAGGCTTCTATTCTCTCCCTTTCTCTCTCTCTCTCTCTCTCCCTCCCTCTCTCTCTCTCTATCTCGTGCAAAGGAGAGGAAAAGAAACAGAAGACTCCCCAAAAAAAAAGGTTAGGAGTGAAATAAAACACTATTTATAGGCAACAAAATTTTAAACCTTTAAGTCGACCGAAAACAACATTTTAGTCGACTGAAAGTACATTTCAGTCGACTAAAAGTTACTGTTCATCGACTAAAAGTTACTGTTCAAAATCACTGTTCATCGACTAAAACTTTTAGTCGACTGAAAACACTCTTTTAGTCGACTAAAACCTTTAAATTCGACTAAAACTCCAGAAAACTATTTTTACACAATATAATTACTTTTTAGTCGACCGAAATACTTTTAGTCGACTCAAACCTCTTAAATTCGACTAAAAGTTACTGTTCATCTGATCAAAAATTTCAAAAATAATCCCAATTCATTTTCTTAGTTTTCACAAAAGACCACAAACTTATTTATTCAAAAATATACAATTTTTGCATAAGGATAAGAAAATTTTCGGGGTATTACATTCTCCCCCCTTAAAAGAATTCCGTCCGCGGAATTAAAAACGTACTTTAATTATCAAAAGTAGCTTTTACTTTTCAAAACGAGTCAAAACATTACTCATACTGTTAACTGAAATTCTGATTTCATGTAAGGCTTAGCCTACAAAATGTACTGAGCAAAATTGCGACATTCAAAGTTCAACAAACGAAATCAATCTCCAATACGTAACGCCTCTACTGCGCTACTCTGATAATATACCAAACCATATACTTTACACAATCTGGATAACACGCTTAACTTCAAGCTTGAGGTGTACCACGTACTAAGAAATTCTCATCCAATATGACGTGTTTTACGAAATTCAAACTTAAGTTTTTAACTTCCATTGTCATCACTATTCCAACAATATATTCAGACTGCTCCTTGAAGTACTTGGCTAACAAATGAAATTCACTGAATCACGTCACTCCAATCAAAATTCAAATCATCTGAAACCAATACAATACCGACAGGCTCACATTGTGCCATTAAAATAACACGTCAAACCACAGCCTTGGTACAATGCCTAACATTGACACACTTAACTTCAATCGTAAGCCAAAAGTAGTAACCAACCTTCACATTGATCCCAAAAGATTATACTCTATAATCTTCAAATCAAATTTACACCCGTACAAAGTCACAATTAGAACCATCAAAATACGTTCTTAATAACATTTTACTGACAACTGAGTGTAACTCATAACCAAAGTTGCTAAACTCTTTGTATGCCTTCCGTCCAAAGCATCACCCACACTGTTAGACTTTCAAATACGATTTATCCATAATCAAATCACCAACATCAAATATTCCAAGATTCTATACTCCAAAAATATTTCATTACTTCAAACACACGGTTACTTAAGGCAACATCAAGCTCAACGTCTTGCCCAAACCTTTCAACTACAAAAGATCACAAACTCAACATCTACGGCTTAACCAAGATTACTTATCTAAGCAATTCACTAACCGGCCCATGAGATCACCTAATGATTAATATTTTCCCCCTTCTATTTTTTTTTTCACCAAAACCAAAACCATCAGATAACATTCGAAGCATACTACATCGACTTAGTCCGTTCGCCTTACAAACATAATACTTAATCAAATTGCCGACATTAATTTCTAAAGTCATTATGCCTGCAACATCTGAGCACTTGAAACACATGGTTTCACAAGATAGTATCAAACTCATTCCTCTGGTCCATATTTCATTGACTACTAAAATCACAAACTCAATGTCTAAGGCCTAAATAAAACTACAATGATGCAATGTCTTTAAAGGTCAGAAATCAACACAACGAGATCAACCAAAGAGAAATATGATTCCCGTCAATTTTCACTAGTCTAACCCCAAAACCAATGCCATAGAATAATCCTTTGAAACATATTACTTTGACTTATCCAAACTGGATAACCAACATCAACAAGCATTTATACGTCTTACCAAAAGACCACCACACTTCCGCAGCGCACTCTGATGCCTCCAAACAAAATCGGTCCAAACTATTATCAAAATCCATCAAAGCTAAATGTGTCGTCTTAAACAACCCAAAAATCGAATTCTGCACATGCATCCACCAATGTTTAAGCCTTTAAACTACCACATCATTTATATCTCTCAGTCACAGCCTTTACAGATAGCTTCTATTTTTCAGAACTCTTCGCCATAAGATCATAGTCATCCTCCCTTTTTAAAGCAATCCATCTTGGCATTATTGGAAGACAATCAGTCCATACCCCAAAATAACATCAAAGTGTTCCATATTCAAAAATTATGCCAACTCTTAAATATCCGTAGTCAATACTGATGGGGCAAGAATTATAAACCATAAGGGCCACCACAGGATTCCATAAAAGTATCTATATCTAAACACGTTTCAAATTTCTAGGTTCAAAACTTAGATGCTTGCGAAGGATATCGAAACAACTGAAATAAAGGGGCACTATGATCTAGTAATGTCAAATCTTCCTTTCAAATTCCGTACAAAGTCTCGGTCACCATATCAATTATTTTCTGAGATCACAACCTTTTTCCATACACTATTTGATAGAGCTACTCGTAGACATCCAAAGATCATAGTCCTATCTTTCAATCATTCTCCTTGTCCAATACGGAAAATATCAAAACAAATAAAAAACAACTAACATTCGTTCTACGATTGCGTACTCAAGCCAAATCCAAAACTTATGGCCAATCTCAATCTTATGCTCTAATATGAAATAAATTCTCCAAACTTAATCCACCTTTTCGAGGTTCAATCCCAATCACATATGTCTTAGGCTTAGAGTCTACAGAATCTCAAACCTAAGCTCTGATACCACTCCTGTCACGCCCCAAAAACGAGAGGCCGCGACTAACATCAAACTTCATTATATACCATTACAGTTCTAAAGATAACGGTATAGACAGAGCAACTAAATCCTTTAAGATAAAATATCTCCACGAACAAAGGTCTATGACAATCCGTTCTCCAAAATAATCTCATTACAAAACGATTACTAAACGCAGCGGTGAAACAATATACACAAGAATTAATTCTATCAAATCACCCATTGCTCAAAGATCAAAACTCCAACTTCAAGGTCCATACATATCTTTAAAGCAAGACTCAAACACGTCGATGACATAACCATTATAAATGTATAACAAAGCATCTACGATGCCACAAACACCATTATCTAAATCTCAATCTTACTCATCTCAAAAGATCCAAGAGTTTAGATACAATCCTTTCAAAAACTTAACTAACAATCTTCCTCATCAAAAATCCACTAAAACTAAATAATGTGACCAAAGCTCTACTGTTCAATACAATTTCCAAGTCTCATATACAACTAACCCACTTTCGGGTAGAGTCCTCAGATGATTTACATTGCTCAAAATATACTAACAAAACTAAATGCTATAATTCCCCCAAACATGTCACGTCCAAAATCACGTCCGATACCTGTGGTAAAGGACAAAACAAACGAATAGGGGGGTGAGCTCGAATAGCCCAGTAAGTGGAAAATCAATGGGAAGCAAATACGATGATTCGTAGTCCAAAACAAAACCAAATCTTTGACGAACAAGATATAGCAATTGACCACAATGTAAATAAGGCGAATCAAATATACAAAATGTTCACAAGGTGGTCCAAAGAACCCAAATCAAATACAAGCCCGAAGTTATGAAAATGCAATCATATCTTACTGCCAAATACCAAAGCAAACGTCACTAAGCGTTTAACCCAAAACATATTTCAATTATATGTCGGGTACGCTACAAACATACGATGACTATGGTGGTCATAAGACCCAAATGTCGAACCAAACATCAAACATCAAACGTGTGCTCCGGAGCATACTAGGAGGCTTCGGCTCTCTAGTATAACAAACATGTGTCCATAGGACCCTCTCTATTTTCGAGAGTTGTTCAACATAGTCAGTGTCAATCTTAAATTGACGGTCACAAATATACGAATTCAATGATGTGCATCATCAGGCACAAACGAAAAGCGGTAAACATTGTTCTCAAAAGAGGGCAAAAGTGGGACAAATCAAATGCAAACAAATATAGATGAACCGAAATTGACGAAGCATAAACCTTCGGATTCCAAAGACACCTTTCCCATAACAAAAACGATGATAAAATCCTTTTCACAACAAGCTTGATCAAAATCCAATATTTTTCCCGATTTTAACGAAGGAAAACCAAGCCAAAATCAAAAGGTAGAATCCCTTACAAAACAAGATTAATCAACTCCAACAACTCATTTTCAGATTTAACGAAGCAACCCATACCATAGCAAAAACGTTACAAACCTTTACCACAGCAAGAACGTTCAAACCCTTACCCCAAACAAGCTTCCGACCGAAAGAAAACCTCAAAGCACCACTCTAGCGCCAAAAGAGCTTTCCAAGGCTTCTATTCTCTCCCTTTCTCTCTCTCTCTCTCTCTCCTCCCTCTCTCTCTCTCTCTTTCTCGTGCAAAGGAGAGGAAAAGAAACAGAAGACTCCCAAAAAAAAAAGGTTAGGAGTGAAATAAAACACTATTTATAGGCGACAAAATTTTAAACCTTTAAGTCGACCGAAAACAACATTTTAGTCGACTGAAAGTACATTTCAGTCGACTAAAAGTTACTGTTCATCGACTAAAAGTTACTGTTCAAAATCACTGTTCATGGGGGGTGCTGTTCAAAATCACTGTTCATCGACTAAAACTTTTAGTCGACTGAAAACACTCTTTTAGTCGACTAAAACCTTTAAATTCGACTAAAACTCCAGAAAACTATTTTTACACAATTTAATTACTTTTTAGTCGACCGAAACACTTTTAGTCGACTCAAACCTCTTAAATTCGACTAAAAGTTACTGTTCATCTGATCAAAAATTTCAAAAATAATCCCAATTCATTTTCTTAGTTTTCACAAAAGACCACAAACTTATTTATTCAAAAATATACAATTTTTGCATAAGGATAAGAAAATTTTCGGGGTATTACATTCTCCCCCCCTTAAAAGAATTCCGTCCGCGGAATTAAAAACGTACTTTAATTATCAAAAGTAGCTTTTACTTTTCAAAACGAGTCAAAACATTACTCATACTGTTAACTGAAATTCTGATTTCATGTAAGGCTTAGCCTACAAAATGTACTGAGCAAAATTGCGACATTCAAAGTTCAACAAACGAAATCAATCTCCAATACGTAACGCCTCCACTGCGCTACTCTGATAATATACCAAACCATATACTTTACACAATCTGGATAACACGCTTAACTTCAAGCTTGAGGTGTACCACGTACTAAGAAATTCTCATCCAATATGACGTGTTTTACGAAATTCAAACTTAAGTTTTTAACTTCCATTGTCATCACTATTCCAACAATATATTCAGACTGCTCCTTGAAGTACTTGGCTAACAAATGAAATTCACTGAATCACGTCACTCCAATCAAAATTCAAATCATCTGAAACCAATACAATACCGACAGGCTCACATTGTGCCATTAAAATAACAAGTCAAACCACAGCCTTGGTACAATGCCTAACATTGACACACTTAACTTCAATCGTAAGCCAAAAGTAGTAACCAACCTTCACATTGATCCCAAAAGATTATACTCTATAATCTTCAAATCAAATTTACACCCGTACAAAGTCACAATTAGAACCATCAAAATACGTTCTTAATAACATTTTACTGACAACTGAGTGTAACTCATAACCAAAGTTGCTAAACTCTTTGTATGCCTTCCGTCCAAAGCATCACCCACACTGTTAGACTTTCAAATACGATTTATCCATAATCAAATCACCAACATCAAATATTCCAAGATTCTATACTCCAAAAACATTTCATTACTTCAAACACACGGTTACTTAAGGCAACATCAAGCTCAACGTCTTGCCCATACCTTTCAACTACAAAAGATCACAAACTCAACATCTACGGCTTAACCAAGATTACTTATCTAAGCAATTCACTAACCGGCCCATGAGATCACCTAATGATTAATATTTTCCCCCTTCTATTTTTTTTTTCACCAAAACCAAAACCATCAGATAACATTCGAAGCATACTACATCGACTTAGTCCGTTCGCCTTACAAACATAATACTTAATCAAATTGCCGACATTAATTTCTAAAGTCATTATGCCTGCAACATCTGAGCACTTGAAACACATGGTTTCACAAGATAGTATCAAACTCATTCCTCTGGTCCATATTTCATTGACTACTAAAATCACAAACTCAATGTCTAAGGCCTAAATAAAACTACAATGATGCAATGTCTTTAAAGGTCAGAAATCAACACAACGAGATCAACCAAAGAGAAATATGATTCCCGTCAATTTTCACTAGTCTAACCCCAAAACCAATGCCATAGAATAATCCTTTGAAACATATTACTTTGACTTATCCAAACTGGATAACCAACATCAACAAGCATTTATACGTCTTACCAAAAGACCACCACACTTCCGCAGCGCACTCTGATGCCTCCAAACAAAATCGGTCCAAACTATTATCAAAATCCATCAAAGCAAAATGTGTCGTCTTAAACAACCCAAAAATCGAATTCTGCACATGCATCCACCAATGTTTAAGCCTTTAAACTACCACATCATTTATATCTCTCAGTCACAGCCTTTACAGATAGCTTCTATTTTTCAGAACTCTTCGCCATAAGATCATAGTCATCCTCCCTTTTTAAAGCAATCCATCTTGGCATTATTGGAAGACAATCAGTCCATACCCCAAAATAACATCAAAGTGTTCCATATTCAAAAATTATGCCAACTCTTAAATATCCGTAGTCAATACTGATGGGGCAAAAATTATAAACCATAAGGGCCACCACAGGATTCCATAAAAGTATCTATATCTAAACACGTTTCAAATTTCTAGGTTCAAAACTTAGATGCTTGCGAAGGATATCGAAACAACTGAAATAAAGGGGCACTATGATCTAGTAATGTCAAATCTTCCTTTCAAATTCCGTACAAAGTCTCGGTCACCATATCAATTATTTTCTGAGATCACAACCTTTTTCCATACACTATCTGATAGAGCTACTCGTAGACATCCAAAGATCATAGTCCTATCTTTCAATCATTCTCCTTGTCCAATACGGAAAATATCAAAACAAATAAAAAACAACTAACATTCGTTCTACGATTGCGTACTCAAGCCAAATCCAAAACTTATGGCCAATCTCAATCTTATGCTCTAATATGAAATAAATTCTCCAAACTTAATCCACCTTTTCGAGGTTCAATCCCAATCACATATGTCTTAGGCTTAGAGTCTACAGAATCTCAAACCTAAGCTCTGATACCACTCCTGTCACGCCCCAAAAACGAGAGGCCGCGACTAACATCAAACTTCATTATATACCATTACAGTTCTAAAGATAACGGTATAGACAGAGCAACTAAATCCTTTAAGATAAAATATCTCCACGAACAAAGGTCTATGACAATCCGTTCTCCAAAATAATCTCATTACAAAACGATTACTAAACGCAGCGGTGAAACAATATACACAAGAATTAATTCTATCAAATCACCCATTGCTCAAAGATCAAAACTCCAACTTCAAGGTCCATACATATCTTTAAAGCAAGACTCAAACACGTCGATGACATAACCATTATAAATGTATAACAAAGCATCTACGATGCCACAAACACCATTATCTAAATCTCAATCTTACTCATCTCAAAAGATCCAAGAGTTTAGATACAATCCTTTCAAAAACTTAACTAACAATCTTCCTCATCAAAAATCCACTAAAACTAAATAATGTGACCAAAGCTCTACTGTTCAATACAATTTCCAAGTCTCATATACAACTAACCCACTTTCGGGTAGAGTCCTCAGATGATTTACATTGCTCAAAATATACTAACAAAACTAAATGCTATAATTCCCCCAAACATGTCACGTCCAAAATCACGTCCGATACCTGTGGTAAAGGACAAAACAAACGAATAGGGGGGTGAGCTCGAATAGCCCAGTAAGTGGAAAATCAATGGGAAGCAAATACGATGATTCGTAGTCCAAAACAAAACCAAATCTTTGACGAACAAGATATAGCAATTGACCACAATGTAAATAAGGCGAATCAAATATACAAAATGTTCACAAGGTGGTCCAAAGAACCCAAATCAAATACAAGCCCGAAGTTATGAAAATGCAATCATATCTTACTGCCAAATACCAAAGCAAACGTCACTAAGCGTTTAACCCAAAACATATTTCAATTATATGTCGGGTACGCTACAAACATACGATGACTATGGTGGTCATAAGACCCAAATGTCGAACCAAACATCAAACATCAAACGTGTGCTCCGGAGCATACTAGGAGGCTTCGGCTCTCTAGTATAACAAACATGTGTCCATAGGACCCTCTCTATTTTCGAGAGTTGTTCAACATAGTCAGTGTCAATCTTAAATTGACGGTCACAAATATACGAATTCAATGATGTGCATCATCAGGCACAAACGAAAAGCGGTAAACATTGTTCTCAAAAGAGGGCAAAAGTGGGACAAATCAAATGCAAACAAATATAGATGAACCGAAATTGACGAAGCATAAACCTTCGGATTCCAAAGACACCTTTCCCATAACAAAAACGATGATAAAATCCTTTTCACAACAAGCTTGATCAAAATCCAATATTTTTCCCGATTTTAACGAAGGAAAACCAAGCCAAAATCAAAAGGTAGAATCCCTTACAAAACAAGATTAATCAACTCCAACAACTCATTTTCAGATTTAACGAAGCAACCCATACCATAGCAAAAACGTTACAA